>JAQFVV010012461.1:1345002-1375002 GCA_028023455.1 Epiperipatus broadwayi | reverse complement strand
TTTGATCCATGTGATCTTATGGGTAAAAGTTGAAGAAAAGGTTAACTGAAACTGAATTTTATTAGTTAATAAAATAAGATAATAAATAATATGTTATTATTTTAAAAACAAAATATCACATTTTCTTTTATTTAAGTTTATCAGAAATTTTTATCTAATTTTTTAACCCTTTTATTACTGAGCTAATCAAATATTTATTTTTAAATGTTTAATGAGAAAAATTAAATATCTTGGCAATTAAAACCAAGAACCCAAAAATACACATGTGCACATGGATTCCCACACACACATGTATACAGAAAATTACATTTGTTTTCTAAATTAAATCTATCTTAATAATTAATTTATATTTCTTTAAACAATTTAATATTATTTGAATAAAACTAATAAGCTTTATTCAAATATACATTTTTTTAAGATTTACTATATGAAAGAACTTAACCATTATTAATTATTCTAAAAAAAACAATAAAAATAACTGTATTTTAATGTAAACTATCTGTTATTATTTTTTAAACTAACTATAAAATTAACTTTGTCAGGCTTTCTCTCTGTCTAAATGTATACAGAAATTAAACATTTTATTTTAACCTAAAGCAGTCCTTTAGGTATTAAATTATTAGAATCAGTAATTAAATAATACCACTAATTTCATCAAAACTATGTGCTAACAAAAGCTCATTTACTGTGCAAGCAGCTTTTAATAAAACAATTTTTGACATAATTTAAAGTAAACAAATAATCCACATCACTGCAATTGGATATAGAATTAGCATTTGATTTTGTACAAACTGATATCCTTTTGCAAACTTTTAAGAAACATATATATCCTGATCTATACTATACTCACCAATTTTCTCTTAAGTTGAGAATAACATATAACACTAGATGATAAAACATTACCCTCATTTATTTCACATCAATCAGTTTCTCAAGATTCATCTCTCAGTGCATCACTGTTCAATATATATATATATATATATATATATATATATATATATATATATATATATATATATATATATATATATATATATATATATATATATTATTAACCCTCTCATAAAAAATAGAAGAAAAAAAAACAGTTGGCATATTTGTACTGGCAATAAATACAAATGACTCATGAATAGTGAACATGGATAATATTGCAGGGTTTTTAACTTCCTAACACTACTTAGCATTTTCCAAGTTTACACACAAACATAAAAACTTAAATTTATAACAAATAAATCTTCAACATACATAATTTATACAGGTCAGTTTCTTACTCAGTTTTTTATAGCAAACCTTCCACTTTTCTTGGCTTTCATTTTTATTTGAGTGTTACTAACATGAGAATGAACACATAAAACAAACTTAAATTGGAATAAGTTGTCTCTCAAAATTATATCTATCATTATGTTCAAAAGTCTTAATCTTTAAACAATTAATAGTAACAAAAGTTTTATACTATTTATCCAACATACAATTGACAACATTATTTAGAAAATATATAAATTCTTTCTCAAAGGCAATAATTGTCTCGATAAAATATCTAAATTTACTTCCATCTCTAAATGGCTTAGGATTTTACTCCATCAAAGTCTTCAATATTCAAATGACCATAAATCGTCTAATGAACATGATTAAACAATCTCCTGTTCTCGAAAAAAATCCTACAGATAGTACACAGCTATCTACTATTTTTTTAATATTATTTATTTACTTCTTTATGAAATATCAAAGATAAAAAGTTATATAATATTATAAAAAACATATGTATTGGAAGGTTTTTGAATTACTTCACATAAACCTTCCAAATGAGTTTAATTCTGTTGTACTAAAAATAAACAACAAACAATTTTTATACAAATTTAAAAACTGGTCTCTTGGACCAAAGTATTTTGATTTTCTTTCAAAAATTAATTTAATGGCACTTCCAATTCTAAATTTTCCTAAATACAAGAGATTTTAATCTAATATGGATTTCACATGTCATTTGTGTCATAGGGAACAATGAATCACAAGTTTAATTTCTTTAAGATTGATATGGTTTTGCAGCAGTAAGAACATAAGAACATTAATCACAAAAATATATAAAAACAATTTTAGTTCAGATAAAACTATAATTAATTCATTTACTAATGATTCTTTTCCAAATATACATGCTGCCACATATAACCCATATAAATTATATGCACAAGATTCACATTTATATGTATAAATAACACAATATATATCCTAATATTTTTAATAAAGTAGACCAACTGAAGCTATGAGATAAAATAATTTATTCACCAGACATATTTGCAACCATGTAATACATAAAGAAACACTGATCAAACCTCTAGCTCATGTCTTATAATAATTTAAAAATATAAAATAATAATTCATAAAACGATATATTCTTGAAATGTATTCAAATTTTATTTATTAATTAGTATAATTTATATATATATATTTTTAGCAGTGCTCAATTTGCCTTATTTTACCTTTTCATATATATATATATATATATATATATATATAAAGGTAAAATAAAATAAGAATATATATATATATATATATATATATATATATATATTCTTATTGTATTATTGTTTTTCCCCTTTAATATTATACTGCCTTGAAAACTAATAATAATAATAATAAGAAAAATATAATAATAAAAAAATAAGTTGAACTGTAAGCAACTTAAAATACTGCCATCACAACTTATGCAGAAATAATTAGTGATCAACAAAAAAATCAGCTACATAGTGCAAAAGATAAAATTAATAATTTTTCAGTTTCTTATAAAACTAATACAAAATTTAGAAGGACAATTGCAGATGATATTAAAAAATTAGATCTCATTACAACTCAAGAAAGCAAGACCCTACTCCTCTGATAACTGAACCAGCAAAATTCTTGAAGTTATTAATGAAAAATTTAATAATTCAGTATGTGTTGGCTTATACACATCATTTAACATATTTTTTCTTTCAGGTCTATTGTGATATATGCTATGAACAATAGTATATCTTTGTGTTGCTTCTCATGTCTTCTGAAATATGAAGCAATTAACAAGCAATCACTTTGGGATATCATATAAGGTATTTCTGTGCACCCAGATTCTGGATAATTGGAAATTAAATTGTTTGAAAGCTCACAAAAACACTGAAATGCATTCAACATTGGGTAAATTTGAACTTATAATAGTTGATGAAAATTGTCAAAGTTGCATCACAGGTGTGCTTAAAACACTCTCTTTGTGTGTTCCATTAATGACTTCCAAAAATGATGTAGCCACTTGAAAAAGTAAACCTACTTAAACAAATCTATTAAAAAATAATCTGATACCAATAGCAAACAACACTTTTAAATCCAAATGACAACTTCAGCCAAACATTGATTCTAAATATTCCCACAAAAGATTCTAGATCAAGAAGGAACACTGTGTTTTTTGTGAAACCACAATTTTAATTTGTGTAATTGAGGACAGTTTTGTAACCAATGCTTACAAACAAAAACATTGACAACAAAGACATCTGCTACACAATTAGACTTACAAATTCAACAAGTGAAAACAATCAAAATCATCTGCCTCATATAGCATCTTTCCTAATGTGTCAAACAATGATTCTTCAAAACAAGCTTATTTAGATGATAGCACTCAACAACCTTTCATTCATAAGACAACCAACAACTCAAATCTATTGAGTTTTCTAAGATTATGGGAAAAAAACCATCACCCTTTCAACTAATTAATCTTCAACAGAAAGTAAAAGAAAATTGTCAACACTTTGTCAACAAGACCTCGTTACAAATAATGAAAAGATTACTACCAGTTCTCCAACTATTGAGCAACACCCCCAGTACCCCAACTGAAAACAAAAGAAAAACAGGTCAACCTAAAAATAAAGAAATCAAAAAACCAAAGCCCATTCATACTCAGAACATCAATGTTAACAATCAATCAGATTATATTGATTAAATATCCATGGAAACCAATCACTTTTCAGAAAACTTAGAAAATCACTTACTGCAATAGACAATTCAAAAGGAGACAATATCTGATGCATTAACCAATATTTAACAACAATTCTAATTAGAAAGCAATTAAAAGTAGCAACTCTTATTAATCATCAACTAATTGGCAGCATAGAACACTAAATCACATTAATGCTTATAACAAATAAACCTCTTCCTATTAATCCAATTGAAGATTAAAACCACTTCACTAAATATTAAAAGAATAAATTTTATTGCCATGTTTAGCAATTAAATCAGTGAAAAGACATTGTTTAGCCACATGTTACTGGAACTAAAATTTACAGTGGATCAAAATTAATCCTTCATCATATCTAAATAAACAATGCTTCTGTGCATGCTCCAGAGATAGCCTTCTCACCATCAGCTGGAAGTGGACTTGTTATAGCCAAAGCATGCTCCCTCACAATACTTAAAATTGTTTATATTGATTTTTCTTTATTAAATACAATATTTTACTATCATGTCTCAGCAATCAATTTCATATTTGTATATATCCTATACCCCCTGTCTCATGTCTCATACAAAAATATAGCTAGCATTATACTTACCATTAATTCAATTATTGAATCTTCTACTCACCGCACTGTATAAATGTGTGATTTTAAATTCAATAGTCTGAATTTACATTAAAATGGCTTACATCCCTTATGAGTGCACAGGGTTTTTAATCAATCAATACAGTTACTTTTCATAAGTAATATGCCACCATCATTGACTATATTGCAAAATATAACTGGCTTTAACATTAATTCTACTTCTGTCTAATTCACTCTGCACAAATCCTCACAATTAACTTAAATCACTTACACATGACCAATATATGGCTTGAGAAATACTACACATATTCTTCTCCATTAACTATCAATGAATCTTTGTTTTTGGATATATATATATATATATATATATCTTTATATCAATATATATATATATATATATATATATATATGTTGATATAAAGATTTTCACAGGTTGCATATATATATATAATATTACAAATTAATGTCTGTATTTCTTCAAAATAATATACGTAAATTTATAAATAATTATTTGAAAATGCAGTACTTAATAGTTTATAAAAAATATATGTATAACCATCACTTAGAAGCACTTTCAACTAACTTGTAGCTTTGTCAACTATCACTTTTAAAAGAACAAAAGAGCACATATTATTATTTAAAAAGGTTCAAAATACAAGACAAAATTTTAAAAATAATAATACTTTATCAGCTTCTGTTTTTTATGACCATAATAAATCATGTGTATATGGTTTTTATTTTAATTATAACAATGTAAAAATATTGGAAACTGAAAGAAATAATAATAAAAGGAAAATTAAAAAGGCAATGTTAATTTATAAATATAAGCAAGATTTAATTAATAGGTAAGCAGCAAACGTTAAGATCACAGAATTATGGGAAGATTGACATCGTGGAATTATGGTAAAGCTGACATTTTTTTTTAAAAGTGATAGTTGACAAATCTACAAGTTAGTTGAAAGCACTTCTAAGTGACTGTATACATATATTTTTATAAACTATTAAGTACTGTATTTTTAAATATTTATTTATAAATTTACACACACACATATATATATATAATGCTGTGTAGATTGAAATAATTAATCATTGACTCAATTTAAAATTATCTTGCATTTATACACATAATTTGTTTTAACATTCACCATACTACATGGCAATTCACTTTTCCCTCTCATCTTCTTTCAATAGCTGATAAAATGTACAAGTGAATAGCAACAGCAAATACTATCCATCATACTTATAAGCAGATATACAAGCTTATGTAAACATATAACAAAACATGTCAATAACTTAAAGAGTGTCTTCAGCCAAAATGAAAAAATCTGCATGAATTAACAATACACTTGGACTCAGAGATATATTAAATAAGCACTAGGTCATCCCCCCAAGATTTGAGTCCCAATGCAAGTTAAATAGGCCATCTATGCTGGTCACAACATGATCCCTCCTATTACCCAACATTTTCCAAAAAAGCTATAAACACATCATGCTTTCAAACCAACTTCAGACTAATTTGGACCTCCAAAAACACATGAACTATTCTGTATTGATCATTTTAATGATAAGTTGGTTACTGTTCACAAGACATGTCATCTAGGAACTCATGGAATAACCAATTTTATATTTTCTAATTTTCTTCAATTCACCAACAGATGTCTCTGTAATCTTGCTAACTATCTCACAAAAATATATTCAATTAAAAACCTATACACCATAGCTTTGGTTCCATTCATCAAAAAGCCAATGTCAATATATTTCCATGGGTCCACAAGTCATAAAAATATTGGAAAAATGACAAAATACAAATTGAAATGCACTTGCTCCCCTGATTTCACCAATACAGTTTGTTAAAAAGGGTTCATAAATCACCCAAGTTGAAATAATGATTAAAAACATTCAAAATGTTTTCCAAGAAAATAAAAAAAATTGCATGCATAGTTATGCAGGTTGACATTAAAGCAGCCTTAATTCAGTTCACATTAAAACATTAATAGATATGCTTTCTGAAGCAACAATACCAGCTACATTACTATATCTAATCACCAACCTAATACTAAACAGTGAGATATACATTACTTTTAATAAAAAAAATTCAAATTCATTTACTCCTACTCAATCAATTTCCCAAGGATCACTGATAATTTTGCTTCTATTCACTTATTATATAAATCCTCTTCTAATTCAAATTCAGAAGAAAATAACTGGTATTGTTATCTTTCTCACAGAACATTTCAACTCATATATTGCTTATATGGATGACATATCTGTCTTTCTACAAATAACTGCCAATGCTTCAAAAATAATTAAAAACTATACTTCCACTCACAAACTAATGTACAATCTTAACAAAACTGCTCCATTGTCACTGCATACCAATAAACCACATACAAAAACCTTTATAGGAAAACCCATCATGCTTCTTGGCTCTCTATTATTTTGGAGAGATATGGAATAGGGCAAAACATGGAAAACAAAAATCACATACTAATAATCACCACTTCCATATTTATAGCAAATCTTTCTATCCAAAAATCCAATTATTTAATATATTTGATCTAATAAAGATAATTTATTACACACCCATAATTAAATTCACAAAAGTATTTACATCTATCATTTTCATCCTTTGCAAAAAGCTTCTGAGAGGAAGGTAGTTTGCATATTTCATAAATAGCTTTGCCAATTGTCTACATAAAATGGATTGGAACTTCTTAACATTGAAACCTTCAGAATTCAGATAACATTTAATTTACTTGACTCTATTCTTAGTTGCTTCACCAAATTTCAATATCCAATTCCCTTGATACCTACTGCCAAGCCTGCACTAACATCTGGATATGTCATATCTCTTATTAAATCACTACAAAATACACAAATTCAAATACTTCTACATCCTATTGGTAAATACACATACTGGTAAATACCTACTGGCAAACACACTCTTTGATATATCCCAACATTTTTTTTTTGCTCTAAATTTCCCTATGATAGCTAGTGATCAGCAATAAATAACTATTACACAAACTCTGAAGATGGCCACATGAATGAAAATTATTTGATTTTCTAATTCAACATAACCTGCATGCCTTACCTACCTTATAGTTTATCACATTTCAATGGCTGTACAAACATATTGATCCATTCTGTGGACTGCATTATGTAGTTGAAAAAACACAGCAACATATTTTCTAATCCTTGAACAAAATTTGCAATCTTATCTTAACTATATATAACTATTAAATAACTAACTGTGTGGTTTATATATAAAATGTAATAATCAGATATTTTTATCGTAATATCTCCACACTAAAACTCCAATATATTTATTTATTTATTTCTATACTTAGCGCTTTCAAAGGAATGATGCCTTCATTTTCAAAGCTATAGATAGATAGTTCTAATACCGATTTTTTATTTATTTATTTGATTCAACAGATGCAAAAGTATTCAAATCAGGTCTGCCATTTCTTAGAGAATGAATAAAACATGTCTCTTTTATTCAATGAGTTTGCATCTAAATTAATGAAATAGGCCTCCTTAATGGCAGACCTGATTTGAATAATTTTGCATCTGTTGAATCAAATAAATAAATGAAAAATTGGTATTAGAACTATCTATCTATCGCTTTGAAAATGAAGGCATTGTTCCTTTGAAAGCACTAAGTATATAAATAAATAAATAAATATATTGGAGTTTTAGTGTGGAGATATTACCGTAAAATTATCTGATTATTAACAATATATATATATATATATATATATATATATATATATATATATATATATATATATATATATATATATATATATATATATATATATATATATATATATATATATATATAAAAATAAAAAATCTCAATTGAGAAAATAAAAGCTCATTTCAAAAGTCTATCACATCCACAATCCAGGCTAATACCCTTATACTATTTGCACTTTTGTGTTCTTGAAATAAATTTATTCTAGGAAATAATACCAGATGGCTTCCATTAATATTTATAAACAAACTTATGCAAATTAAGGATAGAAATTCCAGAATTGCTCCTCCAGACATATATGTAGCAACTTGATCCCTTCTCAAGAAACCAATGAGCCTTTAATTCAGAATAGTATTTAAACAATTACATTACAGTTAGTGTTGTCAGTTTTTATATATTGAACTATGCTCTAGAAACCAGAAGATAGAACATAAGTTTTTGCTGATATATTAATAATTTAAAAACTTTGATATTTAAAAAATAAATTACAAATGAATGATATAACTTTAAATATTGGAGTATTTAAACCCAAGGAAAAAAGAGATTGCCACTATCATAACCTTTGAAATAAAACCTGTATAATTTTTGTAAAGGAAGATTAATAAAATTATTGAGAAAATATAATAATAATAATAATAATAATAATAATAATAATAATAATAATAATAATAATAATATAATGATGATAATAATGATGATGATGATGATGATGATGCTAATAAAAAACATTCATTGTTTGAATCTTGTATAGATCTTGATTAGTTTCATCATCACTCCCTGATGAAGGCCATAGGCCTGAAACTAATTTGGGGATATTGGATGAGTAGGCACTAGATGAGGATTTTATGCACAAGCCTTCTGGCATCCATCGATTATTCTGGCTTGCACTGAGTGGCAATGCGAATAGAGAGTTTTGCCTGTTTTAGTTTCATCATCTAAATTAAATAAAATTTACACCTTTATTTATTTAACTGAGCATAAAAGTTATAATCAAAAATAACTTGGATATTAAATATAAAGTGAGGATTGCAAAAATACAATTTTGATAAGTTAAACTCTTTCAAGGAATCATTAGGCGCCATTTTATATCAAAAATAAGAGCATTTTACTATTAATACTTTAAATTATAATGAGCATTGAGATGTAATTTATTCAATAATTGTTAGGTTCTACAATTTTAAATTCTAAGAAATTCTAAAGAGTCTTGTGTCATACCAAAGATTGAAAAACTATGTTTTCATTGTTTTGTTTTTAGTTTTGTTTAGCAAACAACTTAAATAATTTTACATTAGCACTCCTATGATTATTGCATGGATACTGTTTTGTTTCATTTTTAGAAGTTTGAATATTAAAGACAAGTGAAAGAAAAAATGGTTATGTATTAAAAAAAATATGTATAGTAAATTGAACAAAATAATGTTACAAAACTTCATTAGATATTTAAAAAAAAAGGGTATTACATTCAAATATCAGCCTTTCATGCTAATTGAGCATACACTTTGCGAGTGTTAATAATAAATGAATACTTTCTCACCAATACAAGATATAGTATTTATGCAGGAGTAAAATAAATCCTCTTATTCCTATGACTCAAACACTTATATATGAGCAAATCTGAAGTACTGGCAAAGAAAGTGTCACAATGGAACAGTCACTTTAAATTACTATATACGATGTCTGAATGAATGATGTCGGTGAAATTATCTAGAATTTAATAAACGTCATTCCAACTGAAACTTAATAATATGTAAATAAGCAGATTTGCTCATATATAAGCGTTTGAGTTGTAGGAATAAGAGGATTCCTTTTATTCCTGCATAAATACTATATCTTGCATTGGTGAGAAAGTATTCATTTATTATTAACACTCACAAAGCGTATACACGATTAGCGTGAAAGGCTAATATTTGAATGTAATACAATTGTTTACATATGCTATATAAAATAAATGCTTATTTACATATTATTAAGTTTCAGTTGGAATGACGTTTAGTAAATTCTAGATAATTTCACCGACATCATTCATTCAGTCATCGTACATAGTAATTTATAGTGACTGTTCCATCGTCACGCTTTCTTTACCAGTACTTCAGATTTGCTCATATATAAGCGTTTGAGTCATAGAAATAAGAGGATTACTTTTATTCCTGCATAAATACTAAATCTTGTATTGGTGAGAAAGTATTCATTTATTATTAACACTTGAAAGCATATGCACAATTAGCGTGAAAGGCTGATATTTGAATGTAATACAATTGTTTACATATGCTATATAAAATAAATGCTTATTTAAAAGAAAGGATAGAAAATTTAGAGATTTTTATACAAAGCACTTGTAATGGATAAGAAGAGAAATATGCATATACATAATTTTTAAATATTTTCTATTACTTAATATGTATGTTTTGATTTAAATTTTTATCTTGTTGTATAAGTATTTTATTTTTTATTCTTGAGGTTTAATTTTAGATGCATCTGTAATAAATGATATTATTGTCTTTAATTTCTTCTCTCACAAAATTTATTAAACAATAAAAACTATTGAAATCATTATATGTTATCAGCTAAAAAGCAAATTTATATAATATATTGTAATCTATCACATTATATACTACAAATAATATTCAAACTTTTATCTTACCAATTATTTAGAAATTAAAACTTAATTAGAGTTTTTATCTTGCCTGCATTAAAAAAAAGACAATTGATTCCAATTCGTTTTTCTTTAGTCTTCTAGATTAAATGTTATCTGGAACATATTAAATTACAGCTGGACACTAGTGTAATTTATTAACTTTTCTTTAAAATAGATTATTCTATTCTACACTTGAGAAAAGTCAAATTTGATCTAATGAAAATAATAATAACTTTTACTTTTTTCATTTACAATTTACAAAAATTGAGTTCCTAAAACAAGTTCACGTATTTATATATATATAATCAAATATAAGGGTATCTAACTGACATTTTAATAGATTCAAGCTTGCAATGTCGCCTCACTTTTCGTTCAAAATTTAATCTTACCAGTTAGATCAAGAAAGATTTAACCATTTGTTATTCACATTTGTACGTTAGTTTAATTTTTATACTTAGATAGTATATGAATTGTAAAACCGATTTGTTTGATTTTACAGTGGATATATATATATATTCAGTCAACTACATATGTGCAATCCAACGAAAAATATACAAAGTATGAATCATATATGGATTATCCCAGATAATCTCATTTATATCTGCGACCTGTAAAAATCGTTTTAATATATATTAATGAACATTCAAATAATAAATCACAGGGAAGAGCCAATTTCTCATTATTAATGCTTAGCAATAAAGAATCATATTAGTTTAAACATATGTAAGCTTTTTTAAATATATATAATACAAATAAAATGTTTGACAAAATATTGTAATAATATAAATAATAAATACAATGGTAATTAAATATAATATACAGTCTTTCAATCCACAGAAGTACTTTTGGTTAATTTCTTAACCCTCTGCAATTGCTATTAAATTCATAAAGACATAATGGAAGCAAACGTCAGCAATTCAAATCCCATGAATCCCAAATTTTAACATTAGCAGTTTGTGTATTAATTATACTCATTTTATTTCTATTTATTAAAATTGCCCTCTTACTTTTTCTTTTATTATGATTTCTCTCTTCATGAAGAATCTGACACTTTCAAGATCAAACTTAAATTTATATTTACATGTCTTTTCATGATCCACGAATTTACTTTCCATGTGCTTATACAAAAAAATCTTGCTCCTTTAAATTTATCTCTGTACTACACTCAATTCACCAATATATGACAACATACATCCACAAAAAAAATGATACACAACATTATTTTTTTTTTGCTTGAAAGTTGTACCATTTTTAGAATTATTCACTAACTTATTAACATTATTTGAAAACACAAAAATGAAACATTAAATACATACTTATATATATAAAATTAGGAGCATGCTAATGAGCTCTAAACAAGCTTTTTTTTTATTTTTTTTTATTATTTATGATAAATGCTACTACAAGAGAAGGCATTCAAATCATCTTTATATATATCTTTACAAAAATTCACTTCAGCATTTAAAATATATGTAGTAGAGAACTCATTTCTTATTATTAGTTTTCAAATCCTTTGCATCATTATACCTCTTCATAATTTGACAAAGTATTATTAATCTGTTGAATATTATAACCAACTTCAAACAATTCCTAGATAAATATTTCAATTTTTTTTAAAATTTATCACTTTGGTAATGATATAATTTTTCATTATGAAACAAAAAAAAGTCTAAAACTTGCCATGTTATGCATAATCGGTACTTTTGATTTATTATTGTTTTGCAATAGTTTGATTATTAATTTATAACATAACATACAATTATCTCTTGTAATATACAAATCTAAATACATAATAATTTTATCCAGTTCTTTTTAATAGTCCATTTCAGGGATTTCTAAACTATGACTTGTGAGCCATAGGTGGCTCTTTGTATATATATATATATGTTTTTTCAGTAATGTCTATATTTTCCACATCAGAACTCATATTCAATATATATATATATATTGTAACAGTAGCTGGGTTCGAATACGTGTTTAATTGCCAGTGTTGTTGCAAAGTAAATAGGTCAAAGTGGTAAAAATTTACGATAGTCATTCAAACCCTGTTACACAAGAGTATGAATGAGTACGTTAATCAATTAAAGGTATGAATGTATATATATTGGCTTTAGGTGTTAATATAATGGGTAAAAATTACTAATATATTTATATGTGAGAATGTAGAGAAGTGATTATATGTAGAGTTGCATTATATTTGTTATTTATTTGTGTTTAAATAAAAATTTTGTTTATTAATATTGTAAGATAGATTTAAATGCCAGTGATAACACATGTTTCTTAATCAAAACCTATTAAACATATAAGGCTGGAAAATAATCAATAGAATGGAAAGTTGTGCCACAGGCAGTTCCAGTTAATGACTGACCATCAGAATTCTTAGAACTGGTCGAGCATAATTTTAGAACAATGAAAGGTAAAAGCATTCTTGAGATCAGACCATCGGCATAAGAATAGAAAAGAAAAGTGAAGTTAAAGAGCACTAATGAATAGAACTATTTTTGTTATCGGTGATTTTAGTAGTGATTTTTAAAAATTAGAGAAAAGGCAGTGAAGTGATAGAGAGAAGGAGAGAAAGACATATAAACTGATCAACCTAAGTATTAATTAAGAATTTTATTCATAATGTACTCCGTATACATGCGGAGGTAAAGATAATCATCAAGGTTCATCAGACCACTCAATGGACAGCTATTGTGGAACCCACCTGAACTTTATTTATGGATTTGCCATTTAGTCAACCAAGTGTAATGACCATGGAACTCTCTAACAACCAGATCCTCTCACAATCAAGCCAAACTCATCTACTTAAATTCGAATAGGGATTGTTTTGGCCAGAATATTTCAGAGCTTATCACCATCATTCAGACCAGTGACTTTCATTAAAATCAACATATTCTCTATGCTGTAAGCTTACAGATTATTAGCCTCAGCCACGTGAACATTCACTCTTAAGAGATAACTTTGATCTTTTCTTAATCTGCTTTAAATGAACATTTATTAATGGCTAAAGAAACGTGTTATTTCAATTTAAATAAAGTAAATTAATAATTTATAAAAATGTTTAAGAAAATGCAACTCTGATGTGTAATCACACGCTTTCTTTAATATGTGTATGAATTATATATGTATATCTAATGGAATAAATGAATTATATGTTTAAGATATTAATATATGTGTGCGCGTGCTAATATATCTTAGAATTAATTACCACTTATATATATTATTTACATTCTGGGTTTCTGTTGACTGATGGGCTATTGTAATAGAATTGGATTTAGATAGAAATTATATTTAGAGATATAAGGTGCATCTTAATGAGATCATCCATAGCTTTGTTCTCCCGATAAACATTGTTTTCCCAGACCCTCGATATTGAGCTAGTTAGGATAAAATACCCAAAGAGTATCCGTTGGAACTTTTTTTTGCACTTTCAAGACATATAATTCTTATTAAATGAATAAGATTGGCACTTGAGAGGGGCTTCGGCCTTTGCTCATAAATATACGTGCTCGAAGCTTAGGGTAATAACTACTTATACACACTAAATTCTTTGAAGAAGATTGTGGGTAGAATATTAAAAATGGATGCCTGCTGTGTGGCATGGTATTCAAATACCAGGTAATGCTTAAAATGGCCAACCAACGAACAGGGCTGCGAATAGTGGAGAATGGGCAATAAAATGGCGTTCTAATATAATTTAAAAAAGGGTTTCCCAACGGAAGTTGGAAAGCGATATTTTTTAAAATATATATATATAGAAAGAAGAAAACAGAAAGAGTTTGGATATATATTTGGAAATGTGGTTAAATGTTGATATATGTTGCGATGTGTAGATAGACTGGTAGAAAACTTCTCAAATAATCAGAAGGGAACTTCCGTGAGTCATATTTAGAGTTACATAGTTCATAAATAGGTATTTAAGAATTTACCAATATTTGGGATATTATAAAACAAAATCCATAAGGGTAGAAATGCAGGGAGGAAGGCCTATCAGGTGGGTCATGCAATGTATGATTAAAGCTGAGGTGATGAACCTGGCATGTAATTGGAATAGTATTAGATATACACAAAC
Organism: Epiperipatus broadwayi; assembly: GCA_028023455.1. NCBI lineage: Eukaryota > Metazoa > Onychophora > Udeonychophora > Euonychophora > Peripatidae > Epiperipatus > Epiperipatus broadwayi. The sequence continues at coordinate 1,359,979 of JAQFVV010012461.1, read as the reverse complement.
AAAATAAAAACGTAGGTATAGGTACGGAAAATGAAGCCAAAAAATAAGCAGAAAGGGGAACAGCAGAAGGCGGGAGAGGGGAAAGAAGTAAATGTAATGGAGAAAAATTAGAAGATCTAGAACTCCGATTTCAGGAAATGGATGAGAGGTTTGAACTAAGTTTTCAGGATATAGAACGGAGACTAGGGATGGAAAGTGAAAGTAGTCGAGGGAAAAAAGAATATGAGGGAAATGAAGGTGAAAGTATGGAAAAGGCTGAGAAGTTGGCTAATAAAAAAGTAGAAGGGAGTTTAGATGAGCGAGAGAGGAGTGTAAAACAGAAACCGAAGGCTTGCGACGCAGAAAGACTGGAGAACATGGTAAAATATATGGGTATGGAGATGCACACCAATGTGAACCACTTCTTAAAGATATGGCCATTTGAAGGCCAAATGAGGGAAGCTCCTGTGGAGCATCTGCAAAGCCTACGAAGATAGTTGGGCATGAATCTTATGCCAGAGGAAAATAAAGTAGTGGTAGCGTATAGTAATCTAAGCGGCAATGCCCAAGCACATTGTCTCAACAACCCACAACCTTCAAGGAGTACCAGAAGAAGATATGAGAGACTTTTTGGTCTGAAGACTGCCAGGAGCTCATGCCATATCAAGTGATGCGAGAGAAATATGACGAAGGGAAACAAAAAAATTTCTTTCAATTTCTTTCATCGTCAGGTGGCGAGACTGAGAACACTGGATGTGTGTCATTTGTCAGAAGGTCACATCACTCAAATTGTAAGGCACAATATGCCTATGAGTGTAGTAAGAATGATGTTGGGGGTGAGAAAAGCATCTATCAGAGAAGTGGCAGAACTACTTAATGTGCTGGATATGAGTGCATATGACCGTAGCATTCTGTTGGAACGAGGAAAGGAAATCCAAGATCAGCAAAGTACTAAGCTGGGGATGGAAGAAGGATGTTCTGATGGGAATGCGACATATAGAAAAGGACAGGATGATAATTACAGACCGAAATGGCAGTGCGAGCCAGAAGCTCGACGTCCACCTGACAAGCCAAATTACGATCAAGGAGAAGGGGCCATGGCCGCTGAAGCAGAAGGGTGGGGCTGACAAAGGATAGAAAAGAGGTGTTTAAGAAGCCATTCAAATACACAGAGGGTATTTGAAGGCTATTGCACCAGGGGGTATGTAACAGTAGCTGGGTTCGAATACGGGTTTAATTGCCAGTGTTGTTGCGAAGTAAATAGGTCAAAGTGGTAAAAATTTACGATAGTCATTCAAACCCTGTTAATCAAGAGTATGAATTAGTACGTTAATCAATTAAAGGTATGAATGTATATATATTGGCTATATGTGTTAATATAATGGGTGAAAATTACTAATATATTTATATGTGAGAATGTAGAGAAGCAATTATATGTAGAGTTGCATTATATTTTTTATTTATTTGTGTTTAAATAGATATTTCATTTATTAATATTGTAAGACAGATTTAAATGTCAGTGATAACATGTGTTTCTTAATCAAAACTTATTAAACATATAAGGCTGGAAAATAATCAATAGAATGGAAAGTTGTGCCATGGGCAGTTCCAGTTAATGACTGTCCATCGGAATTCTTAGAACTGGTCGAGTGTATTTTTAGAACAATGAAAATTAAAAGCATTCTTGAGATCAGACCATCAGCGTAGGAATAGAAAAGAAAAGTGAAGTTAAAGAGCACTAATGAATAGAACTATTTTTGTTCTCAGTGATTTTAGTAGTGATTTTTAAAAATTAAAGAAAAAGCAGTGAAGTGATAGACAGAAGGAGAGAAAGATGTATAAACTGATCAACCTAAGTATTAATTAAGAATTTTATTCATAATGTACTCCGTATACATGCGGGGGTAAAAATAATTGTCTAGGTTTATCAGACCACTCAATGAACAGCTACCTGAAATTTATTTATGGATTGGCCGTTTAATCAACCAAGCGTAATGGCCACGGAACTCTCTAACAACCAGATGCTCTCACAATCAAGCCAAACTCATCTACTTAAATTCGAATAGGGATTGTTTTGGCCAGAATATTTCAGAGCTTATCACCATTGTTTGGACCAGTGACTTTTGTTAAAATCAACATATTCTCTATGCTGTAAGCTTACAGATTACTAGCCTCAGCCACATGAACATTCGCTCTTAAGAGGTAACTTTGATCTTTTCTTAATCTGCCTTAAATGAAAATTTATTAATGGCTAAAGAAACATGTGTTATTTCAATTTAAATAAAGTAAATTAATAATTTATTAAAACGTTTAAGAAAATGCAACTCTGACGTGTAATCACATGCTTTTGTTAATATGTGTATGAATTATATATGTATATGTAATGGAATAAATGAATTATATGTTTAAGATATTAATATATGTGTGCGCGTGCTAATATATCTTAGAATTAATTACCACTTATATATATTATTTACATTCTGAGTTTCTGTTGACTGATGGGCTATTGTAATAGGATTGGATTTAGATAGAAATTATATTTAGAGATATAAGGCATCTCTTAATGAGATCATCCATAGCTTTGTTCTCCCGATAAACATTGTTTTCCCAGACCCTCGACATTGAGCTAGTTAGGATAAAATACCCAAAGAGTATCCATTGGAACTTTTTTTGCACTTTCGAGACATATAATTCTTATTAAATGGATAAGATTGGTGCTTGAGAGGGGCTTCGGCCTTTGCTCATAAATATATGTGCTCGAAGCTTAGGGTAATAACTACTTATACACACTAAATTCTTTGAAGATGATTGTGTGTAGAATATTAAAAATGGCTGCCCAGTGTGTGGCATGGTATTCAAATACCACATAGTGCTTAATATATATAGATATATATATATATATGATAAACAAAAATGCAAGTTAAAAAACTTGCTAATGCTTGTATTTATGTCCACAGATGGCGTTCTACCAAAAACACCGATCAAGCGTATGTTTTGTTTACATAAACGTCAGAGTAGCATTCACTATCTCTAACTATAATTCCACTTTCAGATCATGATTTCAAGCTATTTGCTATCATCAGTGAAAGACAGGAATAAAGAAACTAGATCTAAATACAAACTCTGAGCGTTTATGAAACAATTTCTATTCAGCTTGCAAGCGTGATTTTTTTAGACACGTAATGTCTTCAAACTCAGCATAGCAAACCAGATAGCTATATGGGTCTGATCTCAGTTCAGCATCACCACATAGTAGAAGCCTCTGCAATCTATATCATTGCAAGAAAGACCTCAAAGGTACATTTATGATAAACAAAAATGCAAGTTAAAAAACTTGCTAACGCTTGTATTTATGTCCACAGATGGCGTTCTACCAAAAACACCGATCAAGCGTATGTTTTGTTTACATAAACGTCAGAGTAGAATTCACTATCTCTAACTATAATTCCACTTTCAGATCATGATTTCAAGCTATTTGCTATCATCAGTGAAAGACAGGAATAAAGAAACTAGATCTAAATACAAACTCTGAGCGTTTATGAAACAATTTCTATTCAGCTTGCAAGCGTGAATTTTTTAGACACGTAATGTCTTCACTGATGATAGCAAATAGCTTGAAATCATGATCTGAAAGTGGAATTATAGTTAGAGATAGTGAATGCTACTCTGACGTTTATGTAAACAAAACATACACTTGATCGGTGTTTTTGGTAGAACGCCATCTGTGGACATAAATACAAGCATTAGCAAGTTTTTTAACTTGCATTTTTGTTTATCATAAATGTACCTTTGAGGTCTTTCTTGCAATGATATAGATTGCAGAGGCTTCTACTATGTGGTGATGCTGAACTGAGATCAGACCCATATAGCTATCTGGTTTGCTATGCTGAGTTTGAAGACATTACGTGTCTAAAAAATTCACGCTTGCAAGCTGAATAAAAATTGTTTCATAAACGCTCAGAGTTTGTATTTAGATCTAGTTTCTTTATTCCTGTCTTTCACTGATGACAGCAAATAGCTTGAAATCATGATCTGAAAGTGGAATTATAGTTAGAGATAGTGAATGCTACTCTGACATTTATGTAAACAAAACATACGCTTGATCGGTATTTTTGGTAGAACGCCATCTGTGGACATATATATATATATATGATAAACAAAATTGCAAGTTATATATATATATATATATATATATATATATATATATATATATATATATATATATAAAATCATAAGAGTTAAAGTTAAAATCAGGACACATAGACCCCCTACTTTGTGATAAAGTTGAAATAAAACTATCAAAGTTTTAATTTATAAAATTTTAAAAGATTTTATTAACATAATCATGATTTTATTTATTTTCTAAGTTAAGCAAAACTTCGCAATTAATAAGTGAGTGCACAGTAGACTTCTAATGGACAAGTCAATGTTTGCAATGGCAAAATGTAAATACTTGAACTCTAAAAGAGGAATGTATATCTTTTTTGTGTAGTTGTGCGAACAAGGATAGTTGTGCAAACAAGGATATAATGTGTTACATAAAATAAAATCTAAAATATTTTTCAACATGACCATGGAGAAAAGACTAAAAAAACATTAAATGAGCATTGTGATTTTAAAACCAAATGAAGTGAATCTTTTACATTTACCATGAACTTGGATGGCTTTCATTCTGTCTTATTTGTCAAGAAACAATGGCACAAAACAAGGAGTCTAATTTGGGGAGAGACTTCATGACAAAACATGCCATATTTACCATAAAATTTCTTGTCAGTTGCTCAAAAAAATAGCAATTGAAGATTTCAAAAAATATTAAATATCATGTTCTGTGTTCGATTATTGAAGACAGTTTTCCAATAATGTTACTAATTCAAGCTTTGTAGTAAGTTAGGAAATCGCTAACAGAGAAAAAACTTTCGCAGATGGTGAGCACGTAAGATGTTATTTTGTTAAAGTATTTGAAGAACGTTTTTGTGATTTTAAAATTAAAACAGAGATTTTAAATAAAAAAAAATACATAGCATTATATGACAAAACAGTAACAGATAAGACAGTTTAAATGGCCTTAAATGTGACCAACCAACAAGTCAAGGACATTAAATTAAATTCAGCTCTATTATTTGCAGTTGACGAATCTTGTGATGTCAAGGACACATCCCTGATTTCCCTTTACATGTGGTATATATCATCTGAGGGTTCAAGAGAAAAACTTTTAGTATTATTACCATTCAAAGGACAAACACAAGGAGAAGACATAGCAAATACTGCCATTAAAGTCCTGGAAGAACTTGTGTAAATTGCAGCTGATGGTGTAAATAGTATGATGGAATCAAAAAAAAAGGGGTTGTTTTATTTTTAAAAGAAAACATTAATCATGAAATGTTTACTTTCCATTGTATATTTCATCAAGAAGTACTTTGTGTGCAAACATTTTCAAAAGAAATCAATATAGTTATGGACTTCATAATTAAGATTATTAAATTTATTGGACCAAAAAGACTTAACTATTCACAATTTAATTAATGAATTTTTATGTGTAATGAAAAGTGAATATTCATATCCTCTTCAATATAACAAGGTTTGATGGCTTTTCAGAGGCAACATGTTAAAATGTTTTGCATTTTGCATAAATGAAATCAAACTATTCTCAACATAAAAGGCATTCAATATTTAGAATTAACAGAAGAAAAGTGTTTGCAAAAATTGTATTTCATGATGGATATTATACCACAACTGAATCAGCGCAATTGTAAATTAAAAAGTAATGGAAACACTATTTTTTTCAATGGTAGAAGAAATTATTTTGTTTGAAAAGAAATTGTTTTTTTTTTTTTTTTTTTTTTGCTGAAGATTTAGAGAAAGGAACTTTAGTTCGTTTCCCAAACTTGTTTTAATATTATCAAAAAAAAAAAATGCTCTCATTAACAAAGATTATTTTAAGACAACAATTTCAAAGGTGAGAGAATATTTTACTTCAAAAATTTCTGGAATTTAGAAATAATAAAGTAACTAACTCTAGCTTTTATTATAAATCCTCTTAATGCCAATGTGAGAGAGTTAAAATATTCACCATTTAATAATGATGTGGATAATTTTGAAGTACAATTACTGGACTTACAAGGATTTATAGAACTCCAAATTTGTTCATTGTGGTATTGAAATGAAAGTACTGGAAAAAGAAAAATATAGTCTGCCTTTACAGAACTATCAGAGAGCTATAAAAACATACAGAAGGCAGACTCTATGATTTTTACTTCTTAGAATAGTCTTCAAGATTCATATCATGAGTTGAAAAAATTTGCATTTGGTATTCTCAGTATCTTTGGATCTACATATTTATGCAGACAATCATTTTCTAACAGAAATTTTATTAAATGTAAATTTAGAAATCAAATTACTGAGGCCAACTTGGAATCATACCTTAAATTAAAAAACACTAGTTACCAACCAGATATACAGAAAATATCTAAGTAAATGCAAGCTCATTGTTCACACTGATTAAAACCAATACTAGCAATTTTCCATGTGATTTAATCCACATTTAATAAAGATGTAATTAATATTATAATTTATTATAGTATTTCTTTAAATTTTCCTTATTTGTAAATATATATTCATGGCTCTTGAAGAATTTTTAAATTGTTGAGAGTATTAAATTTGGCTCTTCAATCAAAAGAGTTTGCAGACTCCTGGTCTATTTCAAGCCATTCAAATTATTTAATTCTTGTATAATCAAATTTACAGTAGTAGTATGTCCGCAAACGAAAACATCATCCACATACTTTTGTACATTTTATTATCTTTAAAAGTACACATATCTTAAATTTTACTCTCATATTTTTCAAAACAAAATTTCAAATTTGTGCAACAACAGACAGACCCATAGGCCAAACATTAGATATTTCATAAAATCCACTTTCAAAAGGCACAACAATGTTATCATCTACAAATTTTTAATAATCAATAACAAATTTTATCATGTATTTACAAACATATTTATTTTTTAATGTATGCCAGGTTATTTTTATGGAATACACTCTATCAATACAGCTTTATATTTCTGTCACATATAATGAAGTGATAGCATCACTCTCAGTAATTATATATTCTTAATTGTATTAACAAAATCAAATCCTGAACCACTAATATTTTATCCAAATCCTTAAATTTCTTGTATCAGCTTACCAATATATTTAGAAGTCTGATTTATAAATAAACCGCCAAAATCAAATATAATTCCCAAAGGAATTTCTTCTTTAAGTAATTTCATATATATTAGGACATATAGTGCATAAAGGATAAATATAAAATCCCATTATTATTTATGGCTTTGTTCTTAGCTTTTTTAAAAAATATTTTTTTTAATTTTATTCTCTGTCTATTTACATTATATTATTCAATCAAAAAAAAAAAACTTAAATTATCCACTTGCACTTTAATTTTCTCAATATAACCTTCATCTTCTTTCAAGCATATAATATTATCAGTTTTAAGCTTGTTTAAATTCCAAAATGGCCAGTTCTCACAGAAGAAAAAGTTAAGAACAAAGTCATAAGTAATAATGTGTTACAATTTATTGTATAATTTTGTATTTGATTATCCAAAATTAATATAGATAAATATTTTCCTTTGATTTTGGAATGAGTATTTTCTCTAGCATAACCTATTAGTACAAACATAGACAACATCATATAGCAATTTAATTTAATTTCTATATTATATTCACAATTTTTTTTATTGATTTGTAAACGAATTGTTATAATTTCTTTTTGAATTTGGATTTTGAGTTTTGTTGACATAAAGAGTTTCGAAACTTTTTTTGGCCGCAGATCCCTTTATCAAAAACTTTCAAACCCATCAACCCTCTAGTCATTTACTTTACTTTCTCAATGTAATAAATGTGTACAGTACTTGATATTAAATATTTCAGGAGATATCAAACTTTTCATTTTAATCAATTGTAATTAATGATTGAAAAAAATAAAATGGCAATGGAGTAAGCATTATCGTGCGCAACATTTAATATCGAAACCTTAATGACAAAGTGAAAAAGTACAAGCAGAGTTTTTTTTTTTCATTTTTGACATTTATTAAATAAATACGAATATTGAAACCACTTTATTAAACATAAAACTGAAGTGGAAAAATCAACTTGGTCAGACAGAATTAAGCATCAACAATATTACAACAATGAACGATTTTAATCAGAACTATAAAAATAAGAATACCGAATAAATTAGCTTGGAAAACTAAATTTAATTAGATGATTGCCCCTGATGATCTGTCAACAATTTAATTAAGGAGTTCCATTGTCAAATCTTCATGTTCAGTGATAATCTATTGATATATGTTCAGATGTAGGTTTAAAAATACCCTAAAGACTCTCTCTACTAGATATGATGATGGAAATGCCAGAAAAAACTGTTGTTCATAGAGCCAGTACAGAAGTGGAATATCTTTTCACAGCCAAAACTTTTGATAACCCTGTTTAATTGTACCTTGAGTTTCTCGTTTGTGCTGATTGTCATTAGCTCATCTTGCAAAATTATGTTTGGTTCTGCACTAGTAGTGTATGGGTTTATTATCTAATCTGGTATTTCCAATGATAGAATTTCTTTGAAACTAATTTTAAAATATAAGTGAAGAGCCTGAAAGTGGTTGATTTACAGCAACATGTTTTCTTTGTGGATTGTGCCTATCTTAAATAAGTTGGAGAAATGAGAAAACTTATATTTTGCAACATTTTGCTTAAAAAATGTTAATCTTGTAACAAAACCTGATATGCTCAATTTTACTTTGATAAGATTCAAATTGTCTCTTTGCGGTTGTAAATTAACATCATTAAATTTGTCAAATAAGTCAGTTAAATAAACAATATCCATTTTACTCTTGAGTAATTTTTTTTTTAAACTGGAATCATCATCTTTCAAAAATTCTAAGACCTATTGAAAAAGGGTAAAAAATCTCACCAAACATAAACCTTTGAAATCCTGTAGACTTTGCTATGCAAAAACAATTGATAGAAATCTTTATTGGTTTTCTTGCATAATCAAGTGACCAGTCTAGTGTTCCAAGCATTTCTTTCAATTTTGTTCACAGCTGTTATAACAAACTGAAATGATTGATGCTAAGGTTCTTAGATACTAAATGTTGCCTATGTATTATGCAGTAAACTCAAGCACTTCAGGTACATGTTGTTTCAGATAACATATGCTCCATCTCTCACAACAGATATTATATTTATCAATGGAATCACATTTTCACTGAAAAATAGCTCCATTAAATTAAAAATTAATTTGCCTCTGGTGTCAGTTATTAAAGTTCTAGCAAATATCAGATCTTCATACATATCCTGATCTTGAACAAAGTGAATGTATGCCAGAAGTAAAGCTTAGTAATGTTAACATCCATTGGGGGGGGGGGACTTTTTTTTTTTTTGCAAATGGTTGCATATACAGTTTTCCATATCATGACTCATTTTGGCTCTATGCCTTTGAACTGTGTTATTGCTCAAATAAATCTTTTTATGACATCTTGTGTAGGTCTGTGGATTACAGTGCTCCATATCTCTGTAATGCCTGGTAGAATCAATTTCTCCTCTATGGCATGCAGCTCAGCACTCTTCATGGTGAATAGGGATATGTTGTACGATGTCCTTAATCCATCATCATTTTGCTTTGATGATGAAACAAATATATTTCTCTTCAGAATTTTATATTTAAGTCATTGAAAGTATGACAAAACTTTTTCTTTTTTGTCAGGGTGAATTCTGTTCATGTGATCTGCTAGGTTTGATGGTTCTTTTTTATATATGAATCACATTAGTAAATGCTTATTGGATAATGACAGGACAAATCCTAGCTTCAAATAATCCAAACTGTACTGTCTGAATTTCTTTTTAGTTGAGTAATATTATTATCATAAGAAATAAAATCTGTTATTGACAAACAATTTTGACAGCCCCTGTGATAAAAAAAACAATAAAGTATATACTTACAAGATAATGAAGAATTTTGTTCAAACTGGAATAAATAAACTGTGTCCTCTGATTTTCTTTTTTTGCAGTGATCATCCTCAATAAATAATTAATTCAATATTTAAATCACAAGTAAGTAAATGCCACATCAAATGAACCAATATATAGTATTTATGAAAGTATGACCATATAAGACTGATAGATTCTGCTAATATTGAATATTATCTCATCCTACCATGAGGGAGTGTGGACATGCAATTGGTTTTTATGTCCACATTTGCTTCAATAAGACAATGCACAGACATATTTGTGATACATGTATTTTATGCATACTTAAGAGTGATCCTTTTAATGACCCAGTTTATCTTTTCATCTGTAAATTTAATATGTAATGTATTTTTATAAAAAAGTATTTTTTACATTATTTTACTTCTTAATTAGGTACATATTGGAATCATAAATATTTTTAAATGACAAACAGATAACAGTAACAAGGGGTCTATTTTTGCTGTCATCAACTCCCAAATTTTTTTTAAAACTATCAACCATTAGAAAGTTCAAATTGAGTCCAGGGAATCAATAATGACTACTTTGGAAACTTTTGATTTACATTAATAACTATTGGATATGTCAATCATAATTTATATTAATAATAAACATGGATACATAATAACTAAGTAGTGAGTAATCTAAATATTATCATTACACTGGTATTCAACAATTATTAAATTTAATCTGCTATTTACATGAATGCTTATTGGTATCAAAGTTAGTAATAAATTTGGTAATAAAATTCTATGAGTTGATAGACTGTGTATTTTTCATACTTTTAAATATAACATAAATTCAAAACACTGTAGCTTAAGAGTTATTTAAATAAATATCAATTGTAAATTTAATAAAAAAATTGTTAAATTATATTAACATAAACTTTAGATTATTTTATTTATAAAAACCTACTATACCTTCATTCATTAATCACATTAGGGATTGATCTATCAATTGATTCAACACTCCTAACTTTGGCTTGTACCTGTAACTCTTATATATTGATATCATTTAGTTAGTATCATTTTATGTTTCTATTTTGTAATTTTCAAGACATTAATAAGAACTAGCATTTTTTTTTTAATTGCATCATTTTAAATTAGAGGAGTGAAGCCAGGACATTTAAACAGAATCTCATTTTTTTTGTTTCAATTTTTTTCTTAATTATTTTAAATTTTAAATCTTTTATTTGATTTTGAAGAGTCTTTATCTCTCGGGAATTCTACATAGTTGTAATTTTGACTCCTCAATATATGACATAATAAAGAGTTTTTCTTGTATCTTCTTAAATTTTCATTTTGTGATAAGTTGGTAGACCTCAATTTGAGTACATAACACTGTTACATTGCTACCATTTTATACCAGTACAGTTTTGTCATCCAAATACATGGGATATTTGAAGGGTGAGATCTCATTTTCTACCAGTACAATATATATATATAAAGAGAGAGAGATAATACAATATTTTTGGGTACGAACCGTGTAGTATTTTGCATTACAATCCAATATTTTGATGGACTAGCAACCGCCATTATCAAGGTTAACTTTTTAAAGAACAATCGTTAGATCTCAAACAATAACATGACCCAGTGCGAGATGAAATAAGCAATTTATTATTGATTTCAGTAAAATAATAAATAATAATACTTTTTTTTTTTTTTACTTTTAAGTAAAATAATATAAAAATCCGATTAAAAAATTAAAATGATGTTCAAAAAAAAACTAAGTATTGGGTATAAAAAAATCAGTTTTTCTTTTTTCTTACCAGAAAAGAATATTACTTCATTCAAATTCCAGGATTGATCTAATCTGGAACAATTTTGAATAACTCTGGCTGAAACGAAGAATTAATGATTATTTAAAAGACAACTAGAAATTATAATGCTATATCATCCAGTTTGCAAGACATAAATTTTGTAACCCCTTCCCAATTATAACAGTTTTCCATGTTCAATCTGTTTAATATTTTTGATGTAAATAGCAACTTATGATACATTACTGCTATACCATTAGATTATTGAAAAATCAGTGGCCAATATGTGCTTCATCTTGAACAAAGTTATTCCTATATCAATTTTGATGAAACTTTGCCCATAAGTCAAGATTGTAAAGTGTTTGCTCGAATATCGTTATGCACGGTTTTATTCAATGTTTTAAATATAAAAATTCAGAATACATATTAGGAGAGTATTATGTTAATAAAAATATTATTATAGTAATTAAAACACCATTCAATGTGTTAGAAAATCGTTTACTTCAAACCTACCAACTAAAAATGCAAAGAAAAAATAACAAATTAATGTGCAGGATGAGACTTATTCATTTTTACAAGTTTGTTAATATTGGGTTCAATTTTAGTTTAAAAAAGTTGTAAATTGCCAAGCTCCATTATATGTAATTGGTGTCTTTTCTTAGACAGTAAATTTACAACAGAACTAAATCAACACTGTCAAAGAAAAAAAATGGAAATGCAAATAAAAATTTCTGTAGTATTTTCCATAATTCAGGGTACAGTGTTGGTATTGATTTATTAAGCCAGAACCCAAGTTCCACTTCTAAATATGATCATTCTGTTGTGTTTATGTGTGAGAAAAAAATCTAGATTCCAATTTTAAATCTTCATATTTAGAATATACTCGAATCACTCATTGAAATCAGCATGAAAAACCTTTAAGTGTTCACAGTATGTAAGCAAATCTTCCTTCTTGAGAGACACTGCTGATAAATTTGGAAAGTAGCTATATTTTCATCATCATAGATTATGCATAAACATAAGAAGTTTTTTTCACAAAAGCAGCAATAATATTTTTTCTTTTAAATAAATTCAATTTATCATCTTGTAATTGTATATTGATCTCATTCAGTATTTTATAGAGGTCTGTCAAATAAATGATGTCATTTTTGGATGTAATCAGGTTAGCCCACAATCTAAAACAGGCAAAACTCAGTATATGTATTGCTACACGCAGCAATCTAGAGTAATCTATGGATGCCAGAAGACTTGTGCATAAAATCCCCATTTAGTGCCTACTCATCCATTATCCCCAGACTAGTTTCTGGCTTGTGGCCTTCATCAGTGAGGAGCATTGGATCTGAGAGTACTGCACCTAGATATTAGGATCTAAAGCAACCCTCCAGCAGCCACCTTTTATCTCCATTTAGCTACAAAACTATGAGTCTTAAACTGATAACACCTTAATGTTTTCAATCCAAGCCCATTAGCTTATATAGTCATATGATACTGAACCCAGTTCAGTACCCATACATGTTGGGTTCAGACCCATATGACTATATAAGCTAATGGGCTTGGATTGAAAACATTAAGGTGTTTTCAGTTTAAGACTCATAGTTTTGTAATTAAATTGAGATAAAAGGTGGCTGCTGGAGGGTTGCATTAGATACTAAGATCTAGGTGCAGTGCTATCAGATCCAAGGCTCCTCACTGACAAAGGCCACAAGCCAGAAACTAGTCTGGGGATATTGCATGAGTAGACACTAGATGGGGATTTTATGCACAAGCCTTCTCGCATCAATTGATTACTCTATCTTGTTGTGTGTGGCAATATGTATAGTGAGTTTTGCCTGTTTTAAGAACAGCTATACACAAGCATAAGAAGTGGAGGTCAAGTGATGTTTATTGGCCCACAATCTGTCGTCTGTTTCTAGGAACTCTAATACTGAATCAAAGAAATTGTAAAATCAATTCAGAGAAGTACTTTTTGAAAGCCAGTGATGCAGCATTCAATAAAATCTTCATCATTTTCACTACAAAGTTGGCTAAATAATATGTCACTCAATGAATTGCTTCTAATTTTACTGACTGCTTTAATAACATAATGGAGAGACGCATGGAGGCCTTCACTTAAATTATTTGCAAGCAGATGTTGATGATGAAAAATACAATATATAGTGAGTACATTTATTAATGCTTGTTTAAAATGTACTATGGAACCCTTGTAGCTCCCTGTCATTGCTGGAACACCATCAGTAGCAGCAGACAAAATATTACAAATATGAATGTATTTCTCTTGAAAAATCTTATTCATGGTATTAAATATAGATTCTCCATTTGTATCCATTCCAAATTTTTGTAAATAAAAATTTTTGACATTTTTTTTATGAATTGTATGTATGATAAGAGTAGTGCTTCATTAGTTGGAAGAGTTGATTCATCGAGTTGAATGGAAAATGAGCATACCTTCAAATTATCACACAATGTTTTTGCAATATCTTCAGCCATTTTATTGATTCTTTGCACTGAATTATTAATCAAAGGAATTTTCCTGATGATATCTGATGCTGGTTTATGAAGCACAGTGTTTATTACATTTACTGCTGGCAAAATTAATTCCTCACCAATTGTGTGTGGTTTTCCAATTTTGTGATTAATAATAAAATATTATAAGAAGTTTGTAACCCATCATTATCTTGCTTATTGAATGACACAAAAAGTTGTAATATAGTTGGACATTAAAATTATTTTTTCTAGTACTTAAAAATATAACAAATCTTTATATTTTTTGTCAGAATGTAATTTAATCAAATGCCCTTGTACTATATAAAGCTTCATTGCTTCATTTGGAAATATTTTTTTGCAAATCAAACACATGTAATAATTGATTCATAGGAGACTGAATAAAGTCATATTTCATATACTCAATAGTGTGTTGTCAACATTTCTTCTTAGATTCAAACATAATGAAGTAATAAAGTTTGCAACAATATTAATAAAATAAAAGATTTAATTTACACTTTGTAGAACTCCACTTATCTATCACAATTTCAACTTATGATTATTGGCGAAGCATACAGAAATAATGAAACTTATTTCTAAACCACTGGTATTTAATGATTTGAAATCCAAACCAAATTGACTTGCATGCATTGACTTGTTTGTGATTATTTATTTTTTATAAGGAGCCACCAATTGGTCAAATGAATTAAAATTTTAAACTTTTGATTGGTCAATTATAA
>JAQFVV010012461.1:930000-1344502 GCA_028023455.1 Epiperipatus broadwayi | reverse complement strand
TATGAAACATTACTAGCCAAAGATAAATCTCAAGTAATGGATGTTGCTTTGCAGGCAAATTGTGTTCTAACAGATGAAACTCTGACGAGTAAAAAACATTCATTTAGAAACTTCTGATTTAATTACTTCTGGTTCACCCCTATCTTCTAGTAAACTATCAATGTATTTGCCTGCAGTACCACAATTTTATATTGCTTTTAATGCCATTCAACATTCTATGAAACAGAATTTGAGATCTTTGCATTTGAATGATTTTTCATTATCTGATACTCTTATACATTGTTCTGAATCTAATTCTTTGAATGGAAATTTGCCTCTTTCAGATAAAAAAACTTCACTTCAGAAACAGGATATTTCCTTTCCTACTTTGAAAGAAAATACAACACAAGTGTATAATATTCAGGTTAAAAAGAAAAGTTATGCTCATGTTCTTAATAATAATGTAGTCTCTGAACTTGCACAATCACAGTCAGACAAATGTGGTTATTTAGATCTGAATGATGAAGAACAAATAATGTCAGATGTTTCTGCAGATACATCCATATTGAATTTTTCTAATCATAAAGATTTGGTTGATGAACATCAAAATATAAGTGTTCAATTTAATTCTAGGATACCAGTGGTTTTATTCAATTCTTTTTTACACTTTTCTAATAGCAATACTTTGATTCTTACAACTACAGACAGTAATTGTCAGCTTTATAACTTCCCTATTGATGAATTTTTCCAGTTGTTGAAGGATTTGAAACTTGGTGATGCTATCAAGAGGCTATATCATCACCCTAATAAACGTTACATCATATTGGAGTTTCATAATGTCTTAGAGAAGGAAAAGTTTAGAAGACAACAGCTTTTATTAAATCACAGATTTTTAGTTGTTATTGATATGGACAGGCCTAGGCTAGCTTTTGGTCTTGCGAGAAATTGTTATCCCAATTTTGGAGCTAAGGATCTTCAGAGGCAATGTTCTAATTTAGGTGAAGTAACTCAATTTAAATATCTTACTGAGAAAAGAGTTGGTTTAGAGTTACCCAGCAACTCACCTGCTTTTACTTTAAAGTTAAATAAAGATCTTGCTTCGATTGATATTCCATCTACTTTAGAGACTGATAAAGGTCCAATACATATCTCTATCAAAGGTTTACAACCTCAATGTTTTGTTTGTAAGGAGAGGACTCATCTTGTTAAAGATTGTCCAAAGGGGTTTTGCAATATTTGCAAGCTTAAGAAAACACGTACTCATAGATGTAGTCCTAAAGTTTTGCAAGATTTGCAAAAGCAGCATTTGAGTGAACATATTACTGAGCAACAATCTGATGTTACTCTTTCATCTCCACTGCAGGTTTCTACTGATTTAAGTAAAAAGTCAGTGGGTCTGTTGTTTCTATTCTGACTGACATTACTCATTCATCACTTGACTCATCTCATATAGTTCAAAATGAGGATATGTTATTGAAGGAGAATAGGTTTAACATTCAGTCTACTCTTGGTTGTTCATCTTTGCAAGATCAAGCACTTATAACTGATATTAGTTCTTCTAACAATAAAAGGAAGATTTATGATTCTTCAGAGTCGCAACTTGAAAATAATTTTTCTAATCCTGATTCTGATACTGCACCCTCTGTCTTGAAAACTAATTTGACTAGACGTTCAAAGAGTTCTAGAAAAAAGGACATTAAAAAAAGTAAATGGTCAAGAGATAAAAGTTCTCAGCAGTTAGATCTTTTGCTGTCACCTTCTCCTCAAAATGAATCTATTTTTACTTTAAATAATGGTCCTTCATCTCCAATATCTCATACTTCTGATCCCAATTCACAAATTAATCTTATACCTGAATTCTTCACAGACGATTTGCATTAATATTTTATCATTTATATATATATATATATATATATATATATATATATATATATATATATATATATATATATATATATATATTTTTATATATATATTATTATTATTATTATTATTATTATTATTATTATGTTGCTTAATGTTATTGCTGTTAATGTTAGAGGTTTAAATTCTATTTCTAGAGTTTATGCTATAATGCATTGGCTTCAAAAATGCAATTTTCATATTGAATGCTTTGGAGAGACGAAGCTACATAATCATTCCAGTTATCGAATTCGTGATTTGATGCAAAATCTTGGTTCATTTTATTATGTTTCTAATATATCTGCTTCATCTGGTGTCACTTTGCTTGTAAGTAAGCATCTTGCTTTTAATGATATCAAAATCATGTATTTGGATCATAATTTTTTGATGACCAATATTACATTTGGAAGTTTTACTCTGAATATCATTTATTTATATGTTAAGAGTGAGTTCCTCTTTGCTCATTCTATATTTAATAAAATTAATTCTCTTTTGTCTTCAAATTCTTATCCAACTATATTTCTTGGTGATTTCAATATGTGTTACATGCATTTCAATAATAAATTCCTACATCTTTTTAATAGAGTATTTTTATCTGGTGAAGGATGTTTTCCTCTTAATGCATTTTTCCTTTTATACTCATCGCACCACTTCTTTAATTGATCTTCTTTACTATTCTCCTGAACTTCACCTTGAAATTTCAGCAAAGCTTCAGGTTGTTCCTTTCTTGGATTATTTGGCTATGCATGTTACATTGTTGATTGATACTTCCTTTGTTGCTCAGTCTCATAGTTCTCTTACAATAAGGCTCTTAAATAAATTAACAGCTCCTTCTTCAATTTTTTCGGAGGCATATATTCTTTTTAGAAAAGTGGATATTCTTTCATTACCTGCCATATCGGCATGGTCTTCTTTTGTTGGTATTCTCAGTTCTATTATTAATTCTTATACTAGAAAGACAAAAGGTCCAAAGTTTTTACTTAAGCAATTGAATGATATTTCATCCATACTTTCTAATCTTTCTTCTTTTGATTCTACCATAGAAAATATTATGCAACTTAAAGTGCAGTATCATGATATACAGAAATCTCTTGCTCATTATGTGGCTATTAAACGGTCTAAAAATTTTTTTCAAAATCATCATAACTGGACACGAAGTTATATTAGATGGGCTTTAGGTGCTTATTCTAGACCTACTCCATTAATGATTGACACAGGAAATAAAGTATGTTCTGGCTCTATTATGTTGCTTGAACTATGTAATCATTTCAAAACTAAGCTTCAAATGTTGCCTTTTAGAATTGGCGACATCTGGAATGAATCTGAGCTTGATTCTAGTCATAATATAACTGAAACTTTGATTATTCAAAAATTAAATTCTTTTCCAGACAATATACATCCTGGGATTCATGGTATTCCCAGGTTTGTCCTTCTTCATCTTTCATTTTTTACAGCTCCAATAGTTCGTAATATGGTTGATATTCTAGCTAACAATTTTGTGAATATTCCTGATCTCTATCTGGTGGCAATGGTCCCTTTTCTTAAGAAGAAATTAACTCCTTCTCCATTATCTAATATTCGTCCTATTTCTATGACACCTCTTTTGATAAAGACTATTGAATCTATTGTTAAAGATCATATACAAAATAATATTTATCTTCATTTATCAAAATTTCAATTTGCAAAGAAGGTTTATTCAACAACTGAAGCTGGTCAGATTTTTCTTCTTCTTATTGAGTATATTAGGCATCATAATAAATCAAAACCTGTGGTTATTCAGTTGGACTTCACATCAGCCCTTGATTGTGTTCTGCCTTCTGTTTTGTTTCAGACTCTTCGGGATTATCAGGTTCCTACTCCATATGTCTGTATTATAGCCAATCTTGTACTTAACAGGTCCATCTTTACTTCATTGGATGGTAAACTTGCAGATGGTTTTCGTCTGCATCTCTCAGTGCCACAGGGATCTCCTCTTGCCACATTATGTTTTATTACATATTTAAATCCGTTACTTTTACAGATAGAATCTAAACTGCCTGGTATCTATGTTCCTGCTCTTAAACAGACTATTCATCATATTTCTTATGTGGATGATGTCTCTGTCTTTCTTCCTGGTAAATCTTTTCTTCCAGCTTTGTTGCAAATATTGGACTCTTTTTCTAATACTTTTAATCTTCATATTAATGTTACAAAATCTGCAATGTGGAAAATTAAATCTGGTTTATCAATTATTTCCACTTTCACAGCCAAGTCTCAGTCTTTCCTTGGTTTTCCAATAGTTTTATCTCATTCAGTAATTACAAGGCAGATTCAAAATATTATTCTTGATAAAACAAAAAGGATAGTTGTATCGCTTGTTAATACAAATATTTCACTTATGGGTAAGGTTACACTCTTGAACTCTTTGGTATATTCAAGGCTTAGTTATTATTTACCAATTATTAGGCTAACAAAGTGTTTTGAGAGGGCTATAAATTTGCTTTGTTCAAAATTATTTTGGAAAAACAAGGTCGTAGCCATAAGTATTGCTAAAATTCAAATGCCAAAGCTTTTAAATGGTCTAGGTTTGCACTCGGTCTCAACTCTATATCTTCAGAGATCTATATCTTTTCTTCGTGTAACTTGTCTAAAGCTTGCTCAGTTATCCCTTCCTTTGGTTATTGATCCTACAGATACGCCACCTCCATTTTAAAGTTATTGGATTGCTGATTTATGGAAGTCAGTTATTAAGTCGATACCCTCAGTTCAAATTGCTCTTGATGGGAAATTGACATTCTGGGATGTTTATAAATTAAAATTTCCACATTATACTCCTCTTTTGACTTCATTAGGTGTTTCAAATAAAGTTCTCTTGCGTAAAATGAAACTTCTTTTCATTGAAGCAAGACATGTTGATTTTGTACTTAAACTAAATTTAAATGCACTCCCAACAAGTTATTTTTTAGTGACCAGCAGAGGCTTCATTAGGATTTCATCTCAGTGTCAATTGTGTAGATTATATGATGAGACAATTCTCCATATTTTCTATATCTGTCCTGCTCTTAAGTCGATTAGGGACTTTATTGTTGCTAATGTCTCTCTGGATTTTAGGGATGCTCTTTCTGTTTCTAACACTCTTAAGAAGGGATCATTTGCAGCAATAAGACTATCTATCTTTATAACATTTTCTTTATGGTTGACACATTGCAGGCTCATCTTTGGTCATTCTCAGGACTCGGCTCTAAGTGTCTTTATTAAGCTTCTTGATCAAGTCAAGCAGCAAGACTTTCTGCTTTCGCCTGTGAGTCTTCATGATGATACTTGGGTGAAAGTTTTATTTTCCTCTTAATCTTATTAAGATACCCTTTTCTCTACATTGACTTTTTCAAGTTTCATTCTGAATGGTATGTAAATTTTTATAAAGTTTAACTGTATATTACTATGTTTAATAAATATATTTTAAAACAACAACAACAACAACAACAATAATAATAATAATAATAATAATAATAATAATAATAATAATAATAATAATAATAATAATAATAATAATAATAATAATAATAATAATAATAATAATAATAATAATAATAATAATAATAATAATAATAATAATAATAATATAATGAGATAGAATTATTGCATTTTTAAATTGCCAACATAAAAAGGTATGATACACAATTAAATCTAAGAAGAAAAGAAAAGCTCCAGAAAATAATGAAGTTATCTTAAAATAAACAGATAAAAAAATAGACAATGTGGTCAAAATTATATACCAAATGGTTAAAATATAAAGAAATATCAAATGATTGTAAGAATTCAGTAGTAAAATTGATGTTTTAAAAAAAAATAAGATATTACAAATTACAGAACTATCAATCTTCTATCAAACAAACCAATAAAGTAATCTAAATTTAAAGTGGTATTAACACAGTGGATCACATCCATGTAATGATAGAAGTTATAGAAAGGCTCAATGAATATGAGCTTCCATTATGATTTGAATGTTTATATAAAAAAAGACATTTGACTCTATAAAAACTTCCATAGTAATTAAAACCTTTGCCCAAAGAATACAGCAATAATTAGATTACATGGTGATAGTAAAGAAAGTTAACAATGATAAGAATGTAAAACACAGTGAATTCATATCTTCAAAAAAATTTATATGAATTTTTCAAGAAGTATTTTATGAATAAAAATGGGAGGCTAAAAGAATAAAAATGCATAGACATTATTTAAGTCATCTAAATTTTACAGATAATATGATTGTTTTTTTAAATAATATTTGAGAGATTCAAAAAATAGTATAAGAGTTATCACATAAAAATAACTTTACTCAAGCTTTCAATTGAAATCGAAAAATCTGTATACTGAGCTCTTACAGATATTACTTAAAACATGTTAAAGTTCTTAAAATGAATTTTAAATTTGATATCAAAATATTCAAAATTTCCCACCCAGTGGTCTAGATCTAAGAAATTATATCGCCTACCAAAAATATTATGATGTCCTATGATTTAGAAGAAATATACTATATTTCAGCAAATTATATTGAATTTAAATCTATTAAACCTCAATTTTAAAATGTTATTCTAATTTAAATAATAAATGCAATTACAAGTTTTTACAAACAAACAGAGATTGTAACTGAAATAAAAGCATTTAATAAGAGAGTAGAACTAAAATAAATATTAAAAAAGAATAAACTTTGAGCATATATATTGATATGCATTATGAGGTATAAAATAAGTAACTCTCTCAGTTTTATTTAGTTTATCTATATATGTATGTTTGAAGTTTATTATATTAAGAATGGTTTTCATAATTATTAAAAAAGTTCAAAGTAGTGTTCAATGAACTTTTAAAAATAATAGTAAATCATAAATTTGAAAAAAAAACTATTGTAAAATTAAACTTAATTGGAGTCCTTTTGGTAGAAATGATATTAGTATAAAATATGCCTATAAGTTTGAAAATGAAAGTTTTTATTAGATATATATTTTATTAGATATATTTCATCAGTTTTTATTTAGATATTTACTAGACGAGAAATAAACTACTCAATAAAGTATAGAGTGATTTATCTTTGGGTTAATATGCTTTGATAAGACAGAGATCACTCATTATAAAAGAATTAAATCTGTAATAGAGTTGGGCTGGACATATTACTAAAAGAGAGGATACATACACAATTGAAGTTTGAAATTGGATTCCAAGAAATTATAAATGATCTAAAAAGAGACCATGTTTGAGATGGTTGGATTAAATAAAGAGTTTTGTAAGTATAAAGAAGCTAAGAAATAGAGAAAGCAGATTAAACTTGGAGAGAATTTTCAGCATATAATGGGATGTTAATGTTTGAAAATGATGATGATAAAGTATAATTGCAATTATCTTTTGAATTCTATTTTAAATTTTCATAATTATCTACTTTTTTTAGTTTTTTATTCTTTTTTCTTCAAACTTTATTTTTTTTACTTAGCACAGAAACTTCTACATATGTAATTCTCATGCTTGACCTCTCTCTCTCTCTCTCTCTCTCTCTCTCTCTCTCTCTCTCTCTCTCGCTCTCTTTAATTATTAAAAAAAGACATTTATAGTATTTTTGTTTTTCTTCTACTCATCTCTTTTATTATAGACATATATCGCAAAAAATTAATTTATCATTAATTATCTTTTGTATAATTAACAGATATAAGCTTTTACTCATTTTTTTCTTTTATATTGATGACAATATGATTTAGAGTTGAGAAAAAAATTTATGTTCAAATTAGAATGGATGTCAAATAATTATTCTTAATAAAACTGTAAATTACTCAGAACTCCTGCTATTATTAAATAAATATATTTACATTTTTTAATAGAACAATCTGCTTTTCTTTGTTATAAAACCGTATCGTGTTGCTACAATACATCTTTTCTTTTTATTTAATAACGGAGATCTTCATTAATCAGACATCTGAAGTGTCTTCTCCATCTTGGTAGATTTTGACTTTTACTCCTCCTGCCTCCAGCTACCTTTCTACCCTGCTATTAATCAATTTATCTTTATTAAAATGCTTTTATCAATAACATTGTTTATTCATTTGTTTTAATTATTATAAATGAAAATAAGAATGGTGTATGAAATTAAATTTAATGATTTGCCAACCTTTAATGGCTCAACATTTGATCTGTAAATTGAATGAAAAGTCTAATTATTTTGCCTTTTTCAGTTCCATTAACATTCGATTGAATGAGGCAATAAGGTGAGCAAAAAAAGTCTATACCTTTTGTGATACCTAACTATACGTAGAATATGTGAATTTAAAAATAAAAGTCTAGTTTTATTGTAAGATTGTAAAATTGTTTTAAAAAATTAAGATTATGTCAAGCGTTGTTAGCCGAGAGGTCATCGCACCCGCCTTGGAAGCAAGTAGTTGGTTGCAGACGGGTGTGGATTCGCGTCCCGGCCGATGCTATGACATATGAAAAAAAAAAATTAAGATTATTATTGTTGGATTAGGATAATTTATATACAAAATATATTTTTAATCCCCCCCCCAAATATCCGTATATAAATGTATTATATACATACATATAGCAGCCAGTCAATCCTAAAGGAGCATGGCCATTTCAATTTCAAGGAAAGAAAAAAAAAGAAAGAAAGAAACAGCTCTAGAAATTAATTTTGCAATGACCATACATAAATACGTGAAAAACGCATTTACATATAAAAAGTATATTGCTCCATTTTTATGTATACGTTTTAAAAAAAAATGGTTTGTATATATAAAATGCGAATTGCTAAGGAGTTCATAAAAAGTTCGAACGCCATAACTGTGAGCCCAGCATCGATCCTAGGACCTTGCAAGTCGGACGCATTATCAATTGCGTCAAACTGCACAGAATTATGCTTTTTTAATTTGATGGCAGACAATTGCAAATATGTGTATATTAATATAACATCTATTTATACAAAATTATATTTGTACGTCTGTGTGGATAGTCATTTGGATTCATTGATTAGTACCTTCAGCATGTATAATAAAGCTCGTATTAATTTATTAAATAGGATATACCCCCTTTTAATTTTTAAAAGTAGAATGATATATCTTAAGACTGCATGATATTTACTAATATTTTCCTAATTATTGTACATGTATAAAATGTGACAACCAGAGTGGAAAAATTCAAAAAATACTAAACCCTAATATTATTTTGTCAAGCTCTTTCGGGATCATGTACCAGATTCATGGCAACATGTCACCATGAGTCTGAAACATGGTACTGAAAGTATTTGGCAAAATAATATTAGACTCTGGTACATAGTACCGAAAGCATTTGGCAAAATAATATTAGAGTCTGGTACATGGTACTGAAAGCACTTGGCAAAATAATATTAGAGTCTGGTACATGGTACCAAAAGTGCTTGGCAAAATAATATTAGTGTTTAGCATTTTTTGAATTTTTCTGCTCTGGTTGTCACATTTTATACATGTACAATAATTTACATTATTTGACAGTTATTGTGTTATTTATTTAATATTTTTCTAACTGTTTTTGGTTTAGTATAGTTGAATAGTGAATAATATATTTTTGTAATGAAAAGTGCAGCAATTGGATCCAAAATCTTATATATAGTATATGTTCTTGAAAACGTAGGTTTAAGCAAAACATTTTGTTCATATATAGACATATTTTATATACTACCAATGGGGATTTAAAAAATTAAATAAAATAAATTAAACTAAATAATCATAAGGTCAATTGTTTGAGAGATTAATAAACATTTAACCAAAATGGTAGGCTAAATAATAATTCCATCATGGGACCAAACAAATGTTTTTGGTACTTGCACATTATCCTGTCTATCAAGCTTGGAGCCTTTTCTTAATTGTACAGTTTTAGGGGCCTATGTTGGTTTTTTTTTTCAATTTTATTTTACCAAATATGTATTAGATGTTAAGTTAATCGATTATAAAATCGATGCAAAAGATTTTTATCATTTTTTTTGTTTATCTTATAATGTGTAAATATCAACATGCTCTGAACATTGTTGTACTTTGTTTACATTCAGTGTCTTTATTTCTGACATCACCAGTTTGGCAAAATGATGAAAGTTTAGTATCTTTCTTTGACAGAACAGCATGCAATGGAGTATTTTCCAAAGTATGGAATCTTGCCCTCATGATAAGTCTATGTTAATGGCCATGATATAATATTTTATGTTTCATACATATTTTTATTTTTATATTAATAAGATCAAGTTTATATAAATGAGCATGGTGATACTTTACATTTGTTACATTTTTATATTAATAAGTTGACTTAATACAAAAATAATAATAAAGTGGAAATATTAGAATTAATTTTTGCAGAATTTTTTTTTAAAAAAATAATAATAATATTTTTTTAAAAAATGTTAATATTAAATATGGCCACTTTTTGTCAGCCATTTTGTTTTAAATATTTATTGTATGTCCCTGAAACTGTATAATTAAAAATGGCTGCCAAGTTTGGTAGACAAGATAATATACAAGTATTCTTTTTTTTCTTAGCTGTGAATTGAAATAAAAACTTTTAGCTCTTAAATCTATCATTGTCCTATTGTGATCATCATTTGGCAAACTGTGTGGAGAGGAAGTGGATTGATAAATAATATAATGTAAGATAGGATTTTGCATAGCTTTTGCTTTTTTATAGTAACTTTGTGTTAAAATAGGCAAAATTCTCTCCATACAGTAGTGCCACTCGAAACAAGACAGAGTAATCAATGGACGCCAGAGGCTTGTGCATAAAATTCCTATCTAGTGCCTACTCATCCAATATCCCCAAACTAGTTTCTAGCTTATGGTCTTCATCAGTGAGAAGCCTTGGATCTAAGAGCACTGCAACTTGATCTTAGGATCTAATGCAACCCTCCAGCAGCCACCTTTTATGCCTTTTGCATCCATTGATTATTCTGTCTTGCTTTGAGTGGCACTACTGTATGGAGAGAGTTTTGCCTATTTTAACAACAATTATGAGCAAGCATGGGAGATAGTGGTCATATGATGTTTAAAGGTTTAACTTTGTGTTACTAAAGAAATTTGAATATAAATTAAAAATACTTAGAGTGGGCAATAATAATTTGAATTAATGATAGAATTTTTAAAACTTCTACCTATTGCCATTTAACAATAAATAAACCAAAATCTATTTTTTTAGTATTGTTTTCTGGCAGATTGACAATCAAAAATACCCCTCCCCCATGATTAGAGTCATTAGTAATATTCCCATTGACAATTTTTAGCTATTTTTAATATCATGCTTTCATTGTTTTTTTCATTCGTTCAGTCTTTTCTTCTCTACAATCTTTTTTTACTTTATAAATAATTTATTTACACTATCTGGTAATATATCCACAATAAACCAATTTACAATCTCTGATCATTTGTTTTGAAGTATTTTGTCAATTGTTGTTATTATTTTTATCATCATCATCATCATCATCATCAAAGTATTACATCATTATTTTTTTTATTTTTAGATACACCTCTTTGTTTTTAATGAATGTTTTAAGATTTACAATCCAAAGTACTGCTATATTTTAAATTTCTGTTAAGTAAATTTTTAAAAATGAAAAAATATTAGTTTAAATTTAAATATTTATTTTATGTAAAGTTGAATAAATATATTAATGTCACACAAAACACAAGTGTAGAAAAAAAATGGCTAATATGTTACACTTACATGGTTTTTGAATTATTTTAGGATTTATTAATTATAATAATAATTTAATGTTAAAACGCATAAAACATTGCTATATACAATCAGTGCTTATCTTATATTAAGATAACAATTCCTTAAACTATAATGGATGTATATTGGGTTTCATCTATCTTTTTGCATGGTCATGTGTGTCAGTTGTCTGAGATGAAGTGAAGACCAAGTATAGACTGAAAAATCCTAAATTCAAATATAAAAAACATTCAGTACACTGAATGAAGAGGCTAATTAAAATAATAATAATAATAAAAGTGAATGTTAAAAAAGTTTGAATATTGCATAAATGAGCATTTTACTAGAGACTGCACCACTTGAGAATTTAATTATTACAGAAATAACTTTATTTCATATTCTATCTATAATTTTAGTGAAACAATCAACTCTAATATGCAGGTTATATATATATTCTTCTGCACATAAATTAAAAATGTAAATATTAAACAGGAAAATATATACACGTAGCATAAAAAAATTATAATACAATCTACTGCAACATTAAACTACAGCTAAAACTAAATAATAATAATAATAATAATAATAATAATAATAATAATAATAATAATAATAATAATAATAATAGTAATAGTAATAATAATAATAATAATAATAATAATAATAATAATAATAATAATAATAATAATAATAATAATAATAATAGTAATAATAATAATAATAATAATAATAATAATAATAATAATAATAATAATAATAATAATAATAATAATAATAATAATAATAATAATAATAATAATAATAATAATAATAATAATAATAATAATAATAATAATAATAATAATAATTATTCAATTCAATTTTTCAATTCAATTTATTCTATGAAATAAAACAAAGTACATCACAAATATTTAAAAACTCCAAACAAGAAAAATCTTGTGTGTGAAATTTACATGTAAAAATAAATTAAATAAAAATACAATCAAAAACTCAAAAGAACAGTTTAGGAAATAAATAAAATTAATTAAATAAATAAAATAAATGCCAAAATTAATACATACTACACAACCATTGACACAAATATTTTTTGAATGATATATAAGAAATATTATTCAGATCAATTGAACATTCATAT
Source organism: Epiperipatus broadwayi (assembly GCA_028023455.1). Lineage (NCBI taxonomy): Eukaryota > Metazoa > Onychophora > Udeonychophora > Euonychophora > Peripatidae > Epiperipatus > Epiperipatus broadwayi. Next base: position 1,331,802 of record JAQFVV010012461.1, on the reverse strand, counting down.
ACAAATTTATTAAACAACTTTGACCCAGAATAAACATATTGTCTTCTACTAGATTCCTTAAAAAATTTTGGTAAAGGTAATTGAAATTTATTAGAAAGACGAGTATTTAGAACATAAACTCTAGAATTCAGAAAAGGTTTAGCACAAAAAATATCAAAAATAACTCTATATTGATATAAGTGATTTACATCAAATAATAATAATAATAATAATAATAATAATAATAATAATAATAATAATAATAATAATAATAATAATAATAATAATAATAATAATAATAATAATAATAATAATAATAATAATAATAATAATAATAATAATAATAATAATGGTTTATACATGTAATATTAATATTTGATTACAAATGTAATGTATATAATGAACTTTAGACGTAATTAGGGGGTATTAGAACAAGACACATGTTGCATTATTATAAGACAAACTCATTCTAGCTAAACTACTGTTACAGTTTCTATTTTTTAGTAATAATGAAAGTTATATTAAAAATAGTGCATTATTACTGAAATTACTTACATGATAATGGATATTTGTATTACCACTGCATGTATTATTATTACATTACAACCTTTCCAAATACAAATAGGCTCATCAACCAAAGACAAAAGAAATATAGAAAAAAAAACCCATGTTGTTTATAAAATTGTGTGCCCGCAGACAGGATGTGATTCGGTATATTATGGGGAAACTCGAGCCACAGTGAGCAATAGACTGGCTCAGCATATATATATATATACAAAAGCTACAACTAAAGGAGAGGGCAGCTCAATATTTGCTGATCATCAGCAGAAGCAAAGCCATAGATATGAGCCATCTAAAGCCAACATCATATGCACAGAGAGGAACAATGTCAAGAGGAAGATCAAAGAGGCATGTTACATCACCAGCGATGCCATGTCAATCAACAGAAAAGACATGTGCTTCGCGGTTTCAAAAAGGTGGATGTTGTAATTTGCATGCATTTGCATGGAATCAACAGCCTGTAAAAAGGACTATGATTATGGAGCTGTACGGGCTCCGAAAGCACTAAGTCCATAAAATAGAAGCTTACTAATAATAAACTTATAGGTTCACTTCAGTTATTAATTTTAGCTTATCAGTAACTTCTAATATTGCAAGAGTTAACATAAGCTTATTTGGAATGCTTTTATCATTTAAATCTCATAGATTCAGTTTTTAAATTTAATAATAAAAATGTACTATTATTTTCTTTATGCACTTCTCAAAGTATTAACTCTTTTCATAAGACTATGTAATCCATCAGCATTTGCTGATTACGAGTTCTGAGAAAAAGGTATAACAAACATAAACTAATTAAATGTACTTTGACAGCCTTCAGCAAAACACTGCCAGAATCATAGATGTGCTTATCTAATTGATGTGATGTAATATGTAAATGATGTGCAATATGCAAATAAGGTAATTAGATATTCCATTTTTCAGACAATGGAACATATGAATCATTTTTGTTGATGGAAAGTGGTTCCTTTGTGATTGCCCGAACCTCTTTCAATTTGCTCTGAAAAAGACAATAGGAAAAGAAAATACAAAGAGGCTTGGGCAATTGCAAATGATCCACATTTCATCAACAAAAAAAGTTCATGCATTGTCAAGCATTGGTGGATTAGTGGTTAGCAAAGCTGCCTTCCAAGCAGCTGGCCCGGGTTCGCTTCCCAATCAACACATTTGACATATAGAAAAAGAAAAGAGTTAATGTATTCCATTGTCCAAAAATGGAATATCTAATTGCCTTATTTGCATAGCTTCATTTACATATTACTTCAATCTTAGTTATTTAAACATACATGTACTGCATGATTTTACTCAGCATTGTGATTCTGGCAGTGTTTTGCCAAAAACTGGCTCAGTGCATTTAATTAGTTTATTTTTATTATACATTTTTATCAGAACTCGAAGTCAACAATTGCTTAAAAAGTTGTATTTTCTTTATTAATTCAGTTTATCTTTTCCTACTTGAAGTTAAACTACCCAACATTAAATTGTTAAATAGTGATGATTTATAATGTTTGTGAATACTATTATAATATTACCGCATTTAATATTCATATTCTAATACTCTGCTAAATTGCATAACCCGAATACATTTCATTATTATTATTATTTAGTGCAGCAATAAAATGCTCTGAACAAGCCTTAATATTTTCTCATCATCAGTGATAATTTGCCATTGCTCTCTATAATTTATTTTGATAATATATATTGAAGTTGCTTTGAGTTATTTTTATTACCAATAAATGTACAATTCTTATTTAAATAAAAATAAACTCTGAATGGCATCTAATACTTTTTATTTGTGTGTGTATATATATACTTTAAAACATTAAAAGATATTTGAGAAATGCAAATGATCTCTCTCCAAGAAACCGCTCTAGCTAAACCTGCATTCTTCAGTTGTCATGGTAACTTCTTATACCTTCATCATTTTTGTTAAGCATTTTACTACACCTTTGTTTACAAATGCCAAATAAGTACTCAATCATTTGATAATGATGTCTTTCAGTGATAAATGATTATAGATAAACTGCATTGTATAAAATTATTATTGATTAAAACTGGACAAAAATGATCAATATAAAAGATTGTGGCCAGGAGTCAACTGAAGAGTTCTGGTTTAGTCAGAAATGTATCTTGGAAATTATTTATCTTTTTTCAGTCATCTTTATTAATAAATAACAAATATGTGAAGAAAGACGAAAGTTTCCAAAGTATTTTTAACATAATATAAATGGGAGAAAAAGAGAGAATGGAATTAAAATACCATGTGGTTGAAGGGTGGAGAAGATTGAAGCTTATTCATTAAAGTTTGAGTATTTGCTATCTTAAGATAAACTAAGCACTGATTGTATATATGTGTGGGAGATGGTGATGTGGACCAATTGATGAGTGCTGGTTCAACAAAAAATGCATATATTGGAGATTATTTATCTTTTTCACATGTATGTGGTCATGTGTATCAGTTACATAAGATGAAATGGATAGCTGTGGGAATCTTGAAAGTCTGAGTTGAAGTCCTTGGAATTACATTAAGTTTAGTATAGATCACGCATGTCAAACTGGTGGCCTGCGGGCTGCATGCGGCCCTCAAAAGGATTTTTCATGGCCCGCGACTAAGATGCTATGCAATAAAATGAAAACAGAATGATATGTTGCAAACAATAAATTAATTTTTTTTTTAAAAAGCTCTTATATTTAATTACATGAACTAAAATATATACAGTAATTGTTGTCTACATACATAGCTAATTTATAATTCTCGGTTACATGCATAGCTAAATATTTTTGATGACATGCCTTTATGATGATGCATTTGAGATATGTGAATACCAAAACTGGCAACATTAATAATGTGCTGCTGTGCTTCTGAGAACATAAATACATTAGTCAGCTATTCGCGCCACCAACGTAGCAATCCTATCTGCAGATATTGGGTTTTTCTTAGAATTGTAACAAAAGGCAGTTGCGCTAGTTTCTTTATCTGAATTGGTGTGTTAAAAATTTGTGGGTTGTTTCCTTTTATAACTCATTCAAAAAATATAAGTAAACTGCTATATCCGAGAGTTTCTACCTTTCTGAACTAGTCAGACAGCATAAGAAATAATGAGCATGCATTGACATTTTGTTATATAATATTTTAATTATAATCAAACATGAGAAACAATAATATTTTACATATAAATTAGTAACGATTACAATTCAGTTTGGAAAACACTAAAAGTTCTACAATTTTACCAGTCTATGTTCGGCCTTGGGGAACTTTAGTGGCTTTGATCATTTCTAATCTACAGCCTTATGCACAGCTTTCTTCTTTGTCACATCTCTATCTTAATTGCTCCATGCTGGGAAGTCTGGACTGATAGAGAGAGAGAAAACATAATCCGTACCTTTTATAGCTACCTCCATTTATCAAGCATAATTCCAGGAGTGAGAATCGATAGCAGCGCTCTCTTTACATTTAAATACTAGAGTAGCATTAAATTTTTACGAAGCGTATTTAGCATAAACGTAGTTGCAATTTTTTAAATTTTAAAAATTTAAATCTAAAACTCTATTTTTATTACAGAAAATGCCACTTCCAATGCTAAATAAAAAACGAAAGATTGATGACGAGGGAAGAAAATTTCAAGAAAGGTGGGAACTGAATTATTTTTGTGTGGAAGTGAACAATAAGATTACATGCTTAATTTGCAAAGAAACTATTAGTGTTGCTAAAGAATACAATATTAAGCGACATTATAGCACTAATCATGAAAAACAATTTTCGTGTTTTGAAGCTAAAATAAGAGAAGAAAAATTAAAAACAATGAAGAATTCATTAAGTAGCCAGCAAGGAGTGCTTACAAAATTTATAAAAAGTAATGAATCAGTAACAAGAGCTAGTTATGAAATAAGCTATTTATTAGCAAAACATTCAAAATCATTCACCGATGGCTCTTTAATCAAGGAATGTATGATAAAAGCTGCCAAATTTGTCTGTCCAGAAAAAGTACAAGCATTTTGAGACATCTCATTATCAAGAAATATAGTGGCAGATAGAATTACTGAAATGGCAGATGACATCACTTTGCAACTACAGGAAATATCTACCAAAATCCAGTTTTTTTCAATAGTGATTGATGAAAGTACGGATATAAGAGATGTTGCACAAGTTGCTGTTTTTTTTTCGTGGTTGTGATAATAATATGAGGATCACCGAAGAATTGTTGGAATTCATCCCTCTTCACAGAACAACAACTGGTGAAGATATTTTTGATGCCATATGGAGCATTTTAGAAAAACTTAACTTGCCTCTTGACAAGCTTGTTTCTGTTACAACTGATGGTGCTAAATCGATGACAGGTGAAACTAAAGGTTTTGCATCATGACTAGCAAGGAAATTACAAGATGAATATCCAGATAAACCAAAAATCAAAGCTTTTCATTGCCTCATTCATCAACAAGTTCTCTGTTTAAAATTATTAAAAATGGACCAAGTACTTAAAACAATTACAAAGACAGTCAACTTTATTCGATCAAGAGCGCTTAACCATCACCAATTTACTTCGTTCCTTAAAGATTTAGAATCCGAATTCGAAGATCTTCCTTATTACACAGAAGTTTATTGGTTGTCCTGCCACAATGTCTTAAAGAGCTTCTATCTGCTTTTGGAGGAAATAATATTATTTTTTGAAATGAAAGATGAAAACAATGAAAACATATCAATTATAAAAGATCCATTGTGGCTACAAAACCTAGCATTTTTAATAGATATTACAGGCCATCTGAATAATCTTAATATTACATTGCAAGGCAAAGATCAATTGGTAATGAATATGTACAATGCAGTTGCAAGTTTTGTACAAAAACTGAATTTGTTTAAAAATCATTTGCAAAAGAACGTTTTGACATATTTTCCTACGTGTGAGCAGTTAAAAGCACAAAATCAAAGTTGCTCATTTTCACAACAATCTGCAAAAATTGAAAAAATAAAAGACGAATTCGATAAATGTTTTGATGATTTCAAGGAGTTCGAAGAAATTTTTTTCTCTTTTCACAGGACCATTTGCCTTTGAAGTTGAAAAAGCTCTGACTTTGATACAACTGGAATTAATTGATTTCCAGAATGATTCGATTTTAAAAACCAAATATCGAGAAGTAGGAACTCCCAAAATATATTCCTATTTAGGTGAAAGATACCCAGAAATTAAAAAATTTGCTGCACAAATTTTAAGCTTTTTGGAAGTATATACTTATGTGAGCAATTATTTTCATGCATGAAATTAAATAAAACAGCTTACAGATCAAGATTAACTGATAAGCATCTATCTGCCATAATGAAAATTGCTTGTTCTCAGTCTTTGAATCCATATATTGAAAAACTAGTAGGAGGAAAACGCTGGCAAGTTTCCAGTAAAAACAATAAATTGTAGTTTTATAAATATGTAATCAGATAAAATAAATGTTTAAATAAAAGCAATACTATATCAATTGTATATTATTGAACTGAATTCACTAAACTACAAAATATGCCTTAATTACCCTATCTATTCCTGCATTCTCACTTCAAAATACAATTTTAAGAAAATTTGTGTGATGTGGCCTGCGAGAATCTTACCAGTAGCATAAAATGGCCCATTGTTTGAATGAGTTTGACACGCCTGGTATAGATAATATATATGTATTTAAATATTACATATTCAGCTTTTATTCTGTTTATCCATATTTTGTATATTTAAATGGACATATTAAGGTCCTATATGTGAGGGGTCAGAATGACAATTAACATGGATATGACAATAATATTGGCACCAACAAGGGCTTTGAGGGTTTTCTTCCTCAGATTTTCTACGATATGGATGACTGAAGATTTGGAGGATGGAGAATAATGAAGCTTGTCCTTTAAAGTTTGAGGAATTTGCTATCTTAATATAATCTGAGCACTGACTGTATATATGTGTGGGATATAGTGATCTGGACCAATTTATGAGTGCTGGTTCAGCATTAAATGCATATGTTGGAGATCATTTATCTTTTCCACATTTATCTTGTTATGAGTATCAGTTGTATAAGATAGAGTGGATAGCTGTGGGGAGCTTGAAAATCTAAGTTCAAATCCTTCTAATTAACAAATATATATGTATTCATTATTAAATGAGTTAAAGTTTATATCTGGGCTAAAAATTATATAATAATCTTTAGCCTAAATAAATGTTTTGTAATAATTATTAATATATTTATCTAAACTTAGTTTTATCAAATGATGGATGCAAGAGATTTTGATATTTATAAACCAAGTTGTAGTAATTTGTAGTGTGTGTGTATATATATATATATATATATATATAGTATCCTTGCCTAAAGAAAAACTGAACTAAAGACTCTTTGGCTAACTACCGAATAACTATCATAAACTATAGAAAAGTCATGTAAATGATGATTATTAAAAATAACTACTATCATGATTAGATCAAGCATACTACTAATGTATAATATCTGCTAAAATCAATATTTTATATTAACTAAATATAATAAACCAACCAAGTTAAAATGTAATAATAATTATATTCACAATAAATAATCAGGGTTCAAATTAAATATTCATCTCATCTATGATACTACAATGTAAACTATAACTAGCTCATAAACTATAATTAAAATATGGATCAATTAAAAATAAAATTATGAAAAACTCTTCACAGGAGACAGTCAGCAAGGTACAATTGAAAGATATATTCCCAATGATATAAGAATATTACCCCTACTTAAATGATATAACAAAACTACTATGTAATACTCTGGTGTCTTTAAACTCAATTTATCAAATTTATTATGTAAACTTAAGAGCATGCTAAAGATCTAAACAAGCTTTTATTATTATTATTATTATTATTATTATTATTATTATTATTATTATTATTATTATTATTATTATTATTATTATTATTATTATTATTATTATTATTATTATTATTATTATTATTATTATTATTATTATTATTATTATTATTATTATTATTATTATTATTATTATTATTATTATTATTATTATTATTATTATTATTATTATTATTATTATTATTATGATGATGATGATGATGATGATGATGATGATGATGATGATGATGATGATGATGATGATGATAAATGCTACTACAAGAGAAGGCATTCAAATCATCTTTATCTTAGATTGTCCCCATCCCCAGACCAGTTTCAACCTATGGGTCTCTTCAGTGAGGAGTTGGGACATTAGATTCAAATTTATTATGATAAAACAATAAATTAATTACTATTTCGTTATAGAGTTGTAATTATATATTATTGAGTGTACAGGAAATATATGTAAATACTTAAACAGACTTTAACCTGGAAAGAATATGCCTTAAAATTTCTAATAGACAAGCAATATTATTTTGCTGATAGAGAGACCTCACAAACCACAACACAAGATAGTGACTTTTATAAAGATAAGCGTGGTGTCTTATCTTTAATCTAAATTTCTACGTATATAGGCCAATCTGAAGCATCCTGATTTGAGAGCATGAAGCTATTGTTCTTTCCACTGTTTAAGTCCACTATTTCCTTTACTAATTAATCTTCATGAAATCTTGCAATATTGTGATGTTAATATTCATTTAGTAAAATAATGTTAATATCTAACATTAACTGATAATTCTTATTCATCATCATTTTATATAACTCTATACTTATTTAAAATCTCAGATTAATTTCTAATAATAATAATGGACAAAGAAGTAATACCATGTAGTTAAATATAATGAGGGATTTTACATATATTTAAATACCCTCATAAAGACAACAATAACAAGAGACTAGAATATCATAACAATTCCTAAAAAATCATACCTCTATTTGATTCTATACACACTCAAATAAACACAGGTAATATCATAAATTCTTATAAAATATCATATAATCTTTTATTTACTTTATGTGGCATTCTTAAAAAAAATATTACGTTCTCAATATAATTGCAATATATAATAATATTTAAAATTAGCATTGGGCAATTTTCAAGATCACCAATAATTATACCTTCAGTAATATAAATGATTATGATAATATGCTTTTATTAATCAATCATGTGTGATAATACTATTTCTAATAATCTTTGCAAATCGTGTGCAAACAAGTAATGTTGTTGTCAAGCATTGGTGGTCGAGAGGTCAGCACAGCAGCCTTACAAGCAGTTGTCCCAGATTAGTGGGTTTACTTCCTGGCCGATGCTATGCCACATGAAAAAAAAAAACAAGTAATATTTCAAACCATTAATCTTTATAGATCATGTGTGTGGACACGAAAAATCAAAGAAAAACACTCAGAAAAATCAAGCTCTCAAAACAATACAAGTTAAAACATTAACAATTTTATTATAATTTAATAACATTATGATTATAACACAATAAATTTATAAAAAATTTAAAATATTTACAAAGATAACATAAAAATTATTTAAAAATTAAATTATTTACAGACTAAAATATAATAAATAAACAAACATAGGATAACCTTCATTCCGACTATCTAATATGGAAAATAAAATCATACTGTATTATAAAAGTGATATACTATTTTTAATCATCTCTATGATAATTTAATGATGATAAATAATATGATTTATTAAAATTAATACTATGTTTCATAGTATTTAAAAAATATTTATAATTATTTAACACTTATTACTATAGATTTAAATTTAAAAAACACATACTTATCTAAACTTAGCTTAATCCACAAAGCACATATGCTGTGCAAGTTGCAGAAGCTATACACATGAAAAATATTAATTACTCAGTTATGGCTGAGTGCTTTCGAGGTTCCATGCCTCATAATCATAACTGTATTGAAAACTGTAGTATTGTTTGTATTAGATTTAATATATGCAAATTAAATGCAAATGAGCTAGATTGTCCATTTTTTAAAAATATCAAAGCAGGTGTCATATCTGTTTATTCCATTTTTATTGCCATTGATAAAATATGCCTTTTTTATTTTTCTTTTACAGTTGTTTGTTTCTATACATACAATACTGGTTTGGAGGGAATGAAGTCATGGCCAGTCTTTTTTAGATGTTCAAGAAATGTAGAAGTGTTGTCGTTGTTCTTCTATGCCATTTTATATGCGTACATGTGTTGAGAGGTTCTGTTGTCAATTGTTGTCTTTATCTCGTCATAATATATGACCTGGCATTCAAGCTGAGGGCATGTTATACTATAAATGACCTGAGGTGTTTGGGTGAGGTTGATTTTATCCTTTATGTTGTTAATAAGTCTGTTAGTATTGGCAGGTGTATGGAAACCTATTGTAAATTTGCCTTATAAGGTTTTAATTAGTCGATTTGATAATTTAGCAATGTAAAGAAGGGTAATACGGGGAAGTTCCTTGCTTTTGGCATTATTTGCTGTATTTTTATAAAATTGTTTAATCTTGCTAGTAATGGTTTTATATTTGAAACCTGCTTTTAATAAATCTTTAATATAAATATTAATGTTGTCTTTTTTGTCGGACTCAAATTTACATAAATATAAATTTCTAAACAGAAATGCATTCAAACCTGTGAATTTATGAGATTTAGAAAAATTAGAGTTGGGATGGATACAGCATCAAACCTCAAATGGTTTAATAACCATGGTGTAGTTTATTGCTCTGCCTTCTCTTTGTAATTTTAAGTCCAAGTACATTACTCCTTTCCTTTCATTTTCCCAAGTTGTATTAATGATTATATTGGTGTGCTGTTGTATTTCACGTTGAATATTTGTTATCATATCTCTTGTGGCTGCCAAAAACATATGATCAACATAATGAGCATATATAAACTCTGGGTGGTTGGTTAGGTATTTTGGTATGATTAGCTTCTTGAAATTATTTAAGAAAATACTAGAGATTATACCACTGATAGGAAATCCCACGGGCCAGGTGTTTTTCATTTTGTACTATCTTCCTTCAAATGTTGCAAATATATGGTCATCCAGCCAAGACAGGAAGGCAGTGATAAAATTAATGCCTTTCCTCAGGCACTGATTATTTAAAGGCTCATTATGTACAATTTGAATAGACAATTTTCTGCTAATCGATCCATAAAGCTCCTTAACATCCATATTTGCTATTTCAAAGCTATCGTTAATCATTGCATTCTTGATTTTTGTAATAAACTGAAATAAAGAGTTGATAGTGTACTCACCAAATCCTAAATACTCAATTAATAATTGATTCACCATTTTAGCAGTTTCTAAATAATGGACCCCTCCAAAATCTATCATTAGTTAAAGTGGTTCACTCGGTTTGCGCAATTTTGAATTAGCAAACATTTTTGGAGTTTTTCTTGCTGAGGGATATATTTTATAATATTCAGCCTTAGATTATACCATTATCTTTATGCAAACAAAGTATTTTTACAATAAATTTGTCCCGACTTTCTGCAGGTATAAGATTCAGATTTTTAATTTGATCCATCATTTTAAGTTTATAATCATTGGTATTTAGTAGCACAGACCTATTTCCTTTGTCTTCTTTAACACATATAATATTATTAGCATTTAGAAACTGTTTGGTCTTTCTAATGTTTTTATTCCAATCATCAAACTCTACATGTAGCTGTTTATTTCTAATAAGTTTTGCTATATTTGCAATGATATTGTCTCTCTGTTGGTTACTTATAAATCCTGCTTCTATATCTGCTATAAGTTCCAACTTTGGGATTGTCCAATGCCCTCCTACGAATCTGGGCCCTAATGATAGTACTTTTTTACCTCTATCTTTCTTAGCCACTTGATAATACTTTTTTACCTCTATCTTTCTTAGCCACTTGATAATCAATGTTTTGTTTATTTGCTAAGAATGCAATATTGCATTTGAATCTCATGCTATTGGTTCTTTCGGTAGTGGAGTTTCTCACCAATCCACTGGGGTAATATAATATTTGCAGTCATCCTCTGCCATTTTCTCTTTTCATTCCTTAGAACTCTCTTACACCCCTGAATGATATAGGATAGCAGTTGCATTTGTAATTGGTATTTAATTTTATCGTAGTTAAATATGGAGTTATTTGTTTTTATTATACAACAATTAGGAAAAATATAAAATCTCAGCATTTAGTTTAAAATAACAGTCTTTGTTCCAATACTTGCATTGAAATTCCCCTCTGCAAAATATGTCTCTCCTGAGCTCTATTCATCTTTATAACAATATTCTATTTTACTTTTACAATAAATGTAATAATCCACAAAGCATATATACTGTGCAAGTTATAGAAGCTATATGCCTGAAAAATATTAATCACTCAGTTAAGGCTAAGTGCTTTCAAGGTTGCATGCCTCATAATCATGGCCATATTGAAAACTACAGTTTTGTTTATATTAGACTTAATATATGCAAATATTTAAAATTATTAAGTACTTCTTTTGCATTTCATATGCTCTAATATGAAATGCATATTTCAATGCAAGAGATTTTAAATAAAGAAAAATATATTTATGCATCCCATCATAAAATGTATTACTTATAAAAACATTTAAAATATAATTTTCTTAACTTTTCTTTATTTTTATAAGTCCATACATTTTATATCAAATTTTAACTATACAAATAAATTATATTGCTTGATATATTTTATATTTTATTTATTTCCATACTTTACATCCACCATAATATTCAAAAATCACACTTTTATCATTCTCTCTCTCAATCCAATTGAGTTTTAATGATCTCTAGCATTTACAATATTTATATGAATATTAAATCATTCCTCTCTTATTTTTATTATAACAAACAGTAAATAATTCAATATCATTTGTGATATAAATTTTTTTATCTCATCTTGCCTTTACAAAATTTTCAACTTCCAACAGTTTAGCTATTATTCTAACCATCCTTAAAAGAACTTATTATTTACAATGTAATACCAGTGGTGATCGATAGTGATTGTAGTGTGGGATATGAATATAATAATAATAACTCAAACAAGTAAGAAAAAACATCATCATGGATACAGTGCTTAAGATCCAATTTTATCAGGCACCTTAAATTCAGGCCATGGCTCTTATCTCAGCTCTTACTGTAAAAGAATGCACCTGTCCATGGAAAAACTACTATACAATCCTTTGTTACCTCTCCATTAAAACTCTCAAATTATAGGAATACAGCTCACATATAATATTCTTTTAAAATATCCCTAACACCTAGGATTCTATTTAATAATTACTTTCCCAACCACCATCCTATATTTTTCACATGTTGAGTAATTCTGCTAACATCGCAAAGAAATATAAGCCACACTAAAAAAATAATTTCCAAACTACTTTTCTAAAAACAGCAACGAAGATCTAATATTCACTTCAAGATGGTTCCAAAGTATTTCAGGCACAAATGATTTTGATAAAATATACATTAGTATCATATATTTATTCATTTATTATAACATTATATAACTTAGACATCAATACTTTCATTTCAATGTATCTCAACAGATACCATCCAAAACAATAATATATTAACAACTCAATTACATTGTAAAATATATGCATATTCAAGCATTTATGAGAAAAATACTTAAAATACTTTAGATATTTTATAAGGCATACTCTTATATTCATTTTTTCTTTATAAAATAAATAATATGATAATAATAATATAAATGATCCATTTACCTTTTAAATATGATGAATAACAATAAAGTATTAATTAAAAAAATTTTTTTAAAAAAAAAAGAAATATAAACAAATAACACATTACCTATAATTCTAACAATTATTAGAACTATAAATGGTGATCCATTTTTTTCTCAATCATCCATCATCAAATGCGCTATAAGCATTTTATTACCTGTCAGAAAAATTAATTTCTGAAACTTATTTTTCTTTATCTATTAAGAAGAACTAAACTATTTTAATATTAAACTAAAAACATATTTATAATAAAAATCGGTAAAAACCTGAAATCCAGGCAAAGCCACTTGGAGCGTTGATGCTAGACAAAATCAATAAAATATAACGTTACCGGGCCGCTGCAACTTTTTTCTTTTTTATACATTTTTTTTTCTAATATTGATTAAACGAATAATTTTTATTTCATTTAGAACATGATTTCTTTATTATTAAACAAATTTTGATACTCATTTTCGTTACTTTTTGTGGGTTTTTTATTGGAACCTGATATTTTTTTCAACAAATTTTACTAATTGTATTTTTTTCTTTTTATCATTTGAACACTTCGGTCCATTTCACGATGTCAAAAAAATTTGTTTGAATCCTACCACCAAAAAAATAGAATACAATTATTTGTGACTTGTTTAGAACTTAATTCTACCTTTCTTTTATTTTTTTTTGTCTTGACTAAATGGTTTTTCTTATTATTATTATTATTATTATTAATTTTACTTTTTTTTTTAAACACAACTTGTTATCACCTTGATTTAGATTATGTTTGAATTAGCCTTTTTTTTTTTTTGGCTACTACAAGAAACAGCTTTTTGAGTGGGGGAGGGGGGAATTCGTACTGTTTATTATTAACAAAAAGGCACCAAAAATAGTCAATTATTTTAACAGCACTGGGACTTGTTTCAAATTTTGATTTCTTTTTAGTTGACGTAATTGTTTTTCTTAATATTAAATCCAAATTTACTTTTATGTTTTTGCCGATTCAAAAATTGTTTTCAAACACCCACCCCCACCCACACTCGGAAAAAGAATTGTAACCAAAAAGGCAAAAATTTAACCTTTTTTTTCTTTTTTTTGAAACAACTTTTTCTCACTTTTTATTTTGATTTCTATTTCATTCGAATTACCTTTTTTTTTTTTAGCCTTCTATAATAAACTGCTTTTGGGGGTGGGGTGAGATGTATTTTGTAATTTGTTATTCTTAACAAAAAGTCAACCAAAGTCATCATTTATTTTAACCCCGCTGCAAAAAATTGAATCCAAATACTTGTCAATTTCGAATGAAATAAAAAAAAAAAGGACACAAACTTTGGACTTTTTAAAATTATTTATTCAATTTTATTGCTGTAATAAAAAGTGGACATTACATGTGCCTGACAAAATAAAAAAAAAACAATCTCACACACTTTCTGTACTCGGCAATTTATCTGAAGAAAAGTTTCAAAATTGCACATTCGTCTCAGATCTTTTAGTGGTCTCAAATATTTTTCCCATCACGCTGAAACATGACTTAGCACATGAGCTTTGTCGAAGCCTGTTTGAACATACACTTTGCCAATTTTTTTACATATTAACCTTTTTTTCGGGAAGGGTGGGGACCATATGATAATTCTTAATAATTAACAACATTTTTTAAATTGTAATGACATTACTCTATTATGGAGATTTGAAAAAGTTATACCGCCTTGAAATTTAAACACCCTCAAGCGATATGGTAATCAGCTATGAAAAGAATGAATACACGTAAATAGCTTCGAAGCACAAAACAGGCCATAATATTTTTGTGCGATGTCATTTAAAGTGGCCTAGCTCAATGGGTTAATACAATACATAAATGTTGTATTAGCCCGTAAGGCCACAGCCACTGAAAGGGCATTTTTATGTGTTTTGACATGAAAACAATGCCCCAAGTGGCTGTGCCCGGATTTCAGGCTTTTACCTAAAAATGTTAATTAAACACTATATAAAAAATTAACAATAAACTAAAATAATAAAAAAAGTTCAAAGTTACTAAAAGTCTTTTATTCTCCTTGCATTCAGCAGTTTCAATTATTCCCATTGCTAAGATATAATAAAAGTCTTGAACAAAGACTGCTCTCTTCTCCTGTGGACATTCAACAAACTCATAAATTGCAAAGTCAAAATCCTGAAAAATCCAGGCAAAACATTATTCATCCTTCGAAGATAAATATATGATTCAATCTATTTCAATGTAAAAAACATTTATGAACCCATTTTTATATTTAAACAATATATCCTTTATGTATGCATATTTCTCATATTGATTCCAACTTCTTATAACAAAATATATAGCAATATCAATATTTTCATCAGTAAGCATTTGTAAAATATTTTATAACACTAGATTTGCTCCTTTATTAATTCTTACGTAGACAACTTCTATCATTATTTTCTTCAAAAGCAAAAATATACATTTGCATTTATTAAAGATGAGCATTTTTAAGACTTCAAGATTTTCTTTCTTTTTTCTAAACACACACATTTCAGTCAGTCATTTTAAGGTAAAAATTACAGCTCTCAATTCAATCACTAATAATATAATATAATAATAATATTTAAAAAGGAATCACATTACCATCCACTTTATTTTAAATAAAGAAAGTCATTTTAAAATGTAAAGTTCATTCATCATTTTTTATAATAAATAATTCTTTTTTTTTAATGTATAAATTCAAAAGTCATTTTCTTTCAATTTTTTTCAATGTATCACTTGCATATATAAAATTCATTTAAATTAATCTTTTAAGATAAACTAGAAATAAGGCATTTCATTCGCATTCATATGGTGATAAATTATACTCGCACATCCAAAATATCCTTTTATCCAGATTTTAATTCAGGTACAAGATATTGACTTTTCTTTTCCTCCTCTTGAAATTTATAAAATAATTTGAATAACTTTTATCAAATATCCTTTTCATAGTTGTTAACTTAAACTTTCTTGAAAAATTATATTTATTGTAAGTAAATAAAATTATTAAAAATAAATGTTCATTCTTTCTAAATATATTAAACATATTAAATTCAAAGTCCTTACATATCTCCAAATCTCTTTCAGATCTATGGTTTACCATCCCACAGCATTTAATACACATTTTCTGACATTCTGGTGATTATTTTTTCATTAAGTTTCAAAGTAAAACTTTTTGTTAGGGAATTATTGTTTTTTATTCAGGCATTATTTTAAAACAGTTACTTAATTCTACTTTAAAAAACTTTTAAATAGAAAATAATTTTTATGTAAAAAATTACAATTCTAAACAGTTAGACAAACAAAAATATTAATAATAAATTTCACATTACACTTATTAATACTTATTAACACTATCTAGACTTGGTTGAACAGCTCCTTTTATATTGATTTGATCTAGAAATCTCATTGGTTAATCCTGCTTTTAAACATATACTTAATTTGCATAAAAATTAAATTTCATATTTAAAAATAAGTTTTAAAACTATGACTCATCAATTTTAATTATTATTTCAGAATTATTTAATACTCCTAAATATTAAATACCCTTGTTAAAATTATTTAGAATATTTTAACAACTCTAAAATATTAATGCAACTTCAATTATTACTTTTTAAAAATATTATTTCTAGATTTAACTTTTGCAACATTTAGAATATGTCTAATTTTATTAACAAACTACAAATCAATATTTCTTGTCTACAAACATGAAAGCTCACATACTAACACAAACACTTTTAAATCTTGTGATACTTTCAGAACAATCTAGATTAATATTTAATTATTTATTATTTAAATAATGACTGAAACAAATAATTATTTAAAACATGTTTAATACATTATACAATATTTATTACTGACATTTAACTATTGTTTTATCATTATATCAATTAAATATAGAAAACATACATTTATTTTATTTTTAAATGCTATATTACATTGCTTTTACTATTTAAACTTCACTAAAATAACTTCAAAATATTTAAAATCTTTTTACAAACTTTCTCTTTGGTGAGTTTGAACCTCCCCTACTTATAAAATTACTATAACATAGTATAAACTAACATAATTTTAAAATATTTTTAAAAACTGGCTATATTTAAAACTCTACTCAAAATCTGTACTAAGTACATGGACACAATATATATATATATATATATATATATATATATATATATATATATATATATATATATTGTGAGAGTACCATATGAGCCTCACCTAAAACAATTTGTGTTTCTTTGTGAATTTAACTGTGCCTATATCGAATCAACAGATATAAATAACTTACACCTATCTTAAGCTTTTCATGTATCAGCTATATATATATATAAACTAGTTAGTATTAAAAGAATAATTCTAAAAATGAATAATTCTAGTTTATTTATACACACACATAAATAAAATGTTTCTAACTAATAGTATTTTTTTTTTGTTAATATAAAAACTTGACGTTTGACAAAGCCTTAAGTCAACATTGCATTTTTATCAGTTGAAACAAAGGAAATAAATGTTTGGGGTTCATTACAAATTGTATATGTTAAACAATAGAGAGCGTGATTATGTGATATGCTTGCTGAAATTAATCCAGTATAAAAACGAACTAATATTGTTATAACAATAATCTTCTATTTAGTTATCAAGGCAAAAACTACATTTGTAAATTTAAATGTGTTTGAATTTAGAACACATTTACGAAAAATTAGAAAAAAGAAGATTCAATATTTTAAAACCTGCTTCGAGTAATTAATTTACTGCCTTTGAATATTATAAAGAACTATAAAAAAATAATCATTGTAATTAACAAGGTTATAAAAGTTATCAACGTCTTCGAAATGAGTTTACAAAATATATATTTAAGAAGACAAAAATTTATAAAGATGTTCTGTGGCTAGATAATTTATGCCAGGGATTTATACTGATGTTTTAAACCTGAACATGTAAATTTATTTCTACTTAATCAATGCCTAAAATATAATCGTCGTAATTCTCATTTAAAAAGCTGCTTTAATATTGGAGTATTATATTGAAGAAGATGTTAAATATTTTACTACATAAATATTTAAAGAATGAATATCTGGATTGCCTCTTCAAAGGATGATCAATGAACTTTATGTTTCAACATTCATCATCATTTTATTTCATCTAAGGAGGGATATAAAACCGCATTCTTTCTTGTCTTGGATTACTTCATTGTATAATTTAACTCTTAAACTTTATTTCCTTTGTGGATAATTATATTTACTTAGAAAAATTACTTCGTATATTAAAGTGGAGAACTGATAAGATGAACACTTTATTTTTTTTTATTTATTTAATAAAATTTAGATGTTCATATTTTGATATATACTCTGATAGAAATGACAGCTGACTAAGGTAAACGTTTTTAAATTATTTCAATTTGGAAGTAAGTTTTATTATATTCCAAATTAAATCTTACATGACAATTAACATAATTTTTAAACATACATAACTAATATCAGAATACATTTTATTATTAATCTAGTGTGAATGGATATTATCGTATATAGATATACAATACACACTGAATTATTTTAATGACACAATAGGTAGATTTATAATGTATCATGTGTATTTATTATACGCATGATTTTAAATTATATATATATATGTAAATGATTACATTATTTATTTTTTTTAATATTAAATAATTTATTAGTGTATATAAGCACAGATTATAATTCTAAATTTTAATGTTTTTATGTGATAATATTTTGTTTTTTATTACTGATTAAAATGTGTTAAACTTGATTTCAAAATTAAACAGGTCTCGTTTGTTTATTTTATTTAGTCGTTTTATAAAATCAATATTTATAAATATACATACTCATGCATATATATGTTAAATCAACTTAGTGATTTAATATTTATAAAGAAGTTATATATAGCTTATATTAAATTTATTATTACTATGGGATATTTGTGGAAATGCCTGAAGAGAGTCGATTGCAAATTTCTACTCTGAGCTCGAATTCCGAGAGTAATGAGGTTATTAATAGAGAGAGGAGTGAATTGGATTATATTTTAAATAACATCATCCATGGCATTCTATAAGAAGACTCAAAGTCTGACTATAGTTAGATGCAACTTCCTCGAGTCCTGAAAAGGATTGTCCCGTTATAATATATATATATGGGGGAGGTATGTGTGCATATGTGTGTAAAAGATGTATTATAATTCATGGAAGATTTCATGAAATAATAAAATATTAAAATAGAATTACTAATGTTTGATTAAAAATATCATCTGCCTTCAAACTGGATTAATATATTATTATATGGTCTTGCAAATACACCTGGGTCTCATTTTACGTGATAGATAGGTTCCTCAGAAAACACGCACAAACAAAATTGTGCAAAAATAGATGTAATGTAAGGGGGAATGTGGTCTGTGATTTTTCAAAATTCGTGTAAAAGCAAAGCACCAACGTAAAATTACTTTAAAATTCACGCAAAAAAAAAAAAAATAAGGAAATATAATATGACTAATAAAAAATTTCAAATTTGAAAAAAATTGATACAAGACAAACTTTTTTTAACTATAATATTTAATTTTATTCAAAATAATATATTTTTATGCATAATTTACAGTACAGTAATTTACATTTTTTTATACACGTTTTAATTATTATAGCTATTTGCCGAAAAACACATTCATTTGCAAACAACTAGTGCCAACTTCACACTCATAATTGTGTCAATGGTTTTCTGGTGACAATGTAATTAGTAATTAATCTTTGAGATGATGATTTTATTAATTGTTTATGAAACTAACAACTAAAATTAAATTCTTATTTTTGTCTTTAATTTTCAATTCCATTTAAAAATAAAATTTCACATCACATTATTTCAAGTCGCCGTAAGTAATTTTTAAATTGTTAATTACAATTAAAAATCCGATTTTAATTTTTAATTGTCAAATTTAATTGTACCCACTGCTATTACTGACGTTTTAAAAATAAACTTGTGGACACTAAATGATTAATAATTGATTACGTTCTTTTTTAAAAAGCAAAAACAGAATGTGATTTAAAATGCAAAATTAACACGCACAATGTTTGAACAAATTTACATTATAATCTTGTAAAATTTAATGTGTGTATACATAAAATGTGGAAATCATGATTTTAATTTCATTATTGCATAAAATCTTACTATTATAAAGCACTGAAAATATTGAAATTACTAAGTTGAAAGTTGAATTCCAATAATGTGCTATTACTTTCAATATAACGTAAGTGCGTGAAATTTATTATTTAAAGTAATAGCACAATATCGGAGTTTGACTTCCAGTGAAACACGAATCACGTAACTTCAAAATCGTGGTAAATATGTCCGCGTAAAAAGAAACCTAAGTGTATATAGAAAGTTGTAAAAAAAGTAATTAAAAGTTGTAAAAAATATATATATAGAACATATAAAATTGCAGAATGAAATACAACAAAAAAGATTGCATTTTTGGTACAATTAAAATAAAATTAATAATAAACAAAGAATATGAATCAATGTTGAGGTGATAAAGACCGATCAATTAGATATAAATTTAAGTTATAGTTTTTATTAATTTTAGATATGTTGATCTTTTTCTTTATCAGATGAAATTAAAAGGAATTTGAACACAGACTTTCAAGCTTCTTTTAGCGATCCATTCCATATTATATAACCGATACACATGCCCACATACATGTGAAAAAGATAAATGATCTCTAAAATACATATTTCATACTGAACCAGCACTCATCAGTTGGTACAGTAGATCATCTCCCATACACATATATAATAAGTGCTCAGTTTATATTAAGATAGCAAATCTTCAAAATTTAATTGACAGGCTTCAATCTTCTTCACCCTCTAACTTTTTAGCTATCCATACCATTGAAAATCTGATGATGGAATACTCAAACCCTTGTTGATGACAACAATATGCCAATATTGTTGTCATAATCATGTTGATCTTACATCACTCTGACCCCTCATATATATGACCTTAATATGTCCATTTAATTACATAGAGGGATGAGCAGAATTCAGGAATCTATAATAAATCAATACTAGTCTATTTGTAAATACCAAACTTTTAAGATGTAATTAAAGGAAATTTGAATTCAGACATTCACATTTTCATCAGCTATCCACTCCATCTTATATAACCAATACCCATGATCACATACATGTGAAAAAGATAAATGATCTCCAATATACATATTAAAGTTTGATATTTACAATATACTTAGTATTGATTTATCAGATTAATTAATTTAATTTTCAAATATGACAAAAATAGACACTGGATATATTAAAACAATGTATCCACTATTAAATATAATTTTACAACCTTATAAAATAAGTATATTTGACATAAAAATAACCATCACACTTAAAAATCTCGTTAATAATATTCTAATTATATTATGGTTTTATCTGAATAAAAATGCATAAAAATATCATTTTTATGGCTCATGTTCACTACTAATATTCATAAAAAATAATGTTCATCATTGTGCTTTCTCTAATTCTCTCCAGTTTCTGTTATATCTCAACATAACTTCAAATAATGGACTAGTCCAGATTTCATCTTATTTTGATTGGATTCATCAACACAGAAACTAATAGATACGTCCAGTAACAGAAACAGCCCAACAGAGAACAATACTCAGTGAATTAGATTGCTCTCATTACGGATGAGGATCTTCTATAAATAATTAGTCCAGTAGAGGCAAAGGAAACATCACCAAATTACTGTCAGGGCCGAATGACAATATTCAGATTATCTCTTATATGGTTAAAGCAATAAGGCAAGTTCATGCTAGAACATAAACTAGATATGAAGCAAGCTATCACAGAACAGCTGGAGATGTTCCCATATTACACAGAATGCAAGCTATCATGGTAAAGTTGAAAGAGTTAGGTAAACTAGAAGGGCACCCAATGTTCCTTACACTAATAGTTGGATGGTAACTAAACACTATACTAAGCCAATGATGAATATCTTATAGCAAACATTATTGCATATAATATGTGAATAATACATACATACATCAACAGATTTAAACAGACTCGTATAGATTTGTAAATATTGGATATATTCAAAAAATAAATAATATTAAATTATATATATGTGTGTCTGTATTTATTATAATCACACATAAACACAACAATTTCTTTTTTATCTTATTGGTTTGAGTTTGTTGAGTTATCAAATACCATATGCTTCTCAAGCTATTGATTTTGTCTTTGCAGTAGGTGTGATATTGAGATTATATGTTTATGCAATTATATTCCATCTTTTACTTATGTGCAACATTAATTTTGATGCCAATCTTTTTTCAACTTTTTTTTTTTAATTTCTAGGGTTAAAATAGTGTCATTCAGATAACACCCATCTTTTTTTTTAAAAATGTCATAGCGTTGGCCGGGACGTGAATCCGCAACCCGGGCAACTGCCTGCAAGTGCAAGGCAGTCGCACTGACCTCTCGACCACCAATGCAAGACATAACACCCATCTTTTAATATAAAAGTACAGTATATAGTACTATTTTTAAATAAAAACTCGAAAAATTTTATTAACTTGTTTTTCTTAAATTTACAAAAGGGGTCATATTGCAAATTATAAATATATAGTCTCATGGTTAAATTATTAATTTCTTTTTAAAAATGTTACATTTTTCATTATTTTGGAATAAGTGTAGTGAGTCATGTGATTAATAAACAGAAGTTTTTAATGATTCTCTTTCACTGATTAAATTATTCCTATACAAAATGTTCCCTCTGTGTCTTTTATATAACTTTCATTTAGAAGCTGACTTTGTGCAGTTTAGAGAGTGCTTTGAGAGGGATTTCTGGACTGGAGCTCAACCTACTATTTTATAGGTACATAAACTTCTTATGACCTTCTAAGTCTCTAATTTTTAAGCAATCAAGTATTAGAACAATCTCTTTTTTTTCCTGAGATGTGTTTGAGTTCTATCATTTCTAACTTTATTGGTGAAAAATATATTATTCTTTCTGATAATAATTTAAAAAATTGATATGTCAAATGAAATTTATTATTACATAAAAATTATTGCTATTAACATACATAGTTCTAACATATATTCATAGTTGATATTATATAATTCATGATGGATTTCATTTAGTTCAAGATAGTTATTGTTACCATTATCATAACACCAAAAGACAAGTCATCCTCATATTCAAAACATTGGGCAAAGATCTTTGAGTCTATTCTACTTCCACAAACCTTATAGAAATGCACTTACTGAAAAATGTACATCACATATCCAAATACAGATGAAACAAGCATTTTATTGGTTGCTGAGGATTAATAAACAATTTCTGTGAAAGTTCAAGTATTGAATACGTGAACCCAAATACTTCGATTTTCTTATGAAATTAAACATGAGATCACCTACCAATTGTGTTTCCCAAATGTAGATGATATTTGAACAATGTTGAAGACATATGTGGATTTTGCTGCATAGAAGATCAAAATCATTTCATGTTTCAATGCATCAGTCTAGAACTTGTTAGAAATTATATAAATACAATACATAAGAAAAAGAACAATACCATTTATGAGCTCATTAAAAGAATTTTCCACTACTACATTTATACTCTATGCACTAGGATGTACAAATATTTCTCTATAATAGTAACAGTAGAAGACACTCAAATAATTTTAAAAATATACTTGAAATAATTAAAACAAGAGAAAAAATATCTCCTCGCCAAATAGATCTATATGCAGCATCTTGGTCTCTCATATGGAAGATTTCTAACCTATAATGAGTTAACTTATCACTTATTTTCATCATCATCAAATCATTCTGCTTCTTTTTCCAATTTTATGAATTTTTTACCTACGTGCAATGTAATTTCAATTATTTATCTTGTATAACTAAGTATGACTATCTGTAATTTATTTCTTCAACAAACCTTTGAAACATAAACATTATAATAATAGATATTATTTACATATAATATTATATTTAATGTTTTCACAGTTGTATGATGTAGATAAATTATTATTTTGGGGATAAAACCGTGTATTATTTTGCATTACAATAATTTATTTAAAGGAGAATTTATTATATGATTTAAGAACCATGAGAGAGTCAATTGAAATATTAATAAGACCTACTGGTTTAAATAGGGCTGATGAAGCACAATGTATTCCAGCTATGTGGAAACCTCTCATTTTATCTAATATTAACTTAAATTAATAGGTGAAAAAACTGAGGGAAATAAACATTTTGATAAGCCTCATATTGTGAATGCTGAACTACTTCAAGTTGAATCTCATTTCTCATCTCACACTGAGTCACATTATTGCTTGAGATCTAATGATTTTTCTTTCAAAAGTTAACCTTGATAATGGCGGTTGCTAGTCCGTCGAAATATCGGATTGTAATGCAAAATAATACACGGTTTTATCCCAAAAATAATAATTTATCTATATATATAATGTGTCCCAGTGAAATAGTTATCTCTCCATGCTTTTTTGTAAATTTAACCCTAAATTAATGCATGGGTTATATAGTAACACAATTTATTTATTCACCACAAAAATTTTAAAATGCTAGTATATCTGAATTATGAGTAATGTGATAGTGTGTTTGTACCATCACAAATCATCTTGATGCTCTCTCCGACGCCACAAAATCTTGTAAACAAAAACTTATTCGCAACATATGTTTTCACTGTCATACATACTTCAACATATTTAAATGTTTCAATAGTAGTTTTTCCCAATTTAAAACAAAATTTAATGTTAACATATTTTTCTATTGTGGGAGTAGATATGAAATACCACTGTCACATTTAATTGAAATTTCTGTGAAAAATAGCTCAACTATGTCATTATTTTAAAATATGCACTGACCTATAGGTGGCACTGCAGACGACTCAGAGAAAAAGTCACTTTTTCATTTGGACACACCATGCATTATTGTTAAAGGAGGTTGCCTTGACTACAGGTTGAGATTGTTGATAGCTTAAAAGTTGTTTGTTATCATTAACACTTATGCATATACGAAGGTGTGCAAATTCATTAGTTTCTTTTCATCCTCAGAGTAATGTACTTGAAAACTTCTGAATTGCTGTAATTTTAGTAGCTATTTATAGTATCTTTTGTTAAGATAATAAAAGATTAATAGAAATAGTTTATTTACTTTAATTATTTCATTTTAATGATGAGTGAATTATTTATATTTCTGCCCCCCCCCCTCTAAAGTTTTATGATTTGAGCAATAAAAAAAGAATCTTAAATAATTAGGCACTTTGGGAAGTCATATTATATTCAACACCAGGTTGAATTCAATCTTTAATTCTTGGGATTGTTGTTCTATCAATAAGATAAACTGGCTCAATAAAAAAAAATCCATTACTCTATGCATTGCTCTCTGCCCAGATCATTTTCAATAACGCAATAAGTATTCATGAGTTAATTTAAACTTATTATCTTTGAGAACTGGGAAAAAAATCGGTTTCTGGTGATCATTCCAATGATTATTGATTCATCTACATTCTCTTCAAGGGCCAAGCAACATAGTGGTTAGCAGGTCTGCCCGAAATCTGGGATGAATCTTGGACATTTATTCAGGCATTAAAAATTTCCAAGATTAGAATTTTTTTGTTCAGATAACTGGCATTTAGCTAACTTATCTAATTATCTAATATTGATAAGTGAGTCTTCAGAACTTTAAAAAAGTAGAAAAAACTTGCTCTTAGCCTCTTCTTTGGATAATTCTTTGTAGAAGGATCTAAACTTTCCCACCTAAAAACTGTTTTAACTTATCTTGTAAATGCTTTTTTTTATTTTTGCAAATACCGTATGAATACTTTTAATTAAAAAAGTGCATAAAGAAACGTTTGTTTTACTTGATGATGTTATATAATATTCATGACACATGCTCAGACTGGGTAAACCTTGTAATATATATATATATATCCAATAAGCGATCTGTACCAACCCAGTTAGTGATCAGTAAATGGATATCTAGCTTTTTTCTAGTAGAGCATAAAAGATCTATGTTGATCTGAGTTGATCACATGACGATCAATGCACTGATTAAAGATATACATAAAAACTATTGAACCATAATGCACTACTGGTGAGACAGATATCAGTTTAAAATTACTTTTACCTTTGATTTAGTTTTTTGATGTCACTACAAATACGAAAAAATGCCAAATTATTAAAACAACTAATTTAAGTTTAATTAAATTTGCCCAATATTTTAACTAATCAACGACATATTCTTTTTGTGTATTTAATAAAATTCTTTTTTTAAAAAAAGAATAAAGCAAATCCACTAAGAAAAAAGTATTTTAAGGAATGATTTGAAAAAAAAGCTAAATATAGCCAAAATTTGGTTCCATGAAGCTGGATTAATTATTTTTCTTATCTCTTAATCTAACTTCACAGTTGCGGAGGTGAGAAAAAAAAGAGTACTAGTCGGTCAGCTTTAAACTTAATTTGAAACTTTTAGATTTTAAACTTCTGATAGCATCCGATAAAAGAACAATTTAACAATAAACTTATTTTAAATACTTTATTTTTAATGGGAAGGTTTTAATTTAAATAAGTGGAAGAATTGAATTAGTAAATCAAACGTAACAGGATGCAAACAAAGGATCACCTACTGAATAAAAGCCACCCGGAAAAGAGTGGAAATTTAGAAATTAACGTACAATGAAGCATCAGTTGTCTAAAAGAAAAGGTCTCTTAGTTTAAACACATTGAAGTTCTTTATCAAAAAAACAATTTTACAGTTCGATTTTTCACAAGGTCTAGAGTTACTGTAAAAAAAGCTACGTTACATTATCTCTTAGTTTACTATCTGGGTCTAGATCAGTGAATACTAATCTTTATGGTCGCCGGACCCTCTTGGGTTTTAGTGAATTATCCGCTACCTTCTATTCATAATAATAAAAAATAAACAGTAATTAAGTTACTTTATTCGGTAAATAAATCTTAACCTGGCATTTTGAGTTATCTGACCTCACCGTGAGAAAAAAGTCTATGCAATTTCACCGTATTCGTAAAGAGATCTGAAATGTTGCTGCTATGGATGATAGACAATACCGACATGAAAAAGGCTAGAAATGTTGATAATATAAGTTTTTGAAATATAATTAAAAACATAATATACTTATGTATCTATCTGCTATTCGCCATACACCCTGGAGGTGCGGGTACTAGATTAGGAACTCCTGCCCTAGATACATAAAAAAAAAAGTATCTTAGTTATAATAAATGGTATCTAAAGAAAGTGTGCAGAGGTGATGTGGAGAAGAGAAGCTAAAGATCGGAAAAGATGGATTGAACTTGGAGAGACCTTCATCCTGCAGTGGATTGATAATGGTTGATGATGATGATGATGATCTAAATCACTTTGGGCAAAAAAACTATTTAAATACCAGTTATTTATTTATATTTTAAACAAAATCTTTATTAACAAAAATAAAAATTATATATATTTTTGCAATTATTTACATATAAATTTTAAATTACAGATCTTCATACTTATTTATATGTTATTTTATAATTTCCTTCTTTAATTAAATAATACTTTTCTGATTTTTATATTATTTCCATATAATAAATTTTAATAAATAAACTTATAAAAATTATAACATTATTTATTATTAAAATGTAAATTTAATAAAAATCTTTGATTTTTAATAAAGTTGCAATGTGTATTCTATTATTTAACTATGTATTTAATTATTAGTAATTGCGTTAAGAGCATAAATTTAATTAAATAAAATGTTAAAATGAAATCAATGTAAACCAGTGAATAGCCACAATCTGGATAATTAGAATTAGTTAAGCATGCATAAGATCAGGTAATGGGATTCGTAAGATTGTCTATTGTTATTCCAGAATCCAATTGTACATCAGAATGATAAGCAATTCAAAAATGAGTCATATGTTTATAACTGTATGGTCTCTATGTCCAAACCTTAGCAGGATGGGTATCAAATACAAAATTTCTTTTAAAAAGTTATAATGAATTCTCCCCAAAAGTTAAAAGCAACTTAGAAACATTGAAAGTTAGACGGTTTTCATAGTAATTTTTATAAGTTTTTGAGCTAATGATAAATGAGTGTACTTTGTATTATAATTTTGTGTATACAAATAGTCCTATATAAACTAATGTAGAATTGGTAATCATGTTTTTTTGATTGAGTTGTTACTGGTGAAAATGGAATATCCACTTGTCCTTCTATAATCAATTCCAATCTCTATAAAAAAAAAAAAAAACTTTTGATAGAAATCAGATTTATTACTATTATTAATAATAATAATAATAATAATAATAATAATAATAATAATAATAATAATAATAATAATAATAATAATAATAATAATAATAATAATAATAATAATAATAATAATAATAATAATAATAATAATAATAATAATAATAATAATAATAATAATAATAATAATAATAATAATAATAATAATAGTGATAATGATGATAACAATAATAACAGCAACAACAATAAATAATATTCTGTCTGAGAAAATAATGATCTCATTAATGAAGAGGTAGCATATAGTTCTTTTATTAAATCTGATATTATTTTTGCCTTTAAGCACCTTAAACTGCATTTTAGTATAGGTCTTGACAATATTCCAGTTTTCATTTATAAAAGATGCACTGAATATATTGTTTCTTTCCTTTTTCATATTTTTAATCACTCTTTACAAATTGTGTTTTTCCTAAATCCCTTAAACTTGTTGTTGAAGTACTTTTTTTAAAGAAAGGATCTAAGAATTGAGTTAGTGACTTACTATAGGCATATTTCTATTTTACACACTGTTGCCTCAATATTTGAAATATGCTTATACAATAAGATTATCTTTGATATCAATAAAGTTTTGGCATCACAATAACATGGGTTTTTTTTACCTAATAGGTTCATTGAAACATATCTTCTAACTATTTTTGATCACACTTCCAATTCAATTGAAAATTAATCAAAGCGGAATGTCATTTATTTTGATGTATTCAAAGCTTTTGATAATGTTAATCATAAAATTCTTCTATAAAACCTTTGCAGATTAGGTTTTTTAAAAAAAGTCTAATTAATTAGTTTGATTCTTTCCTTAAAAACAGAATGTCTTTTGTGAAGTTTAACAATAAATTTTCTTAACCATATTGCTGCTTCATTCAGGTGCCTTAAGGCAGTGGACTTGTATTTTTATTATTTAATTTATATATTGATGACCTCAGAAATTATATTGAATTCTCATATCTTCTATGTTATGCAGATGATTGCAAAATTTTCAGACATATTTCTGTGCTTAATACTTTTTTACTTCAAAGATATATAGATACTTTTCTGAAATAGTGTGAAAATAATCAAATAAATGTAAATATATATGTGCTCCATTATCTCTTATTCTAGAAAATCTGAAATCTTACAGTTTTCCTATTATATCTATGATTTTAAAATAAAAACAAATGATCATCAAAATAATCTTGGAGTAACATTTGCTAATAATGGTTTTTTCATCATCATCTTGATTTCAAGGAAAACAAAACACAGATTTACAGCAGCTACTTATAGATATAGAAAAATATTTAATAAATTAATGAAAACTCAAACCTTTTATGTCTTTGGTATTCCCCATCTTGGATTATGGATTAGTTGTATAGAATCCTCAGTCTAAGGCAGATATAATCAAAATTCAATTTGTTTTGGACAATTTTAAAATTCAATACTCTAAATAGTGATTGGTATATCCTATTAACATTGAGACAAAAATTGAAATCTTAAATTTTTACATAAAATTATTTCTCAAAATAGTTTTTTGTCTCATTTGCTTTGTAAGTTATATATGCAAAAAAGGAACAATATAACAATCTACTCCATAATATTTATCAACTTAAAGTGTGTAGATTAATATACTAAAATTCTCCCTTTTTACTTCATTTATCCAGAACTTATAATAGTAAATAATGACATTTGTTTAAATGCAAGATTTCAACCAATTCATTAAAACCAGCTTTAAAAATGTTATCTTTAGTTCTATTTGGCAGACCAACTTTTTATTAATTTGTTTTTGTTTTTTCTTACTTTGTTTATATTATTTTATGTTCTTTTTATTTTATTTTTGGTACTATTCTATATTCGTATGTATTAATTTCACTGTGCATTTTATAATTGGATTAATGCTGTGGATATGTATATTAAATAAAGAATTGAATTATTATTAATATCATCATCATCATCATTCTTTTTATTTTTTATATTGAATTAACAAAACATTATTAAGATCAGATAGCACAACTTTACATATCACAGATACCTTCTTCAGGCATTATCAGGATCTGCCGTTGTTCTACTTTTGATATTACAAAGACCTGTTTTTATTTCACCAAGCTGATTATCTCAGTACACAGGAACAAGCTGCTAGATGAATATATTATTGTAAACAAACATCTGTTTTGCATCATTATCCAAAATAAGAGTAACATATTCCTTCCATTGATTTGAACATCTTTATTATATGTGTGGGTGTCTGCCATTGATGTAAAAGGTTTATGATAACACTCTTCAGTATTGTATGGCATTTTCAGTGCTCTAAGTTGGTTATGATCAGTAAATGACTATAACTTTATAATACAGTTTAGTCCCCCAATCATTCTTAAAAATGTTTGTTAGTTGTTGAACTTCTACCTTTAAATTTACTTATACCTTATAAAACTACCTGTTCATTTTGTTATCCTGATAAATAATACAATCTTAGTCAGAAAGACAATTGTAGAATTCTCATAAAACTAATAATAAAAGCTGAAAATGTTTAATTCACTTTCTAATTAAACTCAGATATATAGAGTAGAAAAAGTAATGTCTTGTATTTCACAAATATTTTTCACTAGTGAGAGCATCATAACATATATAAACTTGAGATAATTATGAACTCTGCATTTATTGTAGAAATAGTTCTTTTTATAGAAAGCTTAACATTATATTGAAATGTGTATAAATAACTCAATTTGCCTTAGCTGATGGTATATATAAGATCTCAACAGAAAGAATTAGTGAATATTGCTGGTTACTCACCAATTCACTGATTTATTTCATGACATGATACGATTAATAATAATAATAATAATAATAATAATAATAATAATAATAATAATAATAATAATAATAATAATAATAATAATAATAATAATAATAATAATAATAATAATAATAATAATAATAATAATAATAATAATAATAATAATAATAATAATAATAATAATAATAATAATAATAATAATAATAATAATAATAATAACAACAACAACAATAATAATAATAACAAACAATAATAATAATAGTAATAGTAGTAGTAGTATTAACAACAACAACAACAATAATAATAATAATAATGTTGATGATGATGAAAAGTTATTTGATTCTATAAGCATTTCTTCAGTGATTAAAGCATTGGATCATCAATGTATAGACCCTCATATTCTGAAGAATATTTATAAAAATGCAACAGCACAATTATATTACATAACAATACTAGGAAGGTTAACAATGAGAAGAGTGTAAAAGAGGGTGACTCCATATCTCCAAAAATTTTTTACTGCTGTGCTTAAAGAGGTGTTTTGTGGATTGAAATGAGAAGCTATAGGTGTAGAAGTAAATGGAGATTATTTAAGTCATTTAGATTTTGCAGATGATGTAGTTGTTTTTGCAAATAGAGCTTCAGGAAATTTTGTAAGAGTTATCAGATAAAAGTAAAAAAATAGGACTAAAGGTAAATGTTAAAAAGACTAAAGTAATGTTCAATGGATTTATTCAAAAGTTGAAAATAAAGATTGTTTATGATGAGTTAGAAGGAGTTAACAACTACAAATAACACAGTCAGATTATTACTACAGATGGAAACATAATGGATGAAATGAATCATAGAAATAAACTTGGTTGGAGGGCTTTTGGTAGAAATAACTTAATACTAAAAGAAATATTCCTGTTTGAAAAGGAAGGTTTTAATAAATGTGTTTTACAAGTTCTTACTTATGGATATGAGACTTGGACACTTAATGGAAGAGCAATATAGAGACTTCAGGCCATTCAAAGAAGTATGGAGAGTTGCATATTGGAAGTAACAAGAAAAGATCGAAATCACAATATATGGGTAAGAGAGCAAACAGGTGTTACTGACATCATTGAAAGAATTAAAAGACCAATGTGAAGTTGGGCTGGACATATTGCTAGAAGAGATGATAATAGATGGACAATTGAAATCTTATACTGGATTCCAAAAGATTGTAAAAGACCCTGAAAGAGACCACATGTAAGATGAATGGATGAAATAAGAAAATGTACCAGAGTGATGTGGAGAAGAGAGGATAGAGATCAGAGAAGATAGATTAAATTTGGAGAGACCTTCATCATGTAGTGAATTGATAATGGTTGACAATGATAATATATATATCATTTTTTATATCAGATTCAATAGATGAATTGATAATGGTTGACAATGATAATATATATATCATTTTTTATATCAGATTCAATAGATATTATCTAACTAGGTATAATCTTAGTATGGTAATAAATTACTAAATTTGATATTATTGGATATTTAATGAATAATTAGAAGTTGTAACTATTTCATTAATTACAAGTAACAATCAGATTATAATAGAAATTTTATTGGCATGGATTTGATAATTAGTGAGGATGCAAAATAATATTTAGTGAAGATAAATAAAGGAAATCATAGTCAAATATTTGAGTGATTTATTTATTTATTGGTCAGATAAGTATTGTATTAGATTCATAGTTAGCCAATAAGACCTTATCCTTAGTCAATTATAAAGATGATAGTAATATATTCTATTCTGTTACAAATCAGAATAGTTTGCTTTGACTAAGTTCAAATTTAGTTAATGTAGATTGGAAACCAGTTTAAATATTACATTTTAATATTCATACTTGATTATAGTAAATACTAGTAATTTTTATTATATGTCTTGATTGTTATAACATAGAGCTTTAGTAATCTACCTACATGAAATTAAAAATAAATTGATATGATTACTTATTGTACTTGAATAAATATTCAATAGAAATCTATTGTTTCTTTTATATATTGGTATGATTGGACATTATAGATTTAAGATTATCTATCATTATTGAGTATTTCATTTTATTATGACTAGCTTAATTAGTATTATTTCATTTAATTGGGATTTAAATTAATTATTAGGTCATATATTTACTTAGATATTATAGGACATATTAAAACTGCCATCTCAATCATTCATGAATTATCTTATTTAGATATAAATAATGTTAAATTTTAATATAAGTTTATATTATCATAAGCAATGTTTGATTAGTTAGGTATGTTAGAGTTTAGTTGTTTAATGATTTGTTATTGGTTTCA
This sequence comes from Epiperipatus broadwayi, assembly GCA_028023455.1. Taxonomy (NCBI): domain Eukaryota; kingdom Metazoa; phylum Onychophora; class Udeonychophora; order Euonychophora; family Peripatidae; genus Epiperipatus; species Epiperipatus broadwayi. The sequence goes on along the minus strand of JAQFVV010012461.1, from coordinate 1,298,186 downwards.
TTCGATTATAAGTGAAATCTATCTTAAGCATATATCATGAATTTTGAGAACAATGATATTTGATTTAATTGCTTTATTTTAATTTAGTTTAAGTAATGGTTTTATATTTAGGATATTTAAAATAATCATTTTGTTTGTTTTCTATTTATACAAAATGCTATTTGAACTCATGATACTATAATAAAGATTGTCTTCACTGTTTTGCTCTGGTACAGTTAACAGTCAGATATATGATTAGATAAAGGATTATTTTAAATACTGAATGATTATTTATTGATTAGCATTCATTTAGCATAGTATGTTATATTTATTCTGTTATGAATAATACTCTTATTTACAGGTGTTATAAAATTAAAATCATTTTTTTAATTTATATTTTATTCAGTTGCAAATGATGTCCAACAAGGGCTCATTTTCATTATGTTACATAGGGTGACCAGTGACTGGGCTATATTTTTATACAGGCTATATTAGAGTTATTATTTCCCATTGCACACTTTTGATCTATTACAAATGGTACAACAATCTTCAGGATGTAATTAAACAGGATCATCCTACCATGTCTCTGTCAGATCTGATCTGTTACAAGTGCTGCTCAAACTAGTGGGGCTATAACAGAGGTTAGCATGTACACATATTTCAATTACAATATATATATATATATATATAAATTTAATATTTTTACTAGTTACTATAGATTTACATTAATTAGTAAATGGATATATACAAAGTTAAATGCCCATCCAAGGTGTACTGTCATGCAGCAACCAATCAGATGTGATTATGCAGGCTGAAAAAATTGTAATGATAGCTTGGACAGGTTTCCTATTGTTTTTATTCAGCCTGCAGAACCATGTCTGATTAGTTGCTGCACATCAATACACCTTGGTTGTGCATTTAACTTTGTATATATAACAGTCATTCCATTTATTAATTAATTTATATATATATATATATATATATATATATATATATATATATATATATATATATATATATATATATATATATATATATATATTATATATATATAGGGAGAGAGAGAGAGAGAGAGAGAAGGCTTACTCATATGAATAAATATTTTAAACTAGAGTATAATTTGTAAGTAAATAAAATAATAATAAAATATTTGTATTACCTAATATTACTTTAATTTTCCCTGCATGGTTTGGCATAGTTGGTAGAGAATCCAATTTGGGATCGGAAGATCCCAGGGTGAATTCTGGCACTTGCATTTCTGTGCTTGAACTTTTTATGAACTCCTGAGTAATAAAGCCATCAGCATTTGCTTGCCCTGTGCAATTTGCTGCAATCAGTAGAACATCCAACCTAAAATAAGGAGGTCCCAGGATCAATTCTGGCATTTGCAGTTTTGGTGCTTGAACTTATGTATGAACTCCTGAGCAATAAGGTCATAAGGATATTTTATATTTACATCAACTTTATACCACTCTTAATGACTATTAAGAAGTTTGTTGAAGTATTATGGAAAAATATAAAGTAGATGATTGTAAAATGAGCTTGCAAATGTGCTCTTAACAAGCTTTGCAGAATAGTCCCAACCCCAGACCGGTTTCTGCTACTGGCTTCTTCGGTGAGGTACTACAATTATTCAATCATACAGAAATAGTTTTCATTTTTGTTTAATTATTATCTTTCAGCATTATTAATAAAAAAAATTTAGCACCACAATTTTAATTAAATCTATTTTTAAACAAAGTAGAATCACATTATGATTTTTGATATATATTAGTCAATAATTTGCATTATTAATAAAATATTATTTATTTTTTCATGTGTCAAAGCATCCCCAGGAAGCGAACCCATGAACCCAGGACAACTGCTTGTAAGGCAACTGTGCTGACCACTCAGCCACCAATGCTAGTATTTTTCAAGTAAATTGTTGTCTTAAAATCATTTTTAATGATTTATTATCAACATTTTTTAAAATAGAATAAAATAGAAAATATCAGAGTGAATATGAACACAAAAGAATACTGTTATTAATATATTGTTGGAACTTACTTGAAATTTCTGATTTTGTATTATTTGCTGAGATTTATTTCTTTGTATTGTATTTAAAATATAATAAATTTGTTATTGATTTTATATTTTTGTCACTTTATTATATTTAGCAAGAATGCATGTTATTTTAGTTCTACAAGTGTATATTTATACTGGGTAATAATACAACATTTATTTTTTTTTAAAGATTTGATAAAATAAATTTGAAAATGAAATTAAAAAGCATATAATTTAAATATTATAAGAATTCAGCACAATTAATTATATTTTTAAAAATCATATTTTATTACTATATGTTTGTGAGTTTTTTAAAGAAATATACTATATGTTTTTGTGGGAGTTTCTATATTTTTACTAAGTATATTTTTGCATAATTAGTTAAATTCTAGTTAAATATATATTATACAATAGTATTGACATATACAATACTTTCTATTTACAAACATCTCTTATTATAAAAAATTGTTTGAGCAATATTTTAATATATTATACTAAAGAAATTTAATATTCTAACAATGAAAATTATAAATAAATTAAAAAAACAAAATGCCACCACGTATATTTTTTTCAAAATCAAAATACAAATGTGGTATTAAATATCAAGAATGTTTTGTTATTATAATTCTTATTTTTAACATGTTTTTAAGAATAAAAAGTAAAAATTTGTATATCAATATCTGACATTTACTTCTGGCAAATCATATGTGTAGACATATTATATTATCATTAATCTTGTAAAATTTATTTTAAATTGCACTTCCTGTTATTCAAAATCTAAAAATATGTTTGAAAAAAGAAATTATATGCTAATAATGACATCTTAAATACACAGAAATGTTTGTACATGAAGAATACGTATTAATATAAAGAAAAATGGCATTGTTAATTTTTTTTTAAGAATTCAAAATAAAGATATAAATTTCTACATTTACTTAATTATCATAACTTTTAATTCTTGCGGTGAATCATTTTCTTTTTTATATAAGCAATAATTATTTTAATTTCCCATTGTTTTAAAATCAATTGCAATAAATTTCAAATTTTAAATCAAATATAAAAAACATTAAATAAATAGGTGTATATATTATATAGAATTAAGAAATTAATGGGTTAATAAAATTAACAATGTTTAATATTCTATATGAAAAGACTGATTTTTTTTTAAAAAATTACTAAAAAAAATAATTTTTTTGCAAAATGAAAAAAAAATATATATTTTATTTTATAAAATATATATAATGATTTATTTTATTGAAAAAATTATAAGTAAATTAATAAAATAGAATGTTGATTGTTGATTTATTTTCAGGGTAATTCCCTAAACCAAGTTTTTTAAAAAAAATTATACTATACATTGTTGATCTGTTATATTTTCCTACACAGAAATTTAAATTTCTTTAATTTATATAAAATAAAATAGCTTGCTAACCTGTGCAGTTTAAATAATGGTAGGATGATAAACATAAGAACTAATGGTATTTAATTTCAGAGTTGAAATTCAACCTGTCATTTCTAGCGCTTAAATATCCAATGACTAACTCTGTTTAAGTAAGCATTTTATTACAACTATTATTAATGGCTGTTTATTTCTTTAAAAAGGGCTAGTTTTTTGTCTTCATACATTGTTATTAAACTTAACCAAGGATACCTTTGACAAAGCTGAGGTGCTGTAGCTAGCTGTATTATTATTTATCTTTTGATTCTACTCAATTTGTTTTATACTAAAATCTATACTGAATTTCATTTACCTTTCCTCAACAATGCTTTATAAAAGCAACAGTTTTATTTTTTATATTATTTTGATTGTATTTTGTTTTGCCCTTTTTTGGTAACCTTTTCTATTATCAATATGCTATGCAGTAGCAATGTGGAATGGTATTAGCAATAGTTAATCACCATTGTATCATCAAGAGAACGCCATTTTGCAAATTTCACAATGGATGGTAAAATGTAAACTACTCCTGTATAATTTTAATATGCCCTTATAGTAATAATAATCATTTATGATAACATAATAAACTTTGTTATCATATGTAAAGAGAGCAATAAAAAATGATAAGCAATTAGCATATTTTTTAATGGGCACAAGCTTTTAGTTTGATTCTCAATTGGAAACAAAAATCTTGACTTGATCAATAGCGATGAAATTGATGTATTCTTCCATTTTGGTATTTAATATCACTGGTTTTATAATCAAGTGACTATATTAATATTTATTTTAATATAGTTTCTAGTGCCAAGCATATCCTTGAAAACATTAAATTTTACTTTCTATTACAATTGCATTAATATACATAAAAAAATTTAAGAAGCATGATTTATTTAGTGACATTTTAATTGACATTTCAGAAATATAAAATTATAAATATGTTAAAAACTAATTTTTATAGAAATTAATAGATCTATAAAGTGACTTTTTAAAAACATTTTAAATATGTTTAGTTGTTTAACTTAAAAAATAAATAGTCAGTATTTATATGTTGGACCATTTTCTTTATCTAGTATTAAATATTGAATATCTTTAAAAAAAATTTCTTTATTTAGATTTTCAATTACATTCAACTATTAAAAATAGCACACAAGTTAGTATTACACAATGTTTTAAGTGTTCTTCTTCTTCTTTCTTCTTCAGCTGTTGTGGGACTGACCAGTGACAGTACTAGCATGGGATTCGAACCTGGACTTTTAGATTTTTGAATGTTGAATTTTAAGATAAAAGCAGGGTAGCTCAGTTGGTTAGAGCATTACCTTAAAATTCAATATTCAAGAATCTAATGCTCTGGTTCGATTCCCATACTAGTAAGGTCCTTGGTCAGAGCAGCAACACCTGAAGAAGAGAGAATAATAATACTCAAAGTATTGTGTATATACAATCCTGTGTGCTATTATTAATAGTTGAATGTAATTGAAAATTTAAATAAAGTTAATTTTTTCTAAAAACATTCAATAATTAATATTAGATGATGGTAATAGTCCAACATATAAATACAACTAAAATGGCATAATCATAAACCTTCAGGCACACACAAAATAAATAGTACGATTAATTTAAAAAATTTATACGAATTTCTGCTTTTAAAAAACGCATACTTCTCGTGCCTTTCCACTAAATCTTATACTAAATAATTAGAAATATAATATAGATGCAAGTTTGCAATCATACTAGACTAATGATCTTTTTATATTAAATAAACATTTAATAATAGTTTAGCAATATACGATTATCTTCTCACTGTAAATTTCCAAGTTTTAATGCATCAATACATTTCTATAATATAAATATCACATTAATTTTAACAGTTCAATTTTGATACTAAAAGTATTTAAACAATAAGCATTGGTGGTCGTGAGGTCAGCGACAGTTGCTTTACAAGCAGTTGTCCCGGGTTAGAAGGTTCACTTCCTGGCTGATGCCAGGACACATGGGGAAAAAAACAACAACATAAAACGTTTAAAATATTTTTTTTAATTTTATTTAATATAGAATCTTTATACAGTAATAATGGAAAAATATATAAATAAAAATGTGTCAAATAGATTTATTTCTCAGCTTTATTAAATATAAATATTAAATGATAACATTATTGTTTAAAGGCAACTTATTTATCATATTATTCATAACTTTCAATTATGTTTGTAAAGTTTTGCAATTAAATTTAATCTTTTTAAAAAAAAAAAAAAAAATTATAGTGAGTCTTTTAAAAAATTGGCGTTGGTGGCCGAGTGGTTAGCACAGCTGCCTTACAAGCAGTTGTCCCGGGGTTCACTTCCGGCCGACACTTTGACACATTAAAAAAAAAGGTATTTAGTTACATTTTGTAGAAAAAAAATCAAAATCAGAAGTTAAATATAGCTGTTGAACTAAGATAGAAAAAGTAAAACATAATACAATACTTCAATAAATTAAAGAAATGTAAAGATATTTACTAAAGGCATATGGCTTTATTGTTCAGGAATTCATAAGAGGTTTGAGCATCAGACCTGTGAGCAGTAGAATAGATGCTGGAATTTCCCAACCTCAAGTCAGATGCTCTACCTACTGGACTAAATCATGCAAGGCTTGAAAGACAACTTTATTTCTCAGGAATTCATAAAAAGTTTGAGTGCCTGACCTCTGAGCACCAGAATTGAGCCTGGGAGTTAGCAATCTCAAGTTGGATGCTCTAGCCACTGGACCAAATTATGCAAGGCTTGAAACACTAAGGCTTTATTTCTTAGATGTTTCAAGTACCAAACCTGTGAGCCCCAGAACTGATTCTAGGACTTAGTGATCCCAAGCTGGATGCTATACCTACTGGACCAAATCATGCAGGTGTGAAAGACTAAGGTCTTTATTTCTCAGGAGTTCATGTGCCAAAACTATGAGCACCAAAATTAATCATGGGTCTTAGAAATCCCAAAATGGATGCTCTACCCAAACCATGCAAGGCAGATATTTATTAAAATATTAAATTCAATTTACAAGTCATATTTGTAAATCAGTAGTTAATGTAAAAGCCAAACAGTTGATAAAAAAAAATCTTAATGTTATTGAGTTGTTTATAAGTATCATAATCAATCAAGAGGATAGACATAGTAAGTTAATTAAAAAAACAAAACAACTTTGTATGTATTTGTTTGGAAAGTAATGTCATGATATATATATGGAAAGCAGATATAAAAGAAATGGTTCCACTAACTTAGTACAGTTATAGCCATTAAGTAGTTCATAACGACTTTTTATTCTTCAGTTTTAAGTTTGAGTTTGCTGAAGCTGATAAAAATAACAAGTGGAAAATACTATAGAATTAACAAGAAACATTACAAATATTATTACATATGCATTAATAGTGTTGATACCTGCATTTTTGTCAGTATTCTAATTTATATGTATGGCTAGAATATCACTTCATCCAATTAACATATCTTCTATTCGTTTGCATACAACAAACCATTAAGTAACATTGAGTACCGTATAAAAAGTTTACTAGAGCTGAGCTTTATATCTATGAAAGAAAATTGTCATTGAAAAGACAATATCTTCATATGGATAAATAGAAAAATTACAATAACCAGAATTACTTATAAGAAATACTAACTTTTCTATGAAGAATAATAGAATACAATAAAATTTCAATAAAAAGAAACCTTAGGGAATTGATCTAATTTCATATAAAATGGTTGAGGAATCCAAAGGAATTGTCTATATAGAAACAAAGAGTTTTGCTAATTGCTCAACAAGCTTTGTGATAAATGCTTAGCAAGAGAAAGCATTTAAAATATCTCTATCAGAAACTACACCCAAATCTCAGACCAATGGTTTCATGCTTTGGCACTCTTCAGTGAGTGCAAGAGTAGTTTCAGACACTAGATCTATATAGAATATTGAAAAATTGAAATAGATTCTCATAATTGTTTTCTCTTGTTTGTTTTTTGCAGCATTTAAAGCTTAAAGAGGAAATAAAAGATGTCCCATACATATAGCATATTTTATTATTTGTATCATGACTAATACTTAAACTGTAGGTAAGTCTATCAAAGACTATATATTGTTAATAAATAATATCACAAATAATTATGTAAATCATTTACACAAAAGAAGTCATTATATAATTAAATACTGTTAACTTTTATATTCATTTTTTAAAATTAGTCTGTACTGCATGCTAATCAATCTTCATCATGCAAGCCAACTATAATAGTCTGATAAATAATTAGCTTAATTGATAATAAATTTTATTTAAAAAAAGTGTAAAATAATATTTTGATAACATGGCTATATTATATTTTCTTATATACGTCACAGCTTTATATGTCATTTGTATTGTTTATTTTTGTGTTAACCAAATTCATTTTGTCTTTATCATTTATTTTTTCTCTATACATATGTAACATATATAATATTTAAATACAAGTGTATTGTCTATACTGAACTTAATGTAAGTAGGAGGGATTTGAACTCAGACTTGCAAGCTTCCTGTAATTACCCACTCCATCCTATACAATTGATATACATGTGAAAAAGATAAATGATCTCCAATATATACATTTCGTGCTGAACCAGCACTTGTCAGTTGGTCCAGATCATCATCTCCCATATATATATAATCAGTGCTCAGCATAGATATATATATATATATATATATATCCCATATATATATAATCAGTGCTCAGCATAGAAAATCTTCAAACTTTAATGGACAGGCTTCAATCTTCACCACTCTCCAACTCTTCAGCCATCTATATCAGTGAAAATCTTATGATGGAACACTCTAATCTCTTGTTGGTGTTAATCTTATTTTATATATATATATTATCAATAGATGGAGCTTTACCAAGACCTCCAAACAAGCGTATTTTTGTTTACATAAACATCAGAATCAGAAATTCACTGTCTCTTTCATTGGCTCCACCCTCAGATCAGCTGATTTTAAGCTGATTTGCTATCATCAGTGAAGGATAGGAGTTAGAAAATAGACCTAAACACTAACTTCAAGCATTTATGCAACAAGTTTCTATCAGTTTGCAAGCATGAATTTTTTAGACACGTAAATGTCTTCAAACTCAGCTTATCAAGCCAGATAGCTATATGGGTCTGATATCAGTTCAGTTTCTCCACATAGTCAAAGCTTCTGCAATATATGTCATTGCAAGAAACCTTAAAGGTACATTTATGAAAAACAAAAACAAGTTTTATATACGTAAACTTGCCATCGCTTGTATTTATGATCAATAGATGGAGCTTTACCAAGACCTAAATACGAGCGATGGCAAGTTTATGTATATAAAACTTGGTTTTTGTTTTTCATAAATGTACCTTTAAGGTTTCTTGCAATGATATATATTGTGGAAGCTTTGACTATGTGGAGAAACTGAACTGATATCAGACCCATATAGCACTATCTCGCTTGATAAGCTGAGTTTGAAGACATTTATGTGTCTAAAAAATTCATGCTTGCAAACTGATAGAAACTTGTTGCATAAACGCTTGGAGTTAGTGTTTAGGTCTAGTTTCTAACTCCTATCCTCCATTGATGATAGCAAATCAGCCTGAAATCAACTGATCTGAGGGTGGAGCCAATGAAAGAGACAGTGAATTTCTGACTCTGACGTTTATGTAAACAAAAATACGCTTGTTTGGAGGTCTTGGTAAAGCTCCATCTACTGATCATAAATACAAGCAATGGCAAGTTTACGTATATAAAACTTGTTTTTGTTTTTCATATATGTATATGGGTATGTGCTGTAAGTGTATTTTATTAAATTAAAGTTAGCAAATCTAAAAGATTAGATTTAGTGTCATCTAGAACAGATTTGTGATGCTATGACAGTAAATCAAAGCTAATTTTATTCAATATTGTGAAAAAGATATTGTAAACTTTTGAACATTTTTAAAAAATATTAATAATATATTTTTTATTAAATTAAATACATTCATTACATTAATTCATTTGAATACAGTTCTAAATATATTTACACGAATACAAATTTCATTTTCCTATTACTAAACCCTAGTTGTACTTTTATGTAGAAGAAATTTTTTATAACATTTTAGATATTTCGATGTATTAACAAACTCCGCTTCTTTCTCTTTTCATTTTTCATATAAATAAAGATACAATAAAAGACAAATGACCCCCAAGATGCATTTCGTGCTGAACCAGCACTTATCAGTTGGACCAGGTCTCTATCTCCCAAATATATCTTTATTACATGAAGTGTATTTATGTATGGCGATTTTTCACATTTTCTTTTTCAACCGCCAAACTACATGAAATTTTAAACATATTATGTTAATAATAGTATTAACAATTAATTACATTTCAATAATATATTAATTATATAATAAAAATATTGATTGTATAACATTAGATTTCTTGTCTTCAAAATAATTCATATTTATTATTCAAAAGGAAGTTAAATAATCAATAAATTATAAATAATATTTGGGCATAAAAATGTGTTTGCATATATATATTACATTATGAATATAAATCGTAGATAATATGTAAGAAAACTGAAACTCAAATACTGTAATAAATTTAAGTTTAAAACTTCATTATTTGCTAAGCCAGGTTTTTGGTATGGTATATATATATGTGTGTGTGTTTAGTGATTTCTATTTACATAATCATTACTTACACTTTGGCTTCAAAAATAAAAGCCATTTGGAGTTTATAGTGAGTTATTTAATGACATATTTTAATATTTACCCTCTGTTCTATTATATAAAATTTGGCATCTAATATGAACTCAGTTATTATAATCATTATCATAAATATTTCTGAAGACCAAAATAGGGTGTGTTACCAAGTCATGTATAGAGAGGGGTTTTATCAGCACTTATTTTATTATTTCAAAAAATAATTCTCATTACTCACTAAAAGAAAAAGAAATAAACGTTTATGATTGTATGTTTAAAGAATACAAACAAAAATAAAACAGCAGATCGGTAAGTGGTATATTAAAAGAACATGTGTGATATATAATTTATGGTGATGATAATAATAATCATTATCATCAACATTTTGTTCGTAATTTGAAAAGGAAAAATTATTAAATTTAAAAAGATTTAATCTAAATATTAACAAGGGTAAAAAAAAAAAGTGGGTAGAGGAAATGCTACAATCATTTATAAAACAAAGTGAAAAGAAAATCAAGCAGTACTAAAAAAAATGTTGGAAGAAATGGGCAATAATAATAAAAATAATGAGCAAAATAAAGAAGATGTGAAGTATAATAATCAAAAAATATGAAACAAAATGAAAATAAAGCTGAGAACAGTATTAAAGAGAATAAAAATAGTGTCTAAAAAAAGCTAAAATAAAAATGGTCAATCAAATTAAAAGAAGATAGATAAAAGTATGGAAAGGTAGACTGAAAAATTATCTAAAAGTATGAATGATATGCATCAAAGAATGTGAAAAAAATCACACAAAAAATGATCCAATGATAAAGAAAATCATAGAGAGAAGTGAAAAACTGATGTCACATAAAAGCAAGGCAAGAGAAATAAAGATAATTAAAATTCTGGATGAAAATAAAGTTGCATTTACAAATAGTATTAAACAAAGAATGGGAGAAATTAGAAAAAAAGCACATGAATAAGTCATGAAGCAAAAGCCATCAAGCAATGAGGATATCAAAGAATGGAAGGAAGAGCAAGATTAGCTCAAGCTCAAGAAAAGTAAAGATATCTCAAGATGAACTTCAGATAAAGATTATAGAAGAAGAAGAGAAAGAAATGATATGGGAATCAAGACACCACAAGAAAAAACTCTGATATAAGACTCCAAAAGAGAGATCCAGGAACAAAATATGCTTAGATGATATAAAAATGAAGATGTATAGTATGTGCATTAATGTAGGGGATATAGTAACAGGAACTATAAAGAATATCCAAGATGTTGAAGAAAGAGATCATTTGGAAGGAACTATAAGATGTAGCAAAGTTCAGTAAATACATTTTTGAGAATCAAGGTATTCAGATAAGACACTGAAGAATATTCTATAAAGCATGTGAAAATTTTAATTAAAGAAGTAAATGAGAGATGTAGATTAGTATCAGCATATAGTCATCTACAAAAAAGCTGAAACTAATGGAACCTTTTGTTGCCCAAATTATATATTTACAAAAAAAAAAGAATAATGTTATGAATCATTTATGATCTAACAAATACCAGGATATCATTAAATATCAAATTGCTCAAGATAAATAGAAGATTGGTACAGGGAAAAGTTATATTCAATTTTTCTGATATCAGATATTTAAACTGATGATTTTTTCTGCATGAGTATTATTAAAAAGTCAAATAATAAGGATTTACTGAGCTGCTAAGTATCAAAGAAAAAAAGATTTTACATAACAGGCTTTCAATAATAACAATCCTAAAATGAGAGAGAATTAAAATTTATACTATTTCAATAACGAGATATCTAAATCCCAAAAAAAAAAAACCAGACCATCAGTAGAACTGATCTACAAATAGTACTAACACAAGGAAAAATTAGCAAAAAATATGATTTGTAATCAAATGCACAATCACTTTTGAACTCTATGCATACAAATAATAAGAAATAGATGTCATATGGCACTAAACAATCCAAGGAATTTGTAAGAAGTTCTTGACTTTAGAACACTGCAGTTGCCTAGAGAAATTTTAAACTCAAGAAAAATTTCCTGACCAAATTAACTAATTTATTATGTAGTTGGGATGCTAAAATTTGACAGTTTACTGCACAAAAATGACCCATAGTAAAGTTACATTAGTTATAAAAAATATTATGATAGAGACTTTAATGGATTCAGGAAGTTAGATTTCTGTACCATCAGACAAATTGTTTGCTCAATTCTAAATGAAGTATGCATCTAAGCATGTTACTACTTAAAATCATACACCAGCTAATAATAGAAAAGCTAAGATAGTTTGGATAAACTTGCAGTAAAGTTGCTCAAAATATCAACTGTGAGTTCATAAATTATTTCAGGACTTTTCTATAAAATAATTGTAGGATCTGATTTCAAATAAAACCTAGTAAGTTTTAGTTTACAAATAAGATAAATTAATTCATGAAACAAAACCTCCAACTATACGTATAAATTATTCAATTTGATAAAGATATGTAATTAAATGTCTTAAATAGCCAAAGAAGTATCACAGATCAAGTTTGAATGCCTTCTAAACCAATATTAAATATTTTCAGCAGTATCAGGAATAATAAAATATTGATTTCATTAGATTCATTTTACATGTGATCAGTTCTATCAAAATAAAGTCTTATCCTGTGTCTGTGTTTCATCAGTTCAAATCTTGAAAAACAACTATATTAGATGATAAAATATGTAGAATTGACAAATGCCCAACATCCTATTATAATTTTGTAATAGCTTCAAAAGTGAATCACTAAGATTAAGTCTGGATGAGAAACAAAAAAAATCATGGTAGACACAGGAATATGCTCCATTAATATACAAATTATGTATGTGCTTTGAAAGAAGAACTATGTTCATTACATTTGATTTTACTGCAAGTTAATGGTAAATTACACAATGCCCAGAAGATTGGAAACATGCCATATTCTAATTTGGTGGATATTCCTATTACTTCAATTACCATTTGGATTAATAAACAGTTGAGAAGACATGTTGAAGTGCCTGGATCAAATTCTCTCACCTGATTTTAAAAATATGGTACCTATATATGTAGACAATGCACTGGTCAGTGAACTTAAATTAACATATCTATCATTTAAAAATATGTCTTAAAGAATGAAAAGAAAAATGTTAAAATTAATTTGAATAAAGGAGTATCATTTTAGGGCTACATGATTGGGGAAAGTAACATATGTCCTCATTTCAACAAGTTATTTGTCATTAAAGAATTCATATTTCCGAAGAATAGAAAGCAAGTTAAATTATTCTTGGAGTCGAAATTTTATAGAGAAGTTTCAACAAATATGGAATCCACACTGCTAATCTTAAGAAAAGAGATTTAATGGAAGTGGACTATAAGAATAATAAAACTTTTAACATATTAAAAAGAACTCCTTTTAACAGCTTTAGTTTGGGAAGAATGTTGATTTAAATTAAGATAGACAGACAACAGAACATATTTAATTTTTTTTTTTTTCATGTGTCATAGCATCGGCCGAGACACGAACCCACAACCGTCTGCAACCAACTACTTGCTTGCATGGCGGCTGCGATACCTCTCGGCTAACAACGCAAGACGAAACATATTTAATTTTATTAGTATATTGGTAAAGGACTCAGAACTAAAACTACATTATTAAAGAGAAGATCTTACCTTTATATGAGCATTCCAAACATTCTGTCAGTTTTAAGCCATAAGATTCCTGGGTTTCACAATCTTAATTATCAACCATTAGTTGTTTAGACAAAGTCTTTTCTGCAGGAATTTGATTGCCCCATTTCTTACTGCATGAAATCCAAAAACACTATTGCAGATTTTCTAAATTGAAATCTTACACTCTGATCTGAAACATTTGTGTGTCAATGATATGTACATAGATATTATAAATTTAATATAGATGATTTAGTTGAAAATGAGATAATCATTCTCATGGCATGTAACAAAATAATTAAAGTTCAACAGATATATAAAATATATGAAAACCTGATCATATTCCAGGCAAAGAAGTAGGTCAATACATGGAAGAGAGTTGTGTCAGGTTAGAATAAAAATATTTATATAGACCTGTTGTTGACCCTATGGATTAAGGAATCATCTATAATATAGTCTATTTTATTGGACCAGAATATGTACCAGTATTGTGTCTATATTGTACTTTGAAGTTGTGAAATTTGTATAAAGACAAAACTAGCTATCTATTTGTCTCTGCACATTGCATGCAGTTATGCCCATTCAGATAAAAAAAAATATTGTCAATTGTTTATTATAGATTCTTGCCTCCATTTAAAATAATGAGATACTTGATAAAGATATATAATGTATTCATCATGTTAGCCACAGCATATTGATGTTTTAGAAACCCATAATTTTTCTATTGCTGACATACATAAAGCATATTTTCATATCATGGTCTTTTATTTGTATCAACTGAATAAAAAAAATGGACAAAAAAGATAAAGATGTGTTTAATTTTTCTCTACTGGGATATGTTTTGTTTAAGCATTAATCAGGATTCCTCAATCAAACTCATTCAAATATGTTATGAAAAACTGAATCAATTGTTATGAGTTTATGCACAAATCATAGAAAAAAATGTGCCCAGTTAAAGCAAGTGATAAATTATATTAAATTGACATTTAATAAGTTAACATAATTTAACCCACTGACTTACATTTTGGAAAACCTGACTTCATACTTATAAAAAAGATCATTACTCTTACTCCTACAAAAAACTAATACTGTGTTTCTCCAAAAATAAAATCTAACCAGAAAATAATACCTAGCATAATTTTTAGGATGTTTGTAATATAAGCCCTACCCTGAAAATAAGTCCTAGTTAAAAAAAAGAAAGAAAATGCTGTACATATGTTATTTTTCTTTTGCAAACGTGTTTGGTAAAATCACAGCAGTTCCACACTGGAAATGTTAAGAAGCTCTAAGATCATTCAATGATAAGACTACCAAATAATCAATCAAGACCTCCAAATAACCAATCAGAATGCAGACACAACACATGTGTGAACTTTTGGTGATGAAAAAATATTTATTATATTGTCATATACATTAGATTGTTTTCTTTAAAACAAAAATTAACCAGAAGATCTAACAATTTGGAACTGCTAACTTTATTATTATATACATCATGTGTTGTAACAGATATGCTTACAATAATACACTCTTGTGAAATAAAGAAACACTTTCAGAATATTATTTCCTGCAATTTTTTGCCACATATCTTGTAATTTCTCAATTATCATAACGTTTGATTTACAATAAAAGATTTAAAAGAAATAATATTTAAATAAAGGTAAAATTTTGTACATTAATTTTTGAATAAATATAAATTCTTGTAGATAAATATAACCAATCAAGACTGCCAGAGAACCAATCAGAATGCAGACACAACACACGTGTAAACTTTTGTTGAAGGGAAAGTATTTATTATATTCTCAAAAGCATTAGTTTTTTTTATTTTAAAATGAAAATTAACCAGGACTCAGATTTGGGGATTACTAACTTTATTATTATATATATCATGTGTTATAATAGATTTGTTTACAATAATACACTCATGTGAAATAAAGAAGCGATTTCAGAATTTTATTTCCTGCAATTTTTTGCTACATATCTCATAATTCTCAATTTCCGTAATATTTGATTTACTATAATAGCATGAAATATGTATATTGGTGGTTATTTATCTTTTCAACATGTGTGTTATCAGGTGAGTCAGAAATATGAGATTGCACTGAGAGCAATGGGTCATGTGAAAGTCTGAGTTCAAGTCCTGCATATATTACATATATAAATGCAGGTTTAAGCCTCTACAATGTATTAATTTATATAAATAGTATGTAAAAGGTCTGCCCATCCCTCACATATGTATGTATAAATGGATTATTCTCCTGTACATGAGGGGTCATAATGACTAATATGTCAACATGGGTAGGATGACAACTTTGGCACTAACTAGGGCTTTGAATGTTCCATCATCAGATTTTCAATGAAATGGAAGGCTGAAGAGTGGTGAGTTGGAATAGTTTGAAGCCTGTCCATTAAAGTATAAAGATTGGCTATCTTAATATAAAGCTGAGCACTGATTATGTATATGTATGAGGATAGTAATGATTGCTGGTTTAGCATGAAATACATATATTGGTGATTATTTATCTTTTCAACATGTGTGTGATCAGATGAGTCAGCAATATGAGATGGCACTGAGAGCAGTGGGTTGCGTGAAAGTCTGAGTTCGAATTCCGCATATATTATAATAGGCACTGTAATCAATTTAAAGGAAATAATATTTGTATAAAGTAAAATTTTGGACATTAATTTTTGAATAAATATAGATTCTTGTACATAAATAAATGTAGACTGATGTGCATGAAAAAAAATGACATTCACCAAAAATAAGTCCTAGGGTGTATTTTGGAGCAAAAATTAATAAGATATTTATTTATATAGCGTGATGTTTTAAATTGTAATAATAATTAGCATTAAGCTAATGCACATGCACTTTGTAGATCTTAACAATAAATGAATACTCTCATTTTTCAAATACAAGATAAAGTCTTTGTGAAAGAATAGAATGAATCCACCTATTTTTTCAACCCAAACGCTTAAGTAGGTGGATTCATTCTATTCTTTCACAAAGACTTTATCTTGTATTTGAAAAATGAGAGTATTCATTTATTTTTAAGATCTACGAAGCGCATATGCATTAGCTTAATGCTAATTATTATTACAAAAATTAATATAAATCAGTGTCTTATTTTTAGGAAAACATAGTACAGAAGACAAAAAAGGCTGTAAAAGTTTATTTAAGAGCAGTAAAAAAGAAATAATAAAAACAATGTGGCAATCCTCATGCGTTTAAAATAGGTAACAAAGTATTTTTTAAAATTATCATGTTAGTCACTCAGGTCAGTTTAATTACAGCAAATTTTAGAATTTTTATAAAGATTCTACTATATTATTAAGCAATTTAGAGATAATGCATTCCTAATTGACCAAAATTTCAAGGTTTTTTAAAAACATTGTTTGAAATCAACCAAAAAAAATTAAAAGCTAGATAGGATTACATTGTTGGTGAAATCCTTAAGAATGTTTATGGGAAACCAGTATGCTTATTTTTAGGAAGCTGTGGGGAATAAGAAAAATACTAAAGGCATGTTTCTGAGGTTTTGGACATTAAACATCATATAATATTTTGCAAACTAGTCTTGATCAATGTATCAGTACTTGTTTTGCGCAGAAAAATGTGTGTAACTATACTAATTTATTAAATGATTCATATCATGATTTACATTTATCAGTTAATCAATTCTTAGTAGTGTCTGCTAATGCTTATTTATTAAATCAAATAAAATTTTTATGTTAAACTTTATTTTACCAGATGGATTATCTCTGATATATTTTGAGTAATAAACCAGAAACTTAATCTTTTATTCATATTCCAATATTTTTTACATGGTTAGTTATATTGTACCTAGCTTATAACCAGAAAATTATACTAAATTGTCACAGGAAACATATTCCAATGGTAACACTATCATAGAAATTTCATCATTATTACTGTAGAAACTGATGATAATAAAACTTCACCATGTGCTACAAATAAATTCAGCTAAATGAATAACTTTAATTAATATCAAACAGGAATAAAATGTACTTTTAAATCATCACATAATGCAATTGATGTATGCATTACACAATAATAATCTATAATGAAAAGAAATAGCAGGTTATACACTATTAATACCTAGAATGACAGATTTTAGATAGATAGCTGCTAATACAGAAAAGTCATTATTAGGCCCATAAAAATGTCTATAAGAACTATGATAAGCATAAAGAATTATTATGAATAATAAGATAATAATGAAAAAATGGATCACCAACATAAAAAAAAAGATATAAAAAAGTCTCAAACCAAGACATATAAACAAACTTTTTTTTCCTAACCTAGATGGAGAAAGTATGATGTACGTTGGACTGTTTCATCATTACTGTTTTGTGTAGACACAGATTATTTTAGTTGTACATTTATTATAGATTTCACATAAGTTAATTTGTGAAGAAAAAAGTGAACTTAAAAAGTGAAGAGAGTAACAGCTTCATGCTCTCAAGTCATGATGCTTCAGATTAGCTTATATAAGTGAGAATTTAGGTTAAAGATGGTATGGCCATTCTTATCTTTATGCAGTCACTATCTTGTGTTGAGGTTTGACAGCTCCCTCTGTATTCAAAAAACTATATCATTTGATTATCGTAAACTTGAAGGCACATATGATAAAGATTAATTTTTTTTTATTTAATTGTATTTAATTTAAAAACTAGAGATTTCTGAGAAAGGAAAATGTTAAACTACTATATTCTCCTCATATATCTCTTAATGCAAATTTTACATATAATTACTTCTTTATTTTCCTTACAGTTTTTTCTTTTACAATTGTTACTATTTTACAAGAATTATGATTGTAAAAGAGAAAGGTGAAGGTCAAAAACAGCCCTGATGAAGACTGCAGGATTGTCAAAACTGTAAGGAAAATGAAGGAGTAATTATATATAAAATTCGAATTAAGATGTATATGAGGAGAATATAAGTTTATTATAGACAAATATATGAAGAAAGATGCAAAGAAAATTAAAAGAGGTATAAAGAGAAATAAAATTAAGAGATATAAAGAGAAGTATTAATTATAAAATGTCATACATCATAATACATTTATCTATGCGTAATTAGTATTCAGCATTGTACTTGTAAAATGAAATAAAATATTTTTCTATTTTTTATATAAATTTTATGCAATAATTTCAATATATTTTTATATTAAATAATAAAATCTGAACTACAGTATGAAGAAAATTATATACTTTTATTTTCAACAAGTAATTATCTTGGTATTTCAACATATAGTGTAAAAGCTAAGTAATTGATTAACAAACACTTAGAGCAATTAAGTTATTTATCAAGTAAAAATAAATGAAAAGTCATGTAAGTTAATTAAAAAAACCAAACAATATCTTACATCTTTGCTTTGAAAAATATTGTCTTAACATCGTGGAAAAGCATATATAAAAGGAATATCTTAGTAAAATAATAGTCATCTCTTAGTTTTAGTAATTATTGTTCTGTTTTAATTTTGAATTTCGGTGTAGTTCAGTTTTTAGATTCAAAAGCCAAGACGATCTAACTGATCAAGAAGAACTGATTATAAAAATAGTGATAATAAAATACCGTGGAATTAATTACAAGTAAGGTTTTGTACGTCCCATTATGATCTTTCTATATCTTAACAACATGGAACTCAGTATTTCAATTAATTTATATGGCTAAAATATCATTCCATGGATTTTTCTTATCTCCAATCTTTCTACAAACAATTAACTATTATATAACATGAAATACAGTACAATTAATCATGCTAGAATTTTTTGTCTAACGGAGAAAATTGTCTTTGAAGAAGAAATACTGCTATATGGATAAATAGGAAGATTATAACATGTGAATTGCTTATATTGAATATTAAATCTCCAGGAATATTAAGGAATTAGGTTAATATCATCTGAAATGAATGAAAAGTCTTTAAAAATTATCAATATAGAATATTACAGAGTTGAAACAAACAAGTTTTTGTATATACATATACTTAAAATAAAAAAATATCATCTATATATACCACTGACTGCCATTTCAACTTTAGATAAGTTTATCAAAAGTTCTACATTGTTAATTAGTAATATTGAAAGATATTTAAAATCATTTATGGTCAAAAGACATAATTTTGCATTTATTCCTTTTTTTTTTAAATTAATCTTTATTGCACGTTTGTCAGTTTTCGTTATGCCAATAATTATATTAAATGATTAAAAGTGTTGTAAAGAAGGACAAAATAATATGCTTGAAAACTTAGATTATATTTCCTTGTATGTGTCATAACTTCTGTATTTTAAAATAATAATTTTCAGTAATCATTGCAGAATATTAATATTGAATTATTTTTGCAGCCACCAAATTCAAATTAACTCTGACATATATTCTTTATTTATGCACATGTAACATACACTTGCGTATGTGTGGTCATCTGTAAACTAGTAAGCCATATTCTTAGATTAAGATCAGTGTTCAGGTACAAATGTACCTGGAAAAGAAGGGTTAAAAATATAATTAATAGAAATAAATTTAGATGTAATTAGAGGGGATTTGAACACAGACTTTCAAGCTCTCTACAGCTATCCACTCCATCTTATATAACTGATACACATGACAACATACATGTGAAAAATATACATGATTTTCAATATACATATTTTGTCTGAACCAGCACTTATTGATTGGCCCATATCATCATTTCCCACACACATATATAATTAATGATAGGTTTATATTAAGATACCAAATCTTCAAACTTTAGTGGATAGGCTTCAGTCACATATAATAAACTTTTGAACATAGAAATCAAATCCAGAATATTCAATACTATTTTGTTAAGTAATTTCTTAACTTCACTTCATATGAGAGCTATATTTGAAACATATGCATAGTTAAGATGATTTATCATAACAAATTATAAATAAAATTTGGCACACAAAAGTATGGTTGTATAGATATGCTAATTATGTAACCATTTAAATTTTGGTTTTCAAGATGAACGTTATTTAAAAATTAATCTAGGCGAACGTGCAGTTAATTTTTCTTAATCTTTTCCGCTTATTTCATTTTATATAATTAACTATTATCCCAGATATATATACAGCCAATCAGATTTACTTTTTACACTACATTCTTCATTAAATATAAACTTATTAAATGATAAATTCTTGTCCACAATAAGTATTTCAAAATAGTCCTCTCATTAAACATGTAGATTCAATATCAACTTATTATCATATCTGATTTCTCCATTGGAAATCTTTGCATATATGTATTATAAAGTGACTATTTTTTTATGTTTTAAATGAATATTATTGAATAAATGTTATGTAAATTTATATTCTTCACACATATAGGATAGTAATAGAAATTATATGAAAGTTACATTTTTTTGGTATGTGAAGTTACATATATTTATATATTTACATTGATACAAAGATTTTCACAGGTTGCAAGTTTATTCATGTATGATATTATGAACCTGCCAAATACATAGTTTATTCATATATTTACTTATATTAAGGAAAAGAAAAACAAATGTAATAATTATTAGTTGTTTTTTCTTATTAATCTTAGAATAAAGGGTGTTGTGCTACGTCCTAAGATGTTATTATATTAAAGATAAATGTTTTGATAACTTTTGTGTAGTTATTGTTTTCATTTGTTTTTTTTTTGGGGGGGGTGTATATATATTTGAAAGTCTTTGACATAATTTTATTTTTTGGTTAATTTTTTTTTCCTCAGTCGGATTAAGTAAAGTAGGAAATAAACCAATAAAATCAAGGTAATAAATACTTCACTATTTCTAATAATAATTTGACATTCTTTGTCATATTCTTAATACAATTTAATCTATTAAGTTACATCATAAACTATAAGATAAGTTACTGTTTGCTGCTTTATTTTTCATAAAGCATTATAGATTATCTTATTGTGTGGTAGACTTAATTATTGGCATTATTAAAAACTAAGTATTTATGCACAATTGAGAAAGTGTAAGAAGTATTGCCGCTTAGGACAATCTAAGAAGTCTTTGACCACATGGTCCTACAGGCTCAGATTACAGCTAATAAACCTCCATTCTACCAATTCATTCCTTTAAAATCATACGAATGAAAATGCAGTAGAAGACAAATGATCCCCCAAAATCACCAGCACTCACCTCTAGTTTAGTAAATGATTAGTGATAAACATTACCGTAATTATTTAAAAGGAATAGTGCCAACGTTGATGTGGAGTAAGTTTTACATTTGTAAATCAAAATGTAATGATCTACTATTACATATGCTTGAATATTAAATAATTAAAAATTTACAAGCCCATTCATAATTTTATTTAAAAACAGAAAAACTTGATTTTTTCATCCCGTTACTATATCTTTTTGCAATGAAATTAAACGTTTTATAAACTAATACAATATTGTTTGATATGATTAATATTTTTAATAATTTTTCATCTTTTCATATAAAAATGGCGGAATCTCATTTTCTAAATGAACCTTCTATTACACATAAGGTGTATTTGCGCATTAAATTCAAACTTGATAAACAGAGCAAAACTCTCCATATAGTAGTGCCACCTTGTGCTAACCAGAGTAATCAATGGATGCCAGAAGGCTTGTGCATAAAATCCCTATCTAATGCCTACTCATCCAATATCCCCAGACTAGTTTCTGGCTTGTGGCCTTCGTCAGTGAGGAGCTTTGGATCTGAGAGCACTGCATCTAGATCTTAGGATCTAGATGTGATCATGTGATGCTTAATGGTTTAAATTCAAACTTATAAATAATTAAAATAGTTTTTAAGTAAATATTTTTAAAATAGTACATTGATTTCTTTTAACAATTCTAATTCTTTTTCTACAGTAGACACTATATCAAACTGTTCTGTTATTGCACATACTTTCAAATAAATAGCTAAAAACAAAAACATTAAATAAAAAAGTAATACTTCAACTTGCCTACACCAAATACTTAAATTCAAGCTTACACTAGATGGCAGTAAAGTAGAGAGCTACTTTTGTAATATTTTAGAAAAGATTTTTAAAGAGAAAGTGACATTGCTAATTGATAATTTGGGTAAAAATAACTAGATAACATTTCTAATTGTTTTTATTCATTTTTTAATATTTTAAGTATATTCTAATAATCATCATCAGCTTTGTTTAAATAATAATAATAACAACTAAAACTTAATATCTTTGAAGTTACATTATAAATATATACAATGTACTCTTGTTTAAAAGAAATCTAACCTAAAGACTCTCCGACTAACTATCAAATAAATTATAAACTGCCATCAACTTATATAAGCAATGGATTATTAAAGACAAATACTATTATGCCTATCAAAATCAATATTTCATAATAATTAAATACAATAAATTAACCAAGTTAAAATATAATAACAATTATAACAATATTGTAATAATGTGAAAGCTTAAAACTTTCAAAACCTGCACCTTAAACATGCTAACATACAGCCAATCAGATGTAATAATAGCTGCATCAAAACCTGCATCTTAAACATGCTAACGTACAGCCAATCAGATGTAATAATAACTGCATCAAAACCTGCATCTTAAACATGCTAATGTACAGCCAATCAGATGTAATAATAACTGCATCAAAACCTGCACCTTAAACATGCTAACGTACAGCCAATCAGATGTAATAATAACTGCATCAAACACTGCATCTTAAACATGCTAACGTATAGCCAATCAGATGTAATAATAACTGCATCAAAACCTGCACCTTAAATATGCTAACATACAGCCAATCAGATGTAATAATAACTGCATCAAAACCTGCATCTTAAACATGCTAACGTACAGCCAATCAGATGTAATAATAACTGCATCAAAACCTGCACCTTAAACATGCTAACATACAGCCAATCAGATGTAATAATAACTGCATCAAAACCTGCATCTTAAACATGCTAATGTACAGCCAATCAGATGTAATAATAACTGCATCAAAACCTGCACCTTAAACATGCTAACGTACAGCCAATCAGATGTAATAATAACTGCATCAAAACCTGAATCTTAAACATGCTAACGTACAGCCAATCAGATGTAATAATAACTGCATCAAAACCTGCATCTTAAACATGCTAACGTACAGCCAATCAGATGTAATAATAACTGCATCAAAACCTGCACCTTAAACATGCTAACGTACAGCCAATCAGGTGTAATAATAACTGCATCAAACACTGCATCTTAAACATGCTAACGTACAGCCAATCAGATGTAATAATAACTGCATCAAAACCTGCACCTTAAACATGCTAACGTACAGCCAATCAGATGTAATAATAACTGCATCAAAACCTGCATCTTAAACATGCTAACGTACAACCAATCAGATGTAATAATAACTGCATCAAAACCTGCACCTTAAACATGCTAACGTACAGCCAATCAGATGTTATAATAACTGCATCAAAACCTGCATCTTAAACATGCTAACGTACAGCCAATCAGATGTAATAATAACTGCATCAAAACCTGCATTTTAAACATGCTAACGTACAGCCAATCAGATGTAATAATAACTGCATCAAAACCTGCATCTTAAACATGCTAACGTACAGCCAATCAGATGTAATAATAACTGCATCAAAACCTGCATCTTAAACATGCTAACATACAGCCAATCAGATGTAATAATAACTGCATCAAAACCTGCATCTTAAACATGCTAATGTACAGCCAATCAGATGTAATAATAACTGCATGTGCAGTTATTATTATATCTGATTGGCTGTACATTAGCATTTTTAAGGCGCAGGTTTTGAAAGTTTTAAGCTTTCACGTTATTACAATATTATTTCCTTGCGTTTAATAAATCTGATATATTTACAATTATAACAATATACAAGCACAAGTGCATGTGCAATGATCAGGGTTCAAATTAAATAATTATTTCATCTGTTTTACTAACAACTTAAATTACAACTAGCTCATAAATTACATTTAAAATATGGTTCGATTAAAATACTAATAAAATTATGAAAACTCTTCACATGAACCATTCAGCAAAGTACAATGGCTTAACATTGAGGATATACCCAAAAAAAGATCTTCTCAATGGCATAAGCATATTATCCCTACTTATATGATATAACAAAACTATCTCATAATATTCTCATGTCTTACAACACACATAGAATAATCCTAACTTACAATCCTATCAAATTTATTATGGAAAAACAATCAATTAATTACTATTCCTTTATCAAACAATATTAAAATCTATCATTAACTGATATTTCTTATTCATCATCATTTATACAACTCTATAATTATTTAGTATCTCAGGTTCATTTCAAATAATAATAATATACAAAGAAATATCATAACTGCTTCAGCTTCACCTATTTGGTTGAAGTAAAGAAGAGTTCCCCTCTTTTCTTTCAATGCGTAAGCTTGTGGTTAAGATCTGTAGAGGTCCCTACCTTCGCATTTTCAACTGCGCATGCTTTAGGTTTATTGCCTTAGTAAATATATAATTAAATTTAATGAGGAATTTTACATATATTTAACTACTCTCACAAAACAACAATAAACAATTGGAACATTTTAACGACTTTTAAAATCACACACCTATTTGATTATCAGATACACTCCAATAAAATATAAGTAAAATCATAAATCCTTGTAGAACATTAAATAATCATTTGTTTCTTTTATGTGGCATTCATAGAAAATATTATATTCTTGATAGCATTGCAATATGTAATATTTAAAATTGGTATTGGACAATTCTCATGATCACCAATAAGTATATCTTCAGTAATATGAATGCTTATGATAATATACTTTTATTAACCAATCATATGACAGCAATAGTAATAATATTCCAAATAATCTTTGCAAAATCATGTGCAAAACAAGTAATGTTTGAAACCATTAATCTTTATAGATAATGTGTGTGGATATGGAGAATCAAAGAAAAACACTCGGACAAATCAAACTCTCGAAACAATATACATTTTAAAACATTAACAACTTTATTAATTAACAACATTATGCTTATGTCACAATAAATGTATAGAACTTGGAAGTATTTACAATCTATGATAACAATACATTGTACAGGCTTACACCTGTATTTATATATGTAATATATGCAGGATTCAAACTCAGGCTTTCACACAACCCACAAATCTCAGTGCCATCTTATATATAACATGGGCTTTGAACATTCCATCATCAGATTTTCAATGAAATGGAAGGCTGAAGAGTTGTGGGTTGGAGTAGTCTGAAGCCTGTCCATTAAAGTATGAAGAGTGGTTATCTTAATATAAAGCTGAGTACTGATTGTATATATGTGTGGAGATGGTAATCTAGACCAATTGATGAGTGCTGATTTAGCAAGAAATATATTGGGGATTATTTATCTTTTCAACATGTGTGTGATCAGGTGGGTCAGCAATATAAGATGGCACTGAGAGTTGTGGGTCATGTGAAAGTCTGAGTTCAAATTCCGAATCAATGATAACATAAAAATTATTTAAAATTACAATATTTACACAATAAAATACAATAAATAAATGAACATAAGATAGCCTTCATTCCGACTATCTAATATGGAAAATAACATATTGTATATTATAACTAATATTATTTTATCAACAGGACAGCAGCATTTTATTGTCACTATGATGATAAGATAATGATGATAAATAATATGATTTATTAAAATCAATACTATACTTCATAGTATGTCAAAAATATTTATAATTATTCAATAGTTATTACAGTAAGTTTAAATTAAAACACGCACTTATCTAAATTTGCCATGTCATGTAATATTTAAAATTATTAAGTATTTCTTTTGCATTTCAGTAAAGCACTTATCTTAACCTTATGATATGCTCTAGTATTTCAATGCAAGAAATTTTAAAATAAAGACAAATATAGTTATGGCCTCCCTTCGTAAAATTAATTGCTTATAAAACATATTTAAAATATAATCTCATAACTTTTTTCTATTTTTATAAATCCATGCTTCTTATAGCAAATTTAAACTATATTAATAAATTATATTGCTTGATATATTTTATACTTTATTTATTTTCATACTTTACATCCATCATAATATGCAAATATCACACTTTCATCACTCTCTCTTACAGTCCAACTAAAATATGCATTTATATTTGAGTTAATGATCTCTAATATTTATAACATTTCTAGAAATATAAAATCATTCATCTCCCATTTTTATTAAAACAAACAGTAAATAATTCAATATTATTTGAGATAGAATTTTTTTTTATCTCACCTTGCCTTTACAAAATTTCCAACTTCCAACAGTTTAGCTATTATTCTAATTATCTTTAAAAGAAATTATCATTTACAATGTAATACCAGTAGTGAGTGATAGTGATTGTAGTGTGGGATATGAATATAATAATAATAACTCAAATGAGTAAGAAAAAGCATCATCATAGATACAGTGTTTAAAGTTCATTTTATCAGGCACCTTAAATTCAGGTCATGGCTTCTATCTCAACTCTTACTGACTGTAAAAGAATGCAACTGTCCATTGAAAACTACTATGCAGTCCTTTGTTACCTGTATATTAAAGTTCTCAAATTATGACTATAACTCACACATAATATCCTTTAAAAAATATCCCTAACATCTAGGATTTCATTTAATAATTACTTTCCTGACCATGATTCTATATTTTTCAAATGCTGAATAGTTCTGCTGACATCACAAAGAAATACAAGTCACACTACAAAATAATTTCCAAAACTACTTTTTAAAAAAAAAAAAACAAATATCTATTATCCACTTCAAGATAGTTCAAAGTATTTTAGGCACAAATGATTTTGATAAAATATTCAAGAGTATCATACATCTATTCATTTATTATAGCATTATATAATTTAGAGATCAATACTCTTATATTGCTGTATCTCAATGGATATCATCCATAACAGTAATATATTAACAACTCAGTCATGTTATAAAATATGTGCATATTCAAGCTTTTATGAAAAAAATACCTTTAAATATTTCATAAGGCATTCCCTTACATTTACTTTTTTTATAAAATAAATACTATGCTAATAAACATAAAAATGATTCATCTAACTTTTTAAATATTCAAGCAATGTGACAAATAAAATATTAATTAAAAATATTTAAAAATATTATCAAAATGCAATATAAACAAATAATATGTTACTTATAATTCTATCAATAATGAGAATTATAAACAGCGATCCATTTCTTTTTTTGATCGTCCAATGTCAAATAAACTATCTGTCATAGAATAAATTCCTGAAACCCTATTTTTTTTATTTATTAAGAAGAACTAAACTATCTTAATATTAATGAAGAGTATATTTATTAAAAATGTTAATTAAACATTATTTAAAAATATTGTGGTTAAGATCTGTAGAGGTCCCTACCGTCGCATTTTTACCTGCACATTCTTAAAGTTATAGCCTTAGTAAATAATACTTAAATATCATTAAATTAATATAATAAAAAAAAACTTCAAAGTTAGTCTCTATTTGCTTCCACTCTTCTAGTGTCTTGTTTTTTTTCTCAGTTGACAAGATACTAGGGAACATTCTGAATGAAAACTGCACTCTCCTTCCATCAACATTCAACAAACACATAAATTACAAACTAAATCCTAAAAAATCCTGGTAAAATATTGTTCATCCACATTAGATAAATATATTATTCAGTCCATTTTCTGAATATTTATCCAGATAACAATATTTTCAAGTGAAAAACATTTATCAATCCATTTTTATATTCAACAATATATCCTTCATGTACATATATTTTTCATATTAATTCCAACTTTTTATAGTAAAATATGTCATGATATTAATATTTCCACTAGTAAGCATTTGTAAAATATTTTGTAACCCAAGATTTTCTCACTTGTTAAATATCTTTCAGCAGACATACATATTTGCATTCATTAAAGATAGATATTTTTAAAAAATTCAAGACTTCTTTTTTCTTTTTTAAAAATGTGCACATTTCAATTAGTCATTTTATGTAAAAATTACAGCTTTTCCATCCATTCACTAATAATAGAACATAATGCTAATCTTTAAAAAGAAACACATTGTAGTCCATTTGACTTTAAATAAGAAAGTTATTTAAAACAAAGTTCATTCATTGATATATATAATAAGCAAACCTTTTTCTAACATACAAATTTAAAAGTTATATTTTTCTCAATTTCACAATATCTTACTTGCAAATATATAATTCATTCAAATTGCTCTTTTAACATAAACCAGAAATAAAGCATTTCATTCGCATTCATATAATAATAAATTATACTCGCACTTTCAAAAAAAAAATCTCATCCAGGTTTTAATTCAGGTGCATAATATTAATTTATCCTTCTTTTCCTTCTTTTGTAATATATAAAATTATTTGAATACCTCTTAATAAATATCTTTTTCATACTTGCAAGCTTAAACTTTCTTGAAAGATTATATTTATCAAAGATTAATAAAGTTATTAGAAATAATGTTAATTCATTCTAAATATATTAAACATTTTAAATTTACAGTCCTTATGTATCCAAATCTCCTCTGGACCTATTATTTATTTTCCCATGGCATTTGATACACATTTTACTGGCACTTAAATGATTCCTACCAGCTTCTGTAAAATTAGCGCAGTTCTTAATTAAGTTTTGAAGTAATAGTTATTTAAAATTATACTTTTAAAACTTTTAAGTAGATAATATTATTTTATGAAAAAATATAACTTTAAGCAATTAGATGAACAAATAAAAAATATTAATAGTCAATTTCTTAATTTACACTCTCACTGTCTAGACTGATCAAACTGCTCTTTTTATACTGATTTGATCGAGTAATCTTATTGATTAAGCCTGCTTTTTAACATGTACTAATTTACATAAAATTAAATTTTATCTCTAAAAAAATCAGTTCTAAAACTGTGACTCATCATTTATAAATATTATATCAGAAATATTTAATACTCCTAAATATTAAATACCCTTATTAAAACAATTTAAAATATTTTAATAACTTGAAATATTAATTTTTAAAGCAAAAATATTATTCCACACAATACTATAACATTAAAGCTACTTTAAATTAAATTTACACCTATTAATTTGCAACATGTAAATGTTTCTAATTTTATTAACAAGACTAGAAAGCAAGGTTTTTGTCTACAAACATGAAAGCTCACAGACTAGCACAAACACTTTTAAGAGATGTGACACTTTTAGAACATTCTAGAATATTTAATTATTTATTATTTAAATAATAAAAAGCACATATAAATACATTATCTAATATTTATCACTGACATTTAACTATTGTTTTATTATTTCATCAGTTAAATCTAATAAATATAAATTTATTTTATCTTTTAAATGATATATTATATTGCTTTTACTATTTAAACTATAAAATGATTGAATTATTTACTTCATTAAATTATAAAATACTATATACATATATATGTTCTGTATGCACAGATAATGAAGCTAGTATATATTGAAAGCAAATGTAAAATGCTATATTAGCTGAGTGCTTTTGAGATTTCTTACTCTCATATTCACAACAACTATTTTGTTAAAAAGTGTGGGGTTAGAAGAAAAATTTATGCAAATTGGTTATAACTGCCATTTTTGGGACAGGGCAAAGCAGGCTTTTCTTTGATTAATGAACCTAGAATTGCTTGCTATGTGTAATGCTTCTTTGATCTTGCATTTAGCATCATGTCTTTCTGAGCAAACGATGTTAGCAGACCTGGATTTGAATCTATGTCCCATTGTTTCTTCATGCTCAACTTTGTAAACTTCCTATTTAGTGAGTTTAAACCTCTACTATCTATAAAATCACTATAACATAGTACAAACTAACATAAATTTAATTTTTTTTTTAAAAAATTTGGCTATATTTTAAATTCTACTCAAAATGAATATACATAATATATAAAATTTGAAAGTTATAAATTACTGCTTATTAGTCTGTTTTCAGAATCTGGTAATTATAATTGACTATTTATTAGTCTGATTTCAGAACAGGTTATATTTGCCTGATTAATGAGGTTTGTTTAAATTTCTTTGCATTATTGATCTCACACTCCTTGGGCAAATTGCTATTTTTAGTATCTACATTGCAATGGGATGGTCTTTTCATAGTATGCACAAAAGTGGATGGGTTTCTCCTGATGAATAAAAAAGTATATCTCTGTTGTCCATATTCATGCATACCCTGCAAAGACCATCCCATTACACATGGTGCCCAGACTGCAATTTTCAACACATTTAGTGACTGACCTATGAGTTTCATATGAGGTTAATAATCCTTGAGCTTGAAAATTGTATATCAGTATCAACCCTCCACTAAACATACAAAATATATTAATTGGTTAACATATTTGCATATTAATACTTAATTTTATAGTTTAAACGTGAACATCACTTAAAATTTATTTGGATAAGACAGGTTGAATTTGAATACAGAAACATATTAAGAATCTAAAATGCTAATAAAGTAGATGATAGTCAACAACTAAACTTGAATTGAAATTGGGGGGGGGGGGGGCTTATATAAATAATAAAAAAAGAAAAGTCAAAATTAGGACATTAGTTCCTAGGAATATAAAATCATAGCTCGACTTGATAGTAGAAGTGATAACGATGACTGACATTTTCATAAAGGAAACCATAATAATAAATAACTTACATAATTTAAAAGTTAAGATAATGAGTAGAATAATAAATTAAAATAATAAGTATTAAAAAAATCATGATTACAAAACGTCAAATCAAAATGCTTCAAATAAAAAATAGTAGTAATAAGAAAAACAAAATGGAGATGCAAATTGAAGTAGTTAGAGAAGGTGTAAGGGGGGGTGAGTTCCTCTTGATAAATAAAAGAGTATATCTCTGTTGTCCACATTCATGCATACCCCATACATATTAACACATACCTAGGAGAGAAGAGAATAAGATGTAAATAACTACTGATTCTACCCTTAATCTATCTCATCCATATTGCATTTTGCTTTCATTATTCCAGATTTTATACCAAGGGAGATGTTGTTTCTTTCTCAGGTTCAGGGTATATTTGTATCACTGGGGTCTGAATGTGTGTCAAATAAGTATATGTCTGTTAATGGGAGTGAATATGGTATGTTGTATAAATACAAGTAATGATCGCAAATATATGTGTAAGGATATGACTGAGTAAAATTCAACTAAAGGTGAAAATATAGAAAAATTGTGATCTGTGATTAATTAATATATCATATTCTCAGAAATAGAGTGATAGAGGGATTCCAGCAAAGAATTAAACTGTTTGAAAACCAACTATTTCAATCCAAAATGTATTCTATCCCATATCAATATCGGAGTGAAATTAACAAACAGATCCAAAAGATGATCGACTGGGAATGATATCCAAATGTTCACTATTTTGGAACCCATTTATAATGGTGAAGAAGAAAAATGAGTCAATGAAATTTTTTTGGATGCTAAACATTTAAACAAAATTACAATTCCAGATAGGAATATACCACCCCCCATACATGAACTATTCATGAAATTTGGTAATAAGCAAGTTTTTTCTATTTTCAATTTAACCTCCAGTTATTGGCAAATTGAACTTCATCCAGATGATCACCAATACACTGTATTTCGATATGAGGGATTCACTTATCAATTTAACAGAATACCATTTGGGTTGGTTGGTGCTGGTTTAATAAGATGCCCAGATAAAACCCTTTCTCCTGAGATCAAACAGATGGCAATGATTATTGCCATCTGTTTGATCTCAGGAAAAATGAATTTATTCAGGCATCTTATTAAACCAGCACCACTATTACTCTTATTGCAATCTGTTTGATCTCAGGAGAAAGGGTCTTATCCAGGCATCTTATTAAACTGGCTCCACTATTATCCAACCCAAATGGCATTCTGTTAAATTGATAAGTGAATCCTCATATTGAAATGCAGTATATTGGTGATAATTTGGATGAAGTTCAATTTGCCAATAACTGGAGGTTAAATTGAAAGTAGAAAAAACCTTCTTGTTACCAAATTTCACAAATAGTTCATGTATGGATGGTGGTATATTCCTATCTGAAATTGTAATTTTGTTTAGATGTATATCATCCAAACAAAATCTCATCAACCCATTTTTCTTCTTGACTGTTACAATAGGATTGCAAAATGGTGAGAACCATTTAAATATTATTCCCCAGTCAATCGATTATCTTTTGGATCTGTTTGTTAATTTCACTTTGATAATGATGTGGGATAGAAAACATTTTGGATTGAAATGGTTGGATTTCAAACAGTTTAATTCTTTGCTGGAATTTCTTTATCACTCCCGGTATTTCTGAGAATGTGATATCATATTGATTATATCACAGATCACAATTTCTCTATATTCTCACCTTTAATTTAATTTGACTCAGCAAATTTTCCTTTAGCAGTGCTTCATGTATGATGGATAATATGCAATCAATTTCATTTAAGTCATAACTTGGCAGCAATGTCACTTCTACAGTTTCATCACTTACCCAAACTAATTTGTTTTGAAATCAACCATGCATTTGTTCAAATGTAGAAAATATGCCCTAAGATGACGTCATGAATGAGACTACTTAGTATTAAAAAGACATTATCGATACATGTTTGGTTAATGGTCAGTTTGAGCCAGATTTGTTTTTGAATTAATTATGCCTTCTTACTGCTAGCCATGATAACTTGTACTGACTTAAGTAGGGTTTTGATATTTGGAACTTTATCCATCACCCTTCTGTAGAGCTCATCAGAAATCACAGAGATTTGTCTACCAGTGTCTAAGAAGGCTTTAATTCTTAAATCCACAAACATTACTTCAAATGGGGAGGGGGGATTTTGTACAGCATGATTAGATATACTATCTTCTCATGAACATATTAGATTGGTGATTTCTCTTATTAATGGTTTAGTTCTGTTTCTCATTTTTAATATAGGTGCTTGAGAAGAGCAACCATTTCCGGTCCCCCTTTAATTTACTTTACTAACTGCTTTGGGTGCATCTTTACCATACCCACCTTTACTTTGATTTAGTCTACTAGTAGATGATGTACTGCTGGTATTTGAAGTGTATATCACCAACTACTTTGTTCCCTGTGCTATCATTGTCCTTTATTATTTTACCATGCAGATGGTGATGGTTATTATTGTTATTTTTTCTTTTGTAGCCAATAGTATTTATGGGTATGTCTTCTTTCAGCTTTTCTGAATATTTCTGACTCATATTCTGATTATTGGAGTCTATGTTATTTAATATATCTGCAATCTGTTCAATGTTTTGCATGTTGGCATATAATAATGATTGTTCAATCTTTAATGTACAAAATTAACAAAGCATATGACACACTTGAATGAGAAATTGTGCTTTACTAGTCATATAATTTGTTTCTGGCTAAGATGGTAGTCATTCAGGATTTTTTAATTTGTCCACTTGCCTTTAAAAGAACCAGGGCTACCCTATATTTTTCTTGAAAGATTTGGTTCAATAATGCTTTTTGGTGATCATTATTCCAAAAATTCTTTATTAGTAGTATTTGATACCCTGCAAACATTTTGAGTACTTGGAATAATAATTCCCACCAAGATAGGGCATCCCCCTTGCAAATGGATATATGCCACTATTAGCTTCTCACCCTCTGTACAGTTCTTGTTAACTGAAAAATGTAAGTTCCTGTTCTTTAAATGCTCTATTGGAGCTTCATTAATCAGACCTTGGAATCTTATTCAACTTTAGATTTGTGGTGTTCAACGAAGAGTATGGCTGTGACTGTTGATATATTCCTTTTGGATGTTGATAGGTTATTGAGTATTTATGAAGCAGATAACATTTTCATTATTGTTTTGTTCCATTCATATGTACCCCATCTCATTTCCTGTTTCAACTTGATTCCCCTTTTTATTTTGTCTTTTCCCCCATTTTATTGATAGCTTCCATTTTGTGGTTTAGTTTATCTGCAGTGGTGTCTTCTTTCTCCTTGGAAGGCTTAATCCTTTTGAGAACTTGTGTATGGATTTTCTATCATTCTTTGTCTCTCTTTATTGTATTCACTTCTCAAACCTTTTATCATTTGTTCTATTGCAATATTTTTATTCACTAGTTGATCCAATATATTCAACTGGTTTTCTAATAATATTTCGATATTGTTTTTTATTTTGTTTTATATCTGTGTCTTTCAAGTTAAGGCATTGGCAATCATTTTCTATGGATTGAATTTTTTTCCCCTGATTATGTAGTCAAGTTTCTTGGTCTCTTTTGTAATTACTGATTTCTGTATGGATGCTTTTCACCTCATTCATATTCCTTTTAGTTTTTTCTTGGCAGAATTCATCTTGAAGATTATCGTATATACTTTTTATTTCCATATATTTACTTTCCATCTTATTTTCTAATTTTGTTTCAAATTCAGTAAACCTTTTTTGACAGTTAAGGTCCTTTTCTCCAATGACCTTTTGGATTTTTTGGATTTTATTATCCATGTCAATCTGTATTAGTGATACCTCATCTTTTAATTTGATTTTTAAACTATCTAGTTTTTTGGATAATTCACCTGTCATATCTGCCTTCATATTATCCATCTTGGTAGATATATCAGCATTCATATTTTCCATCTTTGTAGACATATCTGCATTCATATGTGTGAACACCTGCTGTATCATCAATATCATTTGATTAAATGATTCTTCATTAACCTTTTTTTCATCAGATCTAGGGTTTCATTAGTTTCTGGAACCTGGACATTTACTACTGAAATCCCGCCAGATACACCTACATTCCCTTTCTCATCTATACTTGTGCATACCATAAAAAGCCCATTCCATTAAAAAATAAGGCCATAGATAAAGATGGTACCACCTTTATTGTAAAAGGAAGTTGCCTTGATTATAGGTTGAGTTTGTTGAGGATTAATTGTTATCATTAACATATTTAAACCCATTAAAGCCTTGAGTAATGGGCTTTATTTTGTCTTAGTAAGTATATATATAACTAATATCGTGAATATGTAATGAGAACACCCCCCATGGGATCCAAACAAAAGTAACACAAGTACTAATTAAGCAAAGTAAACATAAATTATCAATAAACTCAACATTTTTACATGCGATAATAAGAAAACAAATATTTAATGAAAGATCAATCAAGTTTGAAACAATACCTCATTTGTATATTTCACCCTGCTTCAAATTTAAGCACAGCATACTGATATTGAGAAAATGTACTTGATTATTATCTCTGTTCATATATTTACATTATGATTAATAAATGCAGAAGATCTCAATGCAATAAGATGGTGCACCTTGGTGATAATTTGCCATCTCTTAACAAAATCCTTTGCATAAAACTACATTATAATTTTATATAGGGTTTGAACTCAGACTTTCACATGGTCCTCAACTATTCATGCTATCTCATGCTACTGACCCACTTGATCTCACATATGTTGAATAGATATAATCTCAGATTTTCAATGAAATGGACGGCTGAAGAATTGTGGAGTAGAGTGGATTGAAGCCTGTCCATTAAAGTATAAAGATTGGCTATCTTAATATAAGCTGAGCATTGATTGTATATATGTGTGGAGATGATAATCTGGACCAACTGACGAGTGATTAGAATAAAATATGTATACTGGTGATTTATTTATTTTTTCAACATGTGTGATTAAGTGTGTCAGCAGTATGAGATAGCGTGGATAGTTGAGGGTCATGTGAAAGTCTGAGTTCAAACCCCTATATATTACATATTGGAGTGCAGGTATGAAAAAGCCTGTATTGTAGAAAAAAAATTATATATTATATATTTTAATAAATTCTGACCTATAAAACTACGTCATAAAAATAATTACAATAAACTCTGCATAGAAAGTATTTATATTTCATACATGCAATTTAAGGCAGGGGTAGAGGAATGGGTTCTAGAACTAAAGGTTTCTTGGACAAAAGATCAATCTATCGCTTCTGGCATTTGAATGTGATAGGGAGTCCTGAAAGACTATCTTATTGATTATTTATAGGGTATTACTAAATTTTACAAATAATGTCTGTCCTAAGATGCAACTATAAATATATCATTTATGATTCCACATGTTTACCAGACATTTCATATAAAATCAAAAATAATAGGATCACGCGCAACTTTCATATATATGTACACACACGTAAATGCTTTAAATTTAAAATAAAATATTTCTTCTTTTTTTTTATTGCAGCCGAATTTTTATAAAAATATTTCAGATATTTTCACATATTTTATCTACTATTTAAGGTTATTAAAGATACAAGATTTATTTCTGCAGTTATTTCGGTCAGACATTCACATAAATATATTTTCTTGTTCTTCGTACATTAATCACATTTCTAAAAGAATTTCCCAACATCTTTCATCCATTTTATTCATTTTTTATAACAGCTATTTGCTAGTTGGACAGACTGAGTGGTCAGTAGTTGATATTGACCAGCTGATTTCACTTTGACCATATATTATTGACCGGCAGACATATTAAATGGCTCCTTTGGTCAGTAAAGCTTTTGATATGACAAGCTCTATAAATCGATGAACAAGAACCTTTTCAATATGGTGGGGATGTGTTGGTCCTACAGACTAGTGGCTAGACATAACTCAAGAATGCGCAAGCATTGATTGACCTTGGAAGGATATTTATTAATTATATTCAACTGGACACTCATTGGTGTTACTTCTTGTCTAAATGCATCATCTCACATAATGAATGACAGAATTAAAAGAATGTCGCGAAAAGATAAAACATTTGAAATCAGAATGATAGTTAAAAACAAAAATGAGCAGATATATATAAAAGCGATTTATCATTTTATTTTAAAAATAGTTTCTATTTGCCAAATGACTACAAAAAAAGAAAATGCTTATACATTTATAAAAATATACGTAAATGCACGCACACATTATTTTATAATTCATCGTCGTTAGCGATTTGAGTTTAATGCTGGCTATATAATCCTCCCTATTCATTCTGCGTAATGATAATTTTCTTTTTATTTCTTTCTACACAACGGCTAGGATTCGATATGCGGCAAGTGCATTTATCAACCGATTACTAAATTACCGATCTAGAAAAACTAGCAGCAAAATAATGATTAACTAAATTTCTAATTTAAAATTATATTTTCTAAAAAATATAGACTGTATACAACTTCTACTTCTAGAATGAAGATGCTTTAAGGTTAGCCCTTGTATGTTTGCTTTTCCAAATTTTTTATTTGAATTTGAATTTCAGAATGTGGATATAGTGAGCAGGCATTCTAACCAGTGCACTGTGAATCCATTTCATTTAATTAGTACTATTTTTTTATACGAGTTTAAATGTGAAATAGATTTGCATTTGAGATGCTTTATTACATTGTAATAAGGACAAAGATAATTGCCACCAGATATGATCTGTTGCCATTGCTTGATGATGAAATCTCTTGCACAATTATTTCAACAAGCTTACAGGCAAAGAATGTAACAATATATAATTTATTTTACAATCACTTACTCAATTTATATAAATATGTTTTGTTTTTAGAAAGAAATGGTCGAGTTAAATAATTCCCATAGATTTTTTCCTTATGTGTCAAAGCATCGGCCGGGAAGTGAACCCGCAAACCTGGGACAACTGTTTGTAAGGCAGCTGTGCTGACCACTCAACCATCAATGCTTGACTAATTTGCATATATTTGCATCTAAAACAACTGCTCTATACCATTAACGACAAAGACTATGATTATGGGAGTTAATATACCCTGAAAGCGCTAGGCCAAATATTATTGTTTATTAGTTTAATAATTTCCCCAATTTGTATTAAAGTACAATATAATTAATAATTAAATAAATAAATAGTTTTAGAATATTATTGTAGACTCTTAGATTAAGGCATTGATGCTTTTGTATTATACTTGAGGACAATTATTCAGCCATTTATAAAATTATAGATAGTACTACAATTTGTAGATAAAACCATTTGTCCGATATTGCAAAAAAAAAAAAAATATTGAAGTTTGTCTTTGTATAAAAAAGATTATGTGAAAGCTGAATTTATAAAAAGAAAAAAACTTGTATGTACATAGTATTCTTTTTTTTCCCACTACATTTCGAAACAGCAATGGATAGGCTGAAGTTATGTGATAGAATCATATGATATTTTATTGATTATTTGCATAATATGAAAGTAAAAAAAAAAAAAATTCAATAATTTTCAAAAATAAAAATATAATTTTGAAGAGCTAATAGCTTCATTCAAAAACAATATTAAAATTGTATAATGCATACAATTTCTCCATATATATAAATTGAGCCATAATTTATTACTCACATACAATTACAGATACTAGAAAAATGTAAGTTGTGGCGTAAAAATATATCTTCTGACCTAATAAAGAGTAATTTATAATCATTTGTATGCTTATTAAAATATTGTAATAATTACGACTGTTTATCAGAAATGCAAAGCTTGCAAGATAAAGTGACAATATATAGTGTGACATTCTGATTCCATCCACAACTTATCATACCACTTGTTGATATTAGCCAACTTTTAAATTATTTTGTCTGATAGGAATAGCAGGCTGACATATATAGATATGATTGTACATATATTTGAACTAAAGAAGGTACACTAAAAATCTTTTGTGATTTTGATAATAATATTTTTATCTTTATTTGCAGTCATTAGAATGGCCATTTTCATCTTTTTCTCAATTTGGCTCACAAGGTGCACGATGGTGTTCAAAGCGATCGACCTTAGCCTTTGGAGAGTTTACCTGTGGATCATGAAGAAGCTCAGGAGCAGAGACCGACTTCTGGCTGCAGAAAGATTGCACAGAGAAATCTGGTCATGACACAATTTCCTGGATGATGAGTAATAAACTCAGAGATCTTTCACTACAGTTCATGTTTATAATGTGTGTATAAATTCAATGTAACCTCAACAGATTGCATGAATAAATTCTTTTTTTTAATAATAATAATAAAAAAAGTCATTATTATTATTTTTTGGAAATTGTGAATTCTCTAGCAAGCCAAGATTGCATCCCATATTTATGACCAAGATGGCACCTCATATTTATAATAACTCTACAGTTTCAGATGCCACCAAAAATGTTTACAAAAAAATTCCTACTATGAAATGTATTTAATAATTAAATTTTATTTTTTATTATTGTTATTTTAAAAAAAGAAATCATTAGGAGAAAAATTAATTACAATATTTAAAGTTTAGTTTCTCTCTTTTTTTTTTTTTGGATTAACTTGTTAACAGAAAAATGATAAAAAAATAAAAGCACTTTTTACACTTTATTCATGTCAGTGGCATGCAATCATATCATGACCATTAATGCACAATTTTCAGGAGGGCAGGCTCCCGTACCTTTCAAAATAGTCCACTGCATCATGTTCTGTGACAGGAAGGTTCCAAATTTTTTCATTATGACAATTCACCAAAAAAACTGTTACACAAAGAAACACACTGAATTGAAGCAAAATACGACAATGTTAAGAATGTCTCGTCATTTCCCATATTATGATATAAGTAAAAAAAATTAAATAAAGCTTCTTAATGAAATTTACCCGAATTTATTCCTTTAATTAAATTTAACAATTGATTTATTAAATTTGTTTTAATTATAGGCCCTCAAAACTGTACA
Organism: Epiperipatus broadwayi; assembly: GCA_028023455.1. Classification (NCBI taxonomy): domain Eukaryota; kingdom Metazoa; phylum Onychophora; class Udeonychophora; order Euonychophora; family Peripatidae; genus Epiperipatus; species Epiperipatus broadwayi. The sequence continues at coordinate 1,257,640 of JAQFVV010012461.1, read as the reverse complement.
TTTATCAAAAATACAGGGTGTCATCTTTTGGTTTACATGAAATACAACTTTTTTTTTTTTTTTGCAAAAAGAAGTATATATATATATTGTCATTCTTTAAGTTTAATTTTAATTTAAATGGAAAAAAGTAGATTTTATTCTTGAAAATGTCAACTCCAAAATATGTTTTTACATTTCTTAATTAGAAACTTTTATGATAGAGAGTTAATTAGTTATTTACTAAATTTGCTACTTAAAATAATTAGAGAATGATTCAAGATTATTGTTTTTATCATATTTTCATTGGTTTGTGCATAAAAGTGAAGAGTATAACACTTTCAAACTGAAGACTAAAAGCTTAGAAAAAAAGTGAGTTTTTTTTAAGCTGAAGTTTTAAGATAAAGAATCATTATCTGAACTTTTATTAATTTTTAGCTTGCATTTCATAGCCATGTAAATGGGCAAAACCTCAGTAAAAATGACAAACTAAAATATTTTTAATTGTCTGTTAACTATTCTTTAAGTAATCTTAAAGAAGCCATCAAGAAGAAGTTTAATTTCACATTCAAGTAACCATTTAAAGAAAATTTGTGGAAATATTGAGTAGACATGTCAGGTATGGAGAAACTTCTCAATAAATAATAATTTCAAAGCCAATACTATTATACTAATAGCAGCAAATTGAAACCTAAATATAATTAACTGCTATCTTTATAATAAGCATTAACAAAGGAAGGTGCTCAATTAAAACAAAAATAGAACCAACCAGTTTTAACAAAAATAGTTAGAGTAATTACATTAAAAAATAATTCATTTTTCAATGTTATGAATATTGGTGAAGTAAAGGTTTATTCAGGTTGGTTTGTTAGTTATAGCTGAGCTCACTTTCAATTGATTCATAGCACACATGGGCATCTGTGAATGTTGTAGTATTTATATGTAAACATTAATTTATATTAATTTACATTTGCCATTTTTAAGAAGTTATGCAATATTCTTTTTCTTTTTATTAAGGGTATGGTTATTATTAGCTACAAACCAAGCTTCTTTGACTTTGTATTTTCTATCATCTCTTTCTATGCAGACAATTTTTACATTTATTGGGTTTAAAATATGGTCAGATAGTTGTTTGTGCTCCAAAAAAAATATTTATAGTCTGGATTATTTTTGGCCTGCTTATACAAGTATTTGTGTTGGGAGATCCTTGTGGCTATATTAAAACGATACAGATAAAAAAAATCACTTTGATATATTTCTTTCTATTCTGTTTAACTATTTTGCTTAATTTTTGATTATTATTAATAATGTTGAATCTTAAATAATGCATATATTTTATTCCTGAAATGTCAGATATATTTGATAACTGCTTCGCAAAAGTATGCTGTGATAGCATTATCATATATTGACATTTTAGGCAGTGAAATATGCTGCAATTACTATTTTCCTACATTTTTTTAAAGCATTGTATGTGTTAAATTATTGTGTGCAACAGGAGGCAGTGATTCTTTATAAGAAGCTTCCATTTTTAATGAGATGTCAGCAGTAAATGAACCTTTGTCTGTAATTGGCAGCACATTCTATTGTTCTGACACAGCTATGAAGGAGATAGCAATTTCTCATTGGCTGATACTTTAGATTCATTTCCTTTGCAGGTAAATTCTGCCAAAAATATGATTTTCAGTAAATGTTAATGACTATGATGCAATATTTTTGTAAAAAACTTATTATTAAACCAAAAACTGTCACTAGGGGGCATTGTCTTTGAAAACATTTTATTTTTAAAAAGACAGCTCTTAGAATATATATGAAGTATGTTCTGAGAACTGAAAATTACCACAACCATTAGAGGCTAAAAAAAGTCATTTTCATAAAAACTATAAGTGAAATATTTTAATAACAATTAATAATTTATTAACTCTTAGAATTGTTTTTTGTTTCTTTGATGATAACTAATTCTAAATATATCATTTTTAATAACAAAATTCTAATATCTAATATTTTATTCTTTTAATTTTTTGAATAGATATCATGAAGCCATTAACTATGGGTTTCTTTGTTCTCAGTAAGATCTTCAGTTAGATAATTATTTTCACAATTTTAAAATATTAATTTTTAATGTTTTAGAATTTTAATTATTAGAAGGCTTAAATATTAATAACATAATCTATAAAGAAATGTAATATACATACAAAATATTTAATTGCCCAAAAATACAAAATCAAACATGGCTTCATAGTAAAAATATTTATCACTGGAGTTTATTCAAAAATTTGGGGGTCAGATTGACACTGATATAATTAAAGTATTAATTAATTTTTTTAATTAGTAGAAGCATTAAAATTAGTTAAATGCTTGTACAAGTCACATCACGTGCATTTCAAATCCATGTAATAATTAAATATTATTATTAGTTAAATATTTTTATTATTTAAATTAAAGCTTAGCTCCTTATTCTTGGGTTAAAGCTATATATACATGTTGTAATCAATTAAGATTTTTGATTTGTATCTTTCTAGGTTAAAAGAAGACAAATGTTGAATGGCTGTGGGAATGTGAAATTGTGTGCATATTATAGTTTATTGTCTATGTTCAAAATATAGATGGTGAAGATATAAATGTATCTTCTCTCTGGAGATATGTATAATACTTTGATTGTATTTCTGTACAGGTATGTATGCACATCTCTACTATTATGTGATATGATTTTTTATACTCCATTTTATATTTGGTGACCAATGTGAAGCTACATCACCACACATTCTGCATTCAATTATACATTTGATACCAATGGGTGGATTTTTTAAGCAGATATATGCTCTGTCATTCATTTATTGGTTTTGTTATATATTAGTGACCCAACATAATGCTTTAGTATTTCTTTATACCTGAGAAAAAAACAAAAAAGTTTTTTAACCATAAGTTATAATTTGAAAGCTAAATAAAATAAATTGTAATTCATCACAGTAGTTGCTTTTTATAGATTGAAGAATTTAGAATAAAGATAGTGGCATTAAAATAATCAAATGAAAGAATACAAAAATAAACCATGAAGCATAAATTTAATAACTGAAATACTGAGATAATTGAGACTACTGATGTGAATCAAAAAAACATGATGGGGGGGGGGGGGTAACCTAAAAAAGAAAAGATCCAATAAGAGTTACAAATTTAAGAAGAAAAAAGAATGGAAGAAATAAAAATACAAGAGCAAATCTAAGAAAAAAAGCTTAGGGAGGAGTATCTAAATTTAAGATGTTTCAAACATCATAATGTGAGCCATATAACATATTAAAAATGCAATAGACATGAGAAATGAAGTGAATAAAAATAATAAAAGCACGATAGAAGAAATTAAAGAAAAAAGGCCAAAACATAAAAACATAAAGATAATTAAAATTGCTGATTTTATAAATAATAAAAACAGTAAGGCCAATAATTAGTAAAGATGTTATAATAGAAAACAAACTGAATAATAGAGTTATTGAAGAATTTAAAACTGCTTTAAATAGTAGAGAAGAATCTAAAGTTAATGTATAAACAGTTGCTTGTTATAAAAATTAATACAATAACTGTGGAAATTATTCCAAGTGGTACAACAGATAATAAAATGAATGCAGTGTATATTAGAATATAATTGATGAGAAAGATGATGCTTGAAGTAACATCAAGGACTCACCCATGGATAATTATGAACTTTATGGAGAGTCAGTAAATAAGAATATCTTATACAACGTTGTTGTAGTTATGGAAAAAATATTAGGTATGAAAAATGAAAGGTTAAAAATATATGTACATGAAAATTACAAAATGTGTACTGATAATGATGAATCTGTAATGAACTGTTCAAAAACAAACTTTTTATGGTTTGGACAATTTTTATAGGCATGATAAAATCAAGCCAAAGTCAATTGAAGTTTTGAATTCTAAAGATTAATATCATAAATTGAAAATGGATAATAAACTAAGTTTAACCCAGCTTTTCAAGGATATTATTGATAATTGGTTATGGAAAACCAAAAAAACCTACTATGAATGAACTACATCATAAAATTATGTTGTAAAATAAAATTTGATGACTAGAAATGTCCAAAATATTGTATCTTATTAATCAAGCTTACAAATGAAGTTTTAAAAGACATTTTGAGCACTGGAAGTTATTATTTCCAAGGCTATGATAATGAATAGATTTTTGATGATGGTTTTTTTTTCTGTGGATTAATATTTGAGGATAAAGAAATGATGTTGTTTGATGTCTTTTTGAGCATTTGGTTGTTGTCAAAAATGATGATGCTAAGAATCCATATTAGTTAATCCTATTTATTTATCTTGGGATTTTGTGCAATCTTTATCATTCCAGATGTCTCTACATAGTCATATATGGTCTTGCCAATGATCAAGATGAAAGAGAAATCTTAAATTGGATACTGTAATCTAAAAGAATATTTTATATATAGCACACAAAGCAAGTAAATTTTATGTAGTTTTATGTCTCTGTGATAAAGATTGGTTTGTAGTATTTGTTATTTGAAAGAGGAAGTAAAGGTAAAGAAGTTGAAATGTTATTGATACAACTACAAATGTTATAAATTTATTATTAAATTCCCCTAGTTTTGAACCACAGATAAATATGTCAGAAGAAATATAAAACCTAATAATTTCAGATCAAGCATATTTATCAAATACATATTTCAAATAATTCAAATATATATCATTAACATCTGCCATATAAAACAAACAACAAATAAATAAAACAAAAAAGAAAAGTGCAAAACAACATCTAATGCAGATCAACTGCCTTTAACAATACAACTCAAAAACATAAGAATGCAGGTCAATATATCTATAAGATATCATATGAAAATCCAGCTAAAATCTGTCATTAAAGTTGTTACAACCTTGCTACACAAGGCAATAAATATTCCAAATGTGGAAAAATCCTAATGAAGAGAATCTTCAAAACAGGGAATACACAAAGTAAGGCTTTGGATGAAAGATAATGACCTACAACAATGACTTAATGATAAAAGGATTAATTTGAAAATTAAAACTAAATATCAAACCTCTAAGTGTTTAAAAAGAAAACAATAGTTAGTAATGAAAGATTGCTTCAATTTTCATTTAAGCCCTGTTCCCTGTGATTTACCAGACACAACTAATCCGAAAGTCATTATTATCATGAACTTCACATATGAAAAATACAAAAGAAAAAGTCTAATATTTTAATGGTGATATTTGCATAAGAACCAACAGACACTTATGACATTATCAATAATCTAATGTGGGAGTCATTCTAAATGTAAAATAGAAGAGAACATTCTAAATAAAGAAATAAAAATGTTAAAGCTAAGTATTTGCAATTTTTTTTATCTCGAGAAGGAAAATATGGCATTCTATTTTCAGAGCTCATAATATCACTTATAATATTAGCAGTAGCAACTATCTTCATAGCATCCAATCCAACATATATATCATATAAAATATATGTGTAAAATATATACTATAAAACAAAAGCATAAAACATTTTATATATAGAAAGTTTAATAATATTAAGACTCTAAATGTTTGGAATCTTTCAATATATGAATTATATTGTACATTACACAGCCTATTATTTTCGATTATTTTGATATATATAAAATATTTTAAAAAGTAATGTATCATTATAATTTTACTACACAATGAAAAATTAATGGTTTTCATTCTTATTGAAGAATGTCGTTGGAAAAAAGGACAAATAAACCATGTTTTATTTGCTATGAAAGTTCCATAGTAAAAAATGGAGATCTGTGGATACAATTTTATGCTAAAGTGATAAATCTTTAGATTCAAAAATTCTAAATGTCATCTATTAAACTATTGAACACTCAAAACATAAGAATTTAAATTTAGCAATTGATGAAAAGGACTTTTTTTCTCCAGTAATGAAGCTGAGATATGATTTGGAAATAACTATTATGCTACAAAAAAAGAGAGAGAGAGAGAGAAACTGCATGAAAAGGTTAAGAAATCAATAATCAAGTCACTGACAATGGAAACAGTACACCAACATTATTCATTAATGAAGCCAATAAAAGATAAAGAAATTGAACGCATTTTTACATTTTTTTACAGTATTCAAGAATAAAAAAATGAGTAAGAAAAATTAAGTTGAAAAAACAAATAATGCTAATAACTTAAAAATAAAAAAAAATAAGATGGTTTATAATAATATTGATAATAATTTTAAAAAGTTTATTTATTACATATTTAATCCAACAATAAAAGACTGGTGATTCAGAAATATATAATACTGAATATACATATGCAGTTCTTTGTGAATTGCATTAAAGATATCTGTCTAGGATTAATTTTATTGTTACCTATTAAAAGCCTTAGTTCATAAGTAGTAATTATGTGTTCTGCTATTACAATTTAATTTATTTTCTGTGTGTTCTAATTACAAATCTACACTTTGATTTGACTGGGAGTTTCCAGTTTTGAATAATATTATAAAACAATTTTCTCTTCTTCCTCTTCTTTATGTATTTTTAAATAAATAAATAAATATGTAAAAAGTAGATTTTAAAGAGCTCTGATGATGACTGCAGGACAATCGAAACTGTAAGAATAAAGTTTGATAAAAAATAGTATTGTTGAACTATACAAGAAAGTTAAAAATGGTATGATATGTAAAATAATGTTATAATCTAGTAATTTTATGTCAAATAGTCATATTTAGTGCATAGTATTTCTTTATTCAGCTTAACTAATGATAAATATCATAAAAGAATCAGTAGAGATTCAAACCAGGAAATAGATTCACTAGTTTCTTTATTAAATTTCTCAATTCTTCAACTGTATCCGTAGATTTTACAATCGACACATCTATATAAGTGACTGGTCATTAAATTTTATTTATAAAGCCTATAAGCACCATGACCTAAATTTGTTTATTAACCTTCAGTAATATATAAAAATGTCAAATGTACTTGGCTTTATTGTAAGATCTGAAAAACAAACTTTATTTATTATCTCAATAATAAGTTTTTACACCATAATCTTTACAATATTATATGTTGACTAGCCAGAAAAAAGATCTTAGTATGAAGTACATCTTAAGTGGAACTTCAATCGTAAGTAAACTCAGGACTACTTTGCTATATTATTACCAAGACAACTAACTGTTCACATTTATATATCTGAATATGTATAAATATGAATTAATTCTGGTAAATAAATTGATGACATTTCTATCAATTACATTATAAAAGAAAAGAAAAATGTTATTACTTTTTACTTACAATGTTTAGTATATAATATGTTATAAATAAATGTGTATGTTTGTATAAATTGTTTTTATTTATAATTTGAAATGGGAAGCATCCAATTTCAGTAGTATTTTATTATATATATGTGAGTAATATATATTAAAGCTATAACTTTAAGACTATGCGCCTAGATGTGAATAGTTTTTTATAAGCAATACTGTAAAATATTTATTCCTTTTAATATATAAAACATTTAAAAAATGTTTATCTTTTTTAAAAATATAATTTATAAAAGTATATATAGATAAACTATAAAATATTTTTATTTGGCTACGCTCACTCTAACAGATTATGTTATAGAAAAGCTTTATACACACACACACAAAAAAATTATAAAAGAAAAAAACATTTAACAGCATAAATCTCAATAAATAGATATAAAATAATATTTTAAAACAAAAGATATGCGATTTTTTTTTCTGTCTATATTTACAATATAAAAATATAGTAAAAAAACTTTTTTTCCTCATGTGTCATAGCATCAGCTGGGAAGCGAACCCGCTAACCCGGGATAACTGCTTGTAAAGCAGCCTTCGCTGACCTCTCGACCACCAATGCTTGACATTAAAAAAAAAACTTTTTTAAAACAGTAAACATAAAAAAGGATAATTAAAAGAATAAAAGATAACAGTAGAGCATAAATGGATGTCTAGTTTGCATATACAATATTGTTCCAAGTCATATCTTAATTAAAGTTTTGTTCCACCATATAAATTGGTTACATTTTTTTTTTTTGTCTAATAGCTGTCTAACTCTTTCTAGAAGCAACAATTTGCTCTACTTATTTCATTCATATATATGTATTATAAGTTTAAGTAATCAATGCATTCTCAATAGATGGGAATGTTACATTCACATATCCATACTAGTTTCTAGATATATATGCTAATTTCAGTAAGAAAATGTTTTACTGAAAATGTCTGAAAGCCAAACAGTCTGAAATAAGAATATGATGGCATAATCTTGTAACTATTAATTACAGCTGATGGTTTGAACATAGAGCAAATAGAACGAATTATGTCTATTAGCAACAAGTTTTGAATGTTAGCAGAAAAAATTATATAAAGTTTTGCTATCTAACATCATTTGTTTAATTAATTTAACTTTCAGCTTAGTCACTTTTAAAACTACTTATGTCACCTCAACATTCTAATTATCACATGCCTGGCCTAGGCTATAGTGTCTATTGCCATGCACAGTTTAACACTGGCAAACACAAGAATCAAACATTTTTGAACCAATTCCCAACTGAGAGACATAAACCCAATCTATTCGGTCAATTGAATAAGTTTTGAGGAAATATCTCCCAAGCAACTAAATATACAATATAATAAGTATAATAATGCCCCAGGCTCTATAAATAGGTTTATTGTTAAAAGGAGGTTGCCTTGACAACAGATTGAGATTGTTGATTGTTATTGATATTGGGATTGTCTAAGTGTTGACTGGTTTTAATGATTAAATATAATAATAATATTTATATTTTAACAATTATTCAAGATTTGCTGTAGTATTTTTTAAAAATAAATAGTAACTTTTATATTGATGAGTAAAAATAAATAACGTATGTATATCATCATCATCATCAACCATTATCAATCCATTGCAGGATGAAGGTCTCTCCAACTTAATCCATCTCCGATTTTTAGCTTCTCTTCTCCACATCACCCATGCTCACTTTCTTATTTCATCCATCCATCTCACATGTAGTCTCTTTCTGGGTCTTTTACAATCTCTTGGAATCCAGTTTATAAAGTTAAGTATATAACGTTAAGTATTTTGCATATAATTGATATGAAAGAAAAATATTTAAAAGTTTTTTTGTGTTATTAGTAACAAATTAAAAAAGTAAATCGCAAAAAAGATGAAAGCAATTAGGTATAAATACACAATTTAATTAAAAATAAATATATTTATTGAAATAATTATTTTAGAAATTATACCCTCAATTTTTATTTTTCCTAATTTTTTTTTTTTTAAAAAAAAATCAAAATAAATATAAAAAGTATTATACTTTTTGTTAATTGATTAGTATTATTTTTGAGTCTTTAATATTAAAGATGTTATGATTGAGGAAACAGCTGTGATTTAAAAACAAGAGAAACATTTTCTATTTGTGAATATTATTTACATTTTTGGAATGCGAGATCTTAAAAGATCGGTTAAACTTAGACCTACCACATGCGTCCAGTTTTTACTTTTGACTGACTATTGTATCTAAACATTCTGAAAATTACTTTGTTAAAAACTAGCTGTATATGTATGTGGAGATGTGTAGGAATATAAATGTATATGTGATGGTAGAGAACCACGTATATACATTTTAGATTTAACGATTTACTAAAATAGATTATTTACTAAAATTCGAAAAGGGGACCAGAATTTGGCCCCCTCTTACATCTACGATGCTACATGGAAGCTAATTGATCTGCCTCCCTAAAGCTGATTCCTTTCATACCTTAATAGACATCTCCTATTCTGGAAATGGTTAGGGGCTGATTTGCCTTACTCCTCAAGCTTATTGCCCAGACCCTGAGTATTATGACATTGACTTCCATTCTGAAGATTCAGTTTACCTATACAAAGCTATGGCTTTGCATGGACAAAAGTTTAGAACTATCTTTGTACATTTTGAGACATGCAAGCTTAGTCACCTGCCATCAAGACACTAAATCCCAGGCTCATTCCTTTGCCTCTATGCACCATGTTAGTCCCTATAGGCTGTGCCATGCAAGATGTGCCAATATTAAACTTTTACCTCTCTGAATACCATTTAATGTATCCTATGTCTATTTTATCATAAGCTGTAACCAAATTTAGAATAAAATATTCTATATTTTTATAATAAAAAAAAATATTAAAATGCAAAAAAAAAAAAAAAATAGACATATAAGAATTTTTGAAAAAATATAAATCATGACAGAGAAAAAAAATCCAACAAGGCATTTCAAACAAAACTTTTTAGTGGATGTGATTGAAGTATGACACAGCAATTGAAAACAAATAGAAAAACAAAATGGCTCCTGAGACCATAATCAGAAAATGAGAGAAAGAAAAAAGTATATGGCTTTATTGCTTAGGAGTTCATAAGAAAACAAGGCAAAACTCTCCATACAGTAGTGCCACCCTGTGCCAAACAGAGTAATCAATGGATGCCAGAAGGCTTGTGCATAAAATCCCTATCTAGTGCCTACTCATTCAATATCCTCAGACTGGTTTCTGGCTTGTGGCCTTCGTCAGTGAGGAGCCTTGGATCTGAGAGCACTGCACCTAGATCTTAGGATCTAATGCAACCCTCCAGCAGCCACCTTTTGCCTTGTTTAATAACAATTATGTGAGTTCATAAGAAGTTGAGAACAAGATCTGCTAGCATCAGAATCAATCCCAAGTCAGACTCTCTACCAATAGTGCCAACCCAGGCAGGGGAGACTACATTATAAAAAACTATATTTCCAAATGTATTATTTTTTTCCTAATATGGTTTAGTACAGTGGTGGAGAGTTGAAATCTGGAGTTCAAGATTTGTGAATCACAGCTCCAGATCTACTACTTTCGGTACTCAGACTTCTTAAGAAATCCTGAGCAATAAACTATTGAAATATTTTTTAAAATTATTTTTAACAAATTAATGACACCACCAACCATAAATCAGGTATTAGCATAATTCTATGTACTTAATAAGAAAGATATTTTGAATAATGTATGCATGCAAAATTAGTTACTTGTGTATAAATCCCATTGCTGGAAGTTTGATGGGGTTTTTTTAATTATACATTTTCAGGGGCCTCCAATAATTTTTGAAAACAATATGGCTGACTATGAGCTGTTGTATTTAATTTTTTTTAAAAAATATTATTATAAAAATATAAAAAAATTCCACAAAAACATGACAACTGGCATTTTATATTTTAGAAACTCTTTAAATTATCAAACTACCACAGATATAATATTTAAGCATGAATTACAATTTATTAATATTTTTTATTTAATCCTGAATATATTTAAAAAATTCAGTACCTAAATAATTTAATAAACGTATATTTCATAATAAAAAAATTAGTAAATACTTTTAATAATATCAGCAACATGCCTTTATTTTGTCTTTTTTAGTTTGACAACTGTTCTATTTAATTTTTCTTTTAAAAAAACAACTAAAAGCATTGACTTTTCTTTAAAAAAAAACATTTTCAGTAGTCAATCCCATCACCATCCTTTTATACCATTATCAATCACTATAGGATGAAGGTCTTTCCAATTTTAATCCAGCCTTTTTCTGATTCATATCCTCTCTACTTTACATCACCCCAGCATACTTTTTTATTTTATGCATCCATCTTATACATGGTCTCCATCTAGGTCTTATAAATCTATTAGGATCAAATTTAAGAAAATATGTTTGCATTGCATAAAGTGAAAAAATTGTTATTAAATATAATTATATATGTTAATAATCAATGCATAGACGATAAAGAATAAATAAGAATAAATAATACTTCAAAAACATTCAATTTAAGACATTTGCTGATTATCTACTATCTCTTTTAAAAATAAGTTTAGCTCAAATTTCATTTCAGTCTTATAATTTTTTCAATGATGTTAGTGATTGTTTGGTCTCTCACTCAAGTATTTCCATTTTAGTCCCTTCTTGATACTCATACATATCTCTATACTTTGCTGAATGGTTTGAAGTTTCTCTATATTATTCTTCTATTAACTGTCCAAATTTCAACACATAACACTGGTAAACACATCTAGTAAAAACTTTCATTTTCAATTTCATATTTTCTTTTAATATTACTTTTTTTATATACCAAAAGCACTCCACCCAAGTTCACTTCTTTGATTAATCGTATCCTTTATGTTTAATCTGACAAAAGTATTTGCAGTTGTTCATAATTATCAATCTCTATTTTCTTCTTTTGAGAAGTCTTTTTACTTTCATCTGATAATTCTTGCAACATTTTCTCAAGCTCTGGAGCATTATTTGCAAAAATAACATAATCTGCAAAATCTACGTTATTTAAATATCTATGTATTTTTATTCTCTTAACTTCCAATTTTAATCAACAAAATATATCTTGTAAAACCGTTGTTACCCTACAACAAAAAAGAGAGAAATTTTAATTGTTAAATATTATTGAAAAGTATTAGAAAACAATGGGAGGAGATTGTTAATAAATAAGTATATAAAAAACAACAACAACATAAATGTATCAATAATTTCAATTTATTTATTTATTTTTAATTACTGTAAAAATTATGTATTGTTATAAAATAAATATTTAATATACGTAACTATATTGTAAATGTACACCGAATAAATTTTAAAATTTACAGTTATTTAATATTTACATCAAATATTTGTTCTAGCTTTCAGAAATGCACAAACACTTAAAGACTAGAAGATATGTAATGATTAGGCAAAAGAGGTTTTGTTGAATTATCGCTTTAATCCAGAAAAATCAATAAGCTCCAATGTCTAAAGAATCAAAAATGTTTCTGCATAAAAAATGGCAATTATATACATTTCTATTATAAGGAAAGTAAAAAAAAATTGAATGTAGGAGGTGTATTGAAATTAACATAAAATCAATTATAAAAAAGTTTTGGCAAAAGTTTAGAAATTTGGCTATAATATTGACAATCTTATGAAACTTGTTCCAATTAATTACTAGGCACCAATGACATTTCTTACTATAAACTATTTAGGTCAGTTTTTTTAGATGCTTTTATTCAACTTACATTCTCTGTATACTTATTTGCTTGTATGTGTCTTTGTTTGTTTCATAGATATAATTTAAATATAATGTGTGAGATGGAAGTATAGAGATTTGTTTTTGTTTGTATGTTTGCTTGGTTCATAAATATACTTTAAGTAAGATGCACAAGAGGGTGATATATAGTTTTTGTTGGTTTCAATTGGTAACCTTTAAATTGAACTTAATATATTCTAAATAATGAGTGACTTTTTGTGTTTCAATTGATAGCTTGGGTTAATGATTTATTAGATACATATATAATAATGTACAATACTAAATCTAATATATACATAAGAGTAATATTAATTTATAGCAGAAATATCAAGTGATATATATAAACTAGAAGTGCCAAATTGATGTAATGTACTTTCTACAATCTTTTGAATGAATAAAACTTCTAAAACTTTAAACTCATTAGATACTTAGAGATTATATATATGATAAACAAAACAAGTTATAAATTTTGTAACCTGCTTTTAGCTTGCATTTTATGATCACTAAATGGAGCTTTACCAATAGCTCCTAACATGCTTTTGTTTAGATAAATGCTAAGAAAGATAAAATTCAATATCTCTTTCATTGTCTCCATCTCCAGACTAGCTCGTTTCAAGCTAGTTAGCTCATGTCAGTGAAGGATAGGGAGATTAGAAACTAGATATAAACACTAACTTTAAAATCAGCATTTATCAAACATGTTTCTATCAGTTTGCAAGCATGAAATTTATCAGACACATAATGTCTTCAAACCCAGCTTAACAAATTAGATAGATATATGGGTCTGAAATCAGTTTTATATATATATATATTATAGTAGGTAATAAATATATCATTTAAAATTGAATTCATATGGATATAGATTGCTAAACAAAAAAGAAAGTTAAAATATCTGAATACTACAAAATAAAAAATAATAGAGATAAAAAATGCTTTTATTTATCATGCAATAAAAAACAAAAAAATAATTGTTTCTGCAACCACAATTGGGATTTTTAGACTGAACTTGAAATATAAATTTGGGGTCCAGAATATGCGGAGCCCCCCCACACACACACACACACACATCTTTATTTATATTCAGCATTATCAATGATTCATTTTCCCATCATGTACAACTTGCTCATTTCTCTTCTTTATTCATCAAATTCTTTTCATATCATAACAATACTTTATAAATACTTCTACCATTATCATTTATGTATTTTTATTATATTTCTTTTAAATAAGTTTAAACATACATTTTTGGAATACATTTATAAAGCATTAAAGTAATATTTTTCAAATTGAGAATTTTTCAAAAGTATTCTTAATATATTATTATGTTTTTCATGTTGATATCTTTTTTATATCTTACATCTTAGTTTTAAAAACTCATTGGCTCAGGTGAAAAAACTATGTCCAAATTTTCCAACCAATATTTGGTTACTTGCCCTTTTCTCAAAAGATAATATTGCTTTTATAACTAAAAATTATGCAATATTTGTTTTAAATAAGTAACAAACTAATAGAATTATGAAGCTATGCAAGCATAGACTATTATTGAAAACCTGCTATTAGCTATCAGTATTTTATTTAATGGTTTATATATAATACGTATATACATGCTGAGCACTGATTGTATATATGTGTCTGAGATGGTGGTCTGGATTAACCAATGACTGCTGGTTCAGCACAAAATAATATATTAGAGCTCATTTATCTTTTGCACATGTATGTGGTCATGTGTATTAGTTGTATAAGATGAAGAGGATAGTTGTATGGAGCTTGAAAGTCTGAGTTCAAGTCCCTTTTAATTATATATATACATATATTGTCATACTCATAACTGTTAACATTTTCCGGCAGGCTTCAGATTTTTTAATACCGTTATATTGTCAGCCTAGCTAGTCATGCAATATTGGCCGATAAATTGATGTCCCTTCATTTTTAGCAAGAAAGGGAATAAAAATTCTACAATATTCTGCATTGTCAACTAAGTATTTGATAAATATACCAAACAAAAAATACTTTTCTAGCTTTTATATAATCTTCATTTATAAAAGGGTCAAATATTTACACATTTTATTTTGTAATTATATATACTTGCTAAAGATATAGAGTTGCTGACTTAATGTCAAATCTCTGGAACTATTTGGGGTCAAAGTATTACGGTTTTTAAAATTTTAAGCCATTAGTGCATAATATTAAGTGTAAACATAGATCTGTATATTTATTATTCTAACAATGCTTACCATTGAGCATGGTTATAACCAAAAACTAGTAAGTAGGTCCGTTTGATGCTATCATATGGTGTTCATTGATTATTTATGTTTACATGGTTGGCTCATACAGTAAAGAAAAATTAAGTGCATGAGGCAGATAGATCATACCTATACACACTGATCCCATGATTCTTTTACCACATATATAAATATATGCATGAGAATTGAAATTTCTGTACATTTAATTAAAAAATGAAAATAATGTTGCACGACCACACACATCTACTATCACACAATTAATACAAAGCGATAAACAATAATATGAGAGTTCAAAATGTACATATTCTACCTAAATAAAATGACTGAAGTTAGTAAAGTTAAAAATAAATAAATAAATAAATAAAACAACAAAAAGAAAATATTGAAAACAGTGAATTGGAACAGTATTCATTCTTTGATGACCCAAAATCTCCTGTAAAGTGTAAGAGATATTCTTAATTAGGTACTGCTTATTAGTTATTAATCATAATTAACCCTTGTATGTAAAATTTCATAATCCAGCACTTCTTGGTAGTAATATGATGATTTATAAACTAGGTTGAAATATTATTTTTAAAACATTATGTCTGTTTTAAGCAACATTCCAAATTGTTCTTTATGTTTCCTCTTACAAAAAAAAGAAAAAATATATATATATAAATGTGAATATAGAGAGTATATGAGCACAGACTTTCACACATCCCACCACTCTCCACTCTATCTAATAATACTGATACACTTGAACACATATATGTTGAAAAGATAAATAATCACCTATATACGTATTTCATGCTAAACCAGCAATCATCAGTTGGTCTAGATTACCATCTCTACACATATATGCTATAAGTGTTCAGATATATATTAAGATAGCCAATCCTCATACTTTAATGGACAGGCTTCAATCTTCTCACACTCCAACTCTTCAACCGTCCATCCAATTGAAAATCTGATGATGGAATGCTCAAAGGCCACCCCAAGGCCGAGATTCTTGTCACACCCATGTTGACCTAAAATCAATCTGACCCCTCATGTACAAGACATAATCCATTAATACCTATACAAGGGATGGGCAGACATCTCTACAGGTATATGATAAGTCTGTGTTTCAGTTGTTATATAAATGTGAATATGAAATTATCAATCATTTCTTTTTTTGTAATTTCTTACTAACACGCTTTAGATTCTAATTATTTTATCATTATCTTTTTTTCAATAATTTTCCCAAAACCTTTGAAGAGTTGGAGTGTAAAGTGGATTGAAGCCTGTTCATTAAAGTATGGAGACTGGCTATCTTAATATATATCTGAGCACTTATTGCCTATATGTGTAGAGATGATAATCTGGACCAACTGATGATTGCTGGTTTAGCATGAAATATGTATATTGGTGATTATTTATCTTTTTGACATATATGTGTTCAAGTGTATCAGTGATATGAAATAGAGTGGTGGGTCATGTGAAGTCTGTCCTCATATACCCTATATATTACAGATATTGATACAGATGTATAATAAGCCTTATTTCAGTTAAAACCTTTTAGCAGCATTTTCAGTTTAATCTGTAAAATAAATGTTTCTGTTTGTGTGCGTGTGTGTGTCAGTTTTTAAGCCATAATAATAGTTTACAATATGAAAGGCCAATTTTTTAAATCAGAAAAAAAAGTTTTTATGGCAACAAATACATTTACAGCCTACTTTACTTTGTCATTTTGTTTCTTTAAAATCGAAAAATATTAGCCTATTTTTTAATAGAGAGAATTCTTTCTTGACATAACTCTCCAATATCTTGCATTAATTTATCAAAGGAAATACTGTACTATAAAAGCTTTGTCAGTATATTTCTCTCTTATGCATTCTATAGTGAGAATTCAAAACTCTTTCTGTTTTTGGAAACATTACTAAAGTATGGTATGTGGGATTCGAACTCAGACTTTCACACGACCACTACTCTCAGTACCATTTTATATTGCTGACCCACCTGATCACACACATGTTGAAAAAGATAAATAATCACCAATATACATATTTTGTGCTAAACCAGCACTCATCAGTTGGTCCAGATTACCATCTGCACACATATATACAATCAGTGCTCAGCTTTATATCAAGATAGCATGGAGATGATAATCTGGACCAACTGATGAGTGCTGGTTTAGCACGAAATACGTATATTGGTGATTATTTATCTTTTCAACATGTGTGTGATCAGGTGGGCCAGCAATATGAGATGGAACTGAGAGTAATGGGTCTTGTGAAAGTCTGAGTTCAAATCCCGCATATATTTCATATATAAATGCAGGTTTAAGAATGTACAATGTATTAAAGTATGGTATTTAAATCATTAAATCTATACTTATGACTTATAATTTATAGTGTTATGAATTTGTTTTTTTCGATAATTCCTAAATTGACTGCATTTTTTTTTTAATCTAACTAATTTATTGATGTTATAGTAGCTATATGATTGATGTCCTAATAATAATTTTGGAATTTTGTAAGATTTTTTTTTAACCTTTTTTTTTTTAATAATCATAATTTATTTAATCTATTTTCAGATCAAGTAATTAATTTTGAAATTTTCAATTGTCCATATTGATCAGCCTTAAATAAAATTGATAAAAAATAATTTTAAGATTAAATAAAATTTATCTACAAAATCAAACTATTTTCATTTTTTATAGGAACTTATTCAAGATTTTAATCTATTTTTTATACACATTTCATAGATGACGTTTCCAAAATCAACTATCCAATTGTATAGCTTATCAAATTTGAAAAATTTTGATTCTGATAAATGTAATGGACAGTTAGAATTAAGTCAAAGATGATTTATATTACATGTATGTTTTGATGCTGTTTGTTTTTCTTCCAATGTATTTTCTGATTTGTGCTGACCTTTATAAATATAACCCAGTGGAATTTGTTAATTCTGCTAGAGACTTAAAAGTGTATTAAATTCATGTAGCAATATTATTTTTATATCTCATGTTTAAACTGTTGATTTACATAAATTGTACTTCCTATTTTAGTTTTGGTTTAAAATTTATTGTCAATAAAGTCTCATGGAAATCTGACTTCTGCTTTCTACCTATTATGCAATCTTTAGAATGTGCTTCATTTTGTTTCTTAAAATGATTTTTAGACACTTAAAATTATGTTTTTTCTTCTTATATTTAGTTTGCCTAAAAGCTTTTTTTTATAAATGATTAATCAATTTTTAACTGTTTAAAACTAATAAATCCAATCAATACTTCGTTATTATAAAATATAAATCACAATCTAACAATAGGACTATTGTACAAAACAGAGAAACAATAAAATATTATAAAATACTATTGCCAAGTGTTTTTAACTTATTTGAGTCCTTATCAAGGCTGTATAAAAATTATTATACCCTATTGAATGATAAACTCGGAACATTTCATTATATCGGCCAGGAACAACTAATCTGAAAACTGGTTAACTTTGAATTAATTTTGATCTTTCTCTGTTTTATACAATAATTGTATTGTTAGGTTGTGATTTACATTTTATAATAATAGAAGTATTGGATTTACTAATTTGCAATAGAGGGTGATTGGAAATTCTGAGAAGCGATAAATTTGTGAAAAAGTATTATTGTAGCTAATGACCGTTATATTTTTTCCCAAATTTATGTAGAATTAGATTGCATTGTTGTATACATAATAGGATTAAAGCCATGAACATGATACAATAGAATTTGGTTCATTTTTTGTTGAAAAATAGCAGGAAGGAACTTTTTTTGCTGGTAAAAAAAATAAAAATTATACAGCAGTTTATTCATTACCATCATATACATAAGATTGGTTTGGAAAGCTTAAAAACTATACTCAGCCTAAATATTTGAATAAGTTAGGGTTTTTGTTATATTAGCAAAGACATATTAAACTGGGAAGTAATAGCTAGTAGGTGGTTAATTTATCTATATGTGAAATTTCAGATAGCATGGGTGAAATTTTATCAAGTGGGCTTATATATGAGTATGGCTCATGGAGCGATGCTAAAGTGGACATAGTTGTGGATATGGAAGCAGTATATGATGGTGTTATTGAAGAGAATATTGTTCAAGCTATAGCTCCACAGTTGAATAAAGTATCAGATAAGATTAACTATAGGAAGCCATGAGCATTTCTCAAGATTACATTATCTTTAAATGATAGCCAGCTTATTTGTTCTAAGGAGGATAAATCTAGTAGATTTGTTTCAGTGGACAAAGGCACATATGAAAATAAGCTTTAACAATAGATTAAGAGAGGTACATTATTTTAAATGATAAGATAATCAAATTATTTGTTCTAGGATGGCTAAATTTGTAGATTTGTTTTAGTGAACAAAGGTACAAGTTTCAAAACAGATGGAGAAGTTAAACTCTATACAAATTGAAATCTATAATATAAAAGTGATGAAAGACAAGTTTCTGTTGAGAATGTTAAGACTATGGGGTAAAGAATTTCTTACTAATAAAAATACAAAGAGGTTTATCCATTGGCTACTTTTATTCCACAAGTGTTTGCTAATATAACAAGACTAATGCCCTATTGAGATTAATGCTTGATCTTACAAGTGTATATTACCAGAGGTTACAAGGATTTTAGTTCAGTGGATTTTGGTTTGGGTTGAGTTTAGTGAATATACATTGAAGTCATCATTTGGGTGTATGCATAGGCTAAGGCAGCTATAGTGGATATAAGATGATGCCTTTAAATGTGGTGAAATTATATGATTCATTAGATTGGATTGCATCAAGTACAATTTTACAAGATGGACTAATAATTAATAACTTGTCTCAAGGGAAAATATCTTTTATTGTGGATATTTTAGATTGGATAAGTAAGGATATTGTGGTAACACATGGGAACCAGTTAAGTAGAATGGAGAGGGATGACCTATGGATCTGGTAATTAATGGTATATTAAGAAGTTTGTTTGTTGGAAGTATTGGAGCAATGTGTTGTGATGCCCTTATTATTAATAAGTGTAAATATGCTGCATTGCTGATATATGGATGATGTTTTGATATATGAGAAACCTTCTGTTATAAAAAAATTTATGAATGTTTGTAGAACCAGGACGGGTTGGGATGAACCATGGAAGAGGATGGTAATGCTACTATTAAGTGTCTGATTTGCAAATATCAAGTGTGGATGATAAATTTGTATATAAAATGGTGTTAAAGCATTAAAGCATGTGCATAATAGAGGCTTTATTCATCCAACATCTAATGTTCTTATAACATACAAGCTGGCAGGTTTTATGGGTTTTTTAATGCACAATCAGTATTCATGTTCAAATGAAGCATTTTATAAAAATAATATAGATTTTTATATGCAGAATTTGATAAAAGTTGGATATAATAAGAAAAGATTATTATCATGTTAAAACATTATAAAAGATGTAATAGTACAAATATAATTTGTAAATAATAAACCATGGATGTCATTACCTTTTATTTCTAATATTAACAAATATATAATGAAAATTTTAAGCCAAGATTTCAGGATTACAATCCTTTTAAAGCAATTCCAACTACTCATTTAGATGTGGATATGGCAAAACAGTTTTTTATAATCTTAAAAATGAAAAGTTTGCAGACCCTGATGAAATACCTGGAGAATGTTATCTTCAAAAATATTCCAGTTTTTTTGAAGAATATATGATTTCATGAAGTTATGTCATTTAATTTTAAAAATACTTCTGTTGATCCCATTTTTAAAAATATAGGGAATAGACAAGATTGCAGTAATCATCTTGGAATATCAAAATCATCCACTATAACTGTTATTTTCAAGGATTTGTTAAATATGTTGCTTTCAGTCATAGGTAAATGTTTACTAGAGACTCAATGTGGTTTTAGATAATCAAAAAGCACTATAGACCTGTTTTTCGTTGCCAGAAACATGCAAGAAAAGTCACAAACAAAAGAGTTGATTTATGCATTGCTTTTATTGATTTGGTCAAGGCATTTGATTCAATTAATGGGATAGGTCTATGGTATTGTTTGAAATTAGTTGTTTGTCCACCAAAATTTATTTGTATTTTACAAATTCTACACTATAAAATGAAAATAAGTGTTATTACTACAGGTAATAAAACATTTAAAATTAAAATTGGTGTTAAATAAGAATATGTATTTGCTCTGACATCGTTTTCAATTTTTATAACAATGATCTTTGAAGCTGTTTATAGATGACTTAATTAAATAGAAATCAAAATGTTATACAGGTTTGATGATACAAATTTTTAATTTGAATTGACTAAAAAACAATAGCTTCATCTTCTTAGATATGATGATGATTCATGTGATCACCATTTCTTATGCTTGCTCATAACTGTTATTAAAACAGACAAAACTCTCCATACAGTAGTGCCTCTCAGTGCAAGCCAGAATGCATTAGATCCTAAGATCTAGGTGCAGTGCTCTCAGATCCAAGGCTTGTCATTGATGAAAGCCACAAGCTAGAAACTAGTCTGGGGATATTGGATGAATAGGTGCTAGATGGGGATTTTATGCACAAACCTTCTTGCATCCATTGATTACTCTGGCTTGCACTGAGTGGCGCTACTGTATGGAGAGTTTTGCCTGTTTTAATATGTCGATAATTGTGCTAATTTTTTTCAGTACACAAATGATTTACAGAAAGTGCATAATGTTTTAATTGCAACATATAAAGACTGCTTTAATAATGGAAGAAAAATTCTCAACAACTTTTAGTTTGACAGTTATAAAACTTAAGAATATAAATCAATTTAAATATCTTGATAGTTTTATAAGTAGAAAAGTGGACTTTATGATGATAAGCAATATTGATGCCAATGTGCTACTGTTGCTTTTAATAAGTTAAAAAAATAGGATATTTTATCACAAGGAAATAACTACTGGAACTAAGTCTGCTGTTTATAGAGCTGTTATTTTACATAATTTTTTACATGGAAGTGAAAGATGGACACCTTATTGATTCAGTATAAAGGAATTGGAAAATTTTTATTTAAGGACGATGTGCAAAATTTTAAAAAATGGTAGAATCATAAAACCAACCAATACATTTATCAATTTTCTGGATGTGATACTATAGAATTAACAGTTGCAAAATCAGATCTTCTTGGGATTGATCATATAAAACAAATGAATTTTGCAAGACTTCACAAATGTGGGTTTTGTGGTGAATTTAAGCAGTGCTGATTGCTCTTAATGGAAAGGAAGATGTAGTAGATGTTAAAAAGCTACAATTAGACATAATTGAAGTATATCAGAAAGAAAAGTTTTCTGTTAAAAAAACAGAAAAATGGACCAGCATGTTGTATATGCGAATGTATTTGTGATTCACACCTTGTTTTGTATAGCCATTGCAAAACTCATCCCTATAGCTTTTTTCTTTTTTATCTTTTGTTGTTTATTTCTTGGTATTGGATATATTGATTTACAAATAGCTGTTGGTGATAGGTATTTAGAATAGTGGCTCTAGAATTCATAGTCCAAGGATCACAACCTTCCGTTGCCATTTCCAATGTTCAAACTTCTTATAAACTCCAAAGAAGTAAATCATTCAATATTTTTTATTAGTTTGTATGTCCTTAAATTAATATGATTAGTTAGATGTAAATTAGTTATTCAAATAAAAAATCTTACAACGATTTAAATTTTTTTTATAATTTGTAGTCCATTTTTGATAGTGGATGATAAAATTAATCGGTCACATTTTTTCCTTCCATATTCAGATTTTCTTGTGATTGTAGTTTTTTTTTAAAAAAAAATGTTCTGTATTGTAAATCAAACAACAAATCCTAATGGCTTTGTCAAGTGTTGGTGGTCGAGTGGTCAGCACAGCTGCCTTACAAACAGTTGTCCCAGGTTTGCAGGTGCGCTTCTTGGCTGATGCTTTGACACATGAAAAAAAATCCTAATGGCTTTATTGCTAAGGAGTTCAAAAGAAGTTTGGGCAGCAAAATTGTGAGTGCCAGAATGGATCTTTGGCCTTCCTGATCCCAAGTCTGACCCTCTATCAACTGCACCATAATGTGCAGGGTGCAAAAAATTCTAATGACTTCAATGCTCAGGAGTTCATATGAAGTTTGAATACCAAAACTGTGAGTTCCAGAATCAATCCTGGGGCTTTTCGATACCAAGTCAGACATTCTACTAACTGTGCCAACTGAAAATTATTAATAAAAAAATCGATATTTAAAAAATTTATATATAGCATATCTATTAATTATAATTTTGTTGCATATTTGTATAATTGTTATTATAATATCTTATTTTTTATGTGTCATAGCATCAGCCTGGATGCGAACCCGCTAACCCGGGATAACTGCTTGTAAAGCAGCCGTCGCTGATCTCTCGACCACCAATGCTTAACTATATAATATCTTTAATCTTATTTTTTTAAAAAATACAATAATTATTCTTTATTAATAATTTATCAAAAAATACAACAAAACAATAACTCGTGCAATCTCTGAAATATCTTGCAAGCATTTTGTTTAGTGAAAAAAATAATTAGCCCTCTTCAGCATAATGAGAATGTAACTATAACAGAAATATGTTGAAACAATTAAGCAATTCTGTTTGCTATTTTGGAAAACAAGAAAATGTTTTCTATGATCATGATGAAAACATTTATCTATTAATTGGGGAAACAACATTGAATTGTTAAATGTAACCACCATGTCATTCATCACTTTGATGATTCAATTATTTTTTATCACACTTCACGCAAAATGATGTGACTGTTTTTGTTAAAAAGTTTATAATTAATAATTTGTAAAACGCATACTCATTACATAAGTAATATATATTAAGGCTATAACCTTAAGACTACGCACCTAAAATGCGACAGTAGGAACTTCTACAAATCTAAACACGAGATTAACGACTTTAAAAGACAAGGGCTTGTCTTTTAAAGTCGTTAATCTCGTGTTTAAATTTGTAGAGATCCCTACTGTCGCATAGTCTTAAGATTATAGCCTTAAATATTAAAAAGTTTATATAATCGAAATATATACAAGAAATAGGGAAATTAAAGAGAATCCATTTAATGATATATTGGATGAAATTTCCGATATTTTTCAAAAATTTCAAATATTAATATTATCGGTTGTTAATCATTTAAAAGTTGCTTCTTAATTATTTTTTTAAGGTCTCCGAGCTGATTACTTCAGTATATTTTTACCTCAATTATTATTATTATTATTATTATTATTAATAATAATAATAATAATAATAATAATGCAAATAATCTTATAATAAAAACAATACCAGCATGAAGCCTAACAATAAAAAATTGTATACTGAAATTTCAAATATAAAATATTAAAATAATACAAAATAATTACAAATAAAAAGTTTTTCATCATTATTAATTACAATCCAATCTATAGCCAATTTTCTAATTTTTTTTTTTCTTGATAAGTCACTAACATTAATTTTAATGTTCCTCATAAATATAATACTTTGGGCCAAAATGATATTTTGATTCATACAATGTGTTTTAAAAAATATTAATTAAATTAATAAACCATAATCATATAGCCTGGTTAACCTTAAACCTTGAAAATCATTTTTATTATATCTTTTATTTTTAAAATAATCAAATAAAATATTTAAAATAAATAATTGGTTAATGGTTAAAACTTAAGCACATTTATTATTGTCATTATTTATTATTATTTTGTTCTGTGAGTAGATATTGATTACTAATGACTCTGTGATTAACATTCTATCTTTTCTTAAGGTTTATTGTAGTATTCATGAATAGCTTATGATTGCATTTGTTCATGAAATTGGAAGTGATGATTTGCTGTTGATCTGACTGTACTTAGCTTTAATAACAACATAGTTTTCAAGTGCAGTTTTTGGTCATAATTCTTAATGAGAAGGTAATCAGTCTTCAACCACTGTTTACTCATGATATTACTTCACCAATGTTATAATGACTAAACAAGACAGCCTCAAACCCAAGTGCAAACATTCTCATTTCAGAATGCTTTAGATTGGCCTATATCAGGCATGTCAAACTGGCAGCCCCAGGGCCGCATGCGGCCCTCGAAATGATTTTTCATGGACCTCGTCTAAGATGCTATGTAATAAAATGAAAACAGAATGATATGTTGCAAACAATAAATTAATTTTTTTTAAAAAGCTCTTATATTTAATTACATGAACTAAAATATATACAGTAATTGTTGTCTACATACATAGCTAATTTATAATTCTCGGTTACACGCATAGCTTATGCCTTTATGATGATGAAGCATTTGAGATATGTGAATACCAAAGCTGGCAACGTTAATAATGTGCTGCTGTGCTTCCGAGAACATAAATACATTAGTCAGCTATTCGCGCCACCAACGTAGCAATCCTATCTGCAGATATTGTTTTTTTCTTTGAATTGTAACAAAAGGCAGTTGCGCTAGTTTCTTTATCCGGATTGGTGTGTTAAAAATTTGCGGGTTGTTTCCTTTTATAACTCATTCAAAAAATATAAGTAAACTGCTATATCCAAGAGTTTATATCTTTCTGAAACTAGTCAGACAGCATAAGAAATAACGAGCATGCATTTTGTTATATAATATTTTAATTATAATCAAACATGAGAAACAATAATATTTTACATATAAGTTAGTAACGATTACATTTCAGTTTGGAAAACACTAAAAGTTCTACAATTTTACCAGTGTATATTCGGCCTTGGGAAACTTTAGTGGCTTCGACCATTTCTAACCTATGGCCTTATGCACAGCTTTCTTCTTTGTCACATCTCTATCTTAATTGCTCCGTGCTGGGAAGTCAGGACTGAGAGAGAGAGAAAAAACGTAATCCGTACCTTTTATAGCTACCTCCATTTATCGAGCATAATTCCAGGAGCGAGAATCGATAGCAGCGCTCTCTTTACATTTAAATACTAGAGTAGCGTTAAATTTTTACGAAGCGTATTTTGCATAAACGTAGTTGCAATTTTTTAAATTTTAAAAATTTAAATCTAAAGCTCTATTTTTATTACAGAAAATGCCACTTCCAACGCTAAATAAAAAACGAAAGATTGATGACGAGGGAAGAAAATTTCAAGAAAGGTGGGAACTGAATTATTTTTGTGTGGAAGTGAACAATAAGATTACGTGCTTAATTTGCAAAGAAACTATTAGTGTTGCTAAAGAATACAATATTAAGCGACATTATAGCACTAATCACGAAAAACAATTTTCGTGTTTTGAAGCTAAAATAAGAGAAGAAAAATTAAAAACAATGAAGAATTCATTAAGTAGCCAGCAAGGAGTGCTTACAAAATTTATAAAAAGTAATGAATCAGTAACAAGAGCTAGTTATGAAATAAGCTATTTATTAGCAAAACATTCAAAAGCATTCACCGATGGTTCTTTAATCAAGGAATGTATAATAAAAGCTGCCAAATTTGTCTGTCCAGAAAAAGTACAAGCGTTTCAAGACATCTCATTATCAAGAAATACGGTGGCAGATAGAATTACTGAAATGGCAGATGACATCACTTCGCAATTACAGAAAATATCTACCAAAATCCAGTTCTTTTCAATTGCTATTGATGAAAGTACGGATATAAGAGATGTTGCACAAGTTGCTGTTTTTTTTCGTGGTTGCGATAATAACATGAGGATCACCGAAGAATTGTTGGAATTCATCCCTCTTCACGGAACAACAACTGGTGAAGATATTTTTGATGCCGTATGGAGCATTTTAGAAAAACTTAACTTGCCTGTTGACAAGCTTGTTTCTGTTACAACTGATGGTGCTAAATCGATGACAGGTGAAACTAAAGGTTTTGCGTCATGACTAGCAAGGAAATTACAAGATGAATATCCAGATAAACCGAAAATCAAAGCTTTTCATTGCCTCATTCACCAACAAGTTCTCTGTTTAAAATTATTAAAAATGGATCAAGTACTTAAAACAGTTACAAAGATAGTCAACTTTATTCGATCAAGAGCACTTAACCATCGCCAATTTACTTCGTTCCTTAAAGATTTAGAATCCGAATTTGAAGATCTTCCTTATTACACAGAAGTTCGTTGGTTGTCCTGCCACAATGTCTTAAAGAGCTTCTATCTGATTTTGGAGGAAATAATATTATTTTTTGAAATGAAAGATGAAAACAACGAAAATATATCAATTATAAAAGATCCATTGTGGGTACAAGACCTAGTATTTTTAATAGATATTACAGGCCATCTGAATAATCTTAATATTACATTGCAAGGCAAAGATCAATTGATAACGAATATGTATGATGCAGTTGCAAGCTTTGTACAAAAACTGAATTTGTTTAAAAATCATTTGCAAAAGAACGTTTTGACGTATTTTCCTACATGTGAGCAGTTAAAAGCACAAAATCAAAGTTGCTCATTTTCACATCACTCTGCAAAAATTGAAAAAATAAAAGACGAATTCGATAAACGTTTTGATGATTTCAAGGAGTTCGAAGAAATTTTTTCTCTTTTCACGGGACCATTTGTATCGAAGTCGGAGCTTTTTCGACTTCGATACAACTGGAATTAATTGATTTCCAGAATGATTCGATTTTAAAAACCAAATATCGAGAAGTAGGAACTCCGAAAATTTATTCCTATTTAGGTGAAAGATACCCGGAAATTAAAAAATTTGCTGCACAAATTTTAAGCTTTTTTGGAAGTACATACTTATGTGAGAAATTATTTTCATGCATGAAATTAAATAAAACAGCTTACAGATCAAGATTAACTGATAAACATCTATCTGCCATAATGAAAATTGCTTGTTCTCAGTCTTTGAATCCAGATATTGAAAAACTAGTAAGAGGAAAACGCTGGCAAGTTTCCAGTAAAAACAATAAATTGTAGTTTTATAAATATATAATCAGATAAAATAAATGTTTAAATAAAAGCAATACTATATCAATTGTATATTATTGAAGTGAATTCACTAAACTACATAATATGCTTTAATTACCCTATCTATATTCCTGCATTTTCACTTTCAAAATACAATTTTAAAAAAATTTGTGTGATGTGGCCCGCGAGAATCTTACCAGTAGCATAAAGTGGCCCATTGTTTGAATGAGTTTGACATGCCTGGCCTATATAATTGCATTTATATAAAAATAAAATGGCCCTTCTTATTTTTTAAAAGTTTATATCTTGCATTTGCATTTGAGATTATTCTGTATAAACCAATAAACATCACATGATCACCATTTCTTATGCTTGCTTATAACTATTATTAAAACAGGCTAAACTCTCTATACATATTGCCACTGTCATGTGATGTTTATTGACTTAAAACCAATCCTGCCTAATAGGATAGTGGTGGCTATCATTATTAAAGAACCAAAGTCACCAACATGTATAGGTACTGAACTGAGTACAGACGTAATGTGACTATATAAGCTAACGAGTTTGGATTGAAATTATTATAGTATTTCCAATTTAAGACGATAGTTTTATAGTTAAGTAGAGATAAAAGGTGGTTATGGACTGTTGCATTTGATTTTAAGATCTAGGTGCAGTGCTCTCAGATCCAAGGCTCCTCACTGACAAAGGTCACAAGCCAGAAACTAGTCTGGGGATATTGGATGAGTAGGCACTAGATGGGGATTTTATGCGCAAGTCTTCTGGCATCCATTGATTACTCTGGCTTGCATTGAGTGGCAATACGTATAGAGAGTTTTGCCTGTTTTAATTATTCTGTATACTCACTATAATATCGGTAAGACAGTTCATGAGTAAACAGTGATTGTTTGAAGGCTGACTACCTTCTGATTAAGAATCATTCAACATTGTTGTTTCCCAATACAGATATTAGGACTAAAATGTTAAATAAAAAAAAGGAATAAAAAATAGTAAGCAAGCAGAATGACAATGAAGACAAAAATATATAGTTTGACCCGCTTTATGAATTATTCTTAATTTTGACAAGATTAAACTCAGTAAAAATATTAGCAACAGCAGCAGCTTGGAACTTTGAAAGTAAATTATTATTGTATATGAACAATAGAAATACAGTTATGATAGGGTGACTTGAATGATATTTAAAATGCATATTTGTAATTGCTACTTATACATGCCTCATGGTTAAGTGTTTGGGAGTTCATAAAAAGTTTGAGTGCAGGAAATGACAGTGCTGTACCATGATCCATGGAATTTGAACTCTTCCAACACTGCTTTAAATCATGCATTTTTTTTATCACCAATAAAATAAAACAATACATGTAGTGAAGTGGTAAAAAAAAAATAGCAAAATTATTATGTTAAAAGAATGAAATTACTTTTCTGTCCAATAAGTCATGAAAAATAATCACTAATAAATTTTCTGAAAACATAATTAAAAATCCTGAAAAATAGAGTAATGGATTAATCAATTTTTTTGATGAGTTTCAGTTTTTTTTTTCTAAGTTTGGCATCAGTTTTAGTTACATGTATTTTATTTAATATACTCTACTGTAAAAATTAAACATGGCTGCATATATTTATATCCTATGCTAAAAAATTAAATTAAAAATGGCCATCAAAGATGTGGAAAAAAACTAATCTTAAAAACTATACAATAAATACTGTACCAAAGTAGGGTTGCATTTTAAATCTATTGTATAAGTAATTTTGCAGCAAAATGTTAGAAGAAATGTAAACTGACTAATATTTATATCAAGAAAACTAATTTTGTTAAAATTTGTTAATTATTAAAGCCAAAACTTTTATGTGGCTATTTAAATTTATAAAGAAATTTTATGGGGTGTATTTTGAATTCATTAAACTGCAGTCTGAATGCTTTTAACATGAAGTCAGAAAGTTTATAGAATATGTAGCATTTTGTAAAAATGGCAGACATGTTTGTGCACTCCAGAAAAACTAGAATTGTTCAAGTGGTTGTTGTAGATCATGCGCTGATAATGGAGGAAGTTAAGGAACGTAATGGCAGACGATAATTCCAAGAGATATTTGCTGATTGCAAATATTTCTGGATAAAAGACATTACCTGATTGGACAAGGATTAATTGCTACAGTTATCAGCAAGCAATAAAAGACGGTGTAACAACTACACGGGGTAAGGCAGTTATTAGCAGCCATATTTGGAATACAATGGCAGTAGACATTAGTAGTTTTGAGTAGAGATATCTCGCGTCAGTGCTTGCAGTAAATGACCAGCGCCCAATGGAAATGTAGTCCACGGGTGTAGCTGGAAGAGCCCACAGAAATGGGGAGACCGCAGCAGAGAAGAGCATTAGTTACAGAGTAGAGCATTAGTTGCAGAGCAGAAGAGCATTAGTTGCAGAGCAAGAGCATCCGTTGCCAGAAAATTATGGAGATAGAATGTTGTAAACTATTCGCTATTCAGACTGAGTAAAATATTGTGTATATTTATTTGATAACTGCAAAGACATTCTTGTGGATATAACAGAATATATCAAAGCACTGAGTTGAATAGAAATTTTTTGAAATGAAGTCAAACAATGAAAAAAAATAAAGAATTCATTCTTCATTTATTTTTATTTTTATTTTAATTAACTGTAAATGCTTTTTAATGAAATGGACATGAAATTCAAATACTATTCCAGTATCTCTTCATAAAAGAAACAGGGAAAAAGAAGACATTAGTCCCAGACTGATCAACTGCTGATTGGTGAAGGTTTTATGAGCCAACTACCTTACAAAATCATGTTATATTGAA
Organism: Epiperipatus broadwayi; assembly: GCA_028023455.1. NCBI lineage: Eukaryota > Metazoa > Onychophora > Udeonychophora > Euonychophora > Peripatidae > Epiperipatus > Epiperipatus broadwayi. The sequence goes on along the minus strand of JAQFVV010012461.1, from coordinate 1,226,666 downwards.
AATTTACCATTTGCTTGAAAAAAAATTTTTCTCTCGTAATCAAAATCCAGATTGTGATTATAATAAATAGATGCATAGATTATTACATTAGAAAACCATAAAAGATTCTTATATAAACACTTCTTTTATAAATTAGATGGAAATTTTAATATCATGAAAATGATAATAAACGATTGTGTATTGCCAAGTATTGACATCACATAAGTATTAATAACTGAAATACAGTCTTATTATATACCTGTATCAATATATGTAATAAATAGGGTATATGAGCACAGACTTTTACACAACCCACCACTCTCCACTTTATCTCATAACACTGATACACTTAAACACATATATGTCAGAAAGATAAATAATCACCAATATACATATTTCATCTTTTCGACATATATGTGTTCAAGTGTATCTGTGTTATGAGATAGAGTGGAGAGTGGTGGGTTGTGTTAAAGTCTGTGCTCATATACCCTATTTATTACATAAGTATTAGTGTTATTTTTTTTCATTCTCTCACAATCATTTTATGTAGCTGTTTGTTTGTTTGAGTCAAATCTTGTATCCAATTTTTAACATACTTCTATCAAATGGATTTTCTTCAAATTTTATATATGTGTTAGGTACCAATACAGTGCAATATTTCAGGAATTTTCCAGCTGATTGATCATTCTAACAATGTTGATGAAACAAATTTCAAAGTGTGTTGATATCTGTTTAATAAATTTTCAGTGATGTGCAATAGATAACAAACAATATATATATATTTTAAAAATATGATTTCATTGAATTTCATATCCATTTCTCTACAAAGCATTTACAATTGATTAAAATGTAAAGAAAAATAAATGAAGAATGAAGTCTGTATTTCTTTTTTTAATGAAATTTTACTTTTTTTAAAATGCTCCATTCATAGACATAAATCATGTAAACAATTTTTAATGCCCATGAATTTCATTTTAAATACAATTAAATTGTTTGGACTCTCGATTTTAAATATGAATATGACTAATTACAAAAAGCCAGTTGTGGAATATTTGAATACTAAAAAATTTAAATAATATACTGCATTTGCCAGCATATAGAACACACCCACGCTCAAAATACACTTGAAATATGGAATGTGTCTTATGTGGCAGTAATTAAAATTATGAATTGAAATTACAGTTAGTCTAAAACTTCTGGTTTATATATAAAATTCAAGACTGCCTAATACTATACTAGTAATAAATAAAATACAAAACCATAAAACAATACAATACTAGATAAACATCCAAATTTTACCAAAATTGTTACACATCCATGGTTTCATCTACTAAACAAATAGACCTTCTCAAGTGAAAATCAAACTAAAAAAACAACATACATATACAAAACAAACAAACCTTCCCATAATTCATTTCAAAAACCAACTTCCCTTTATATCAAAAGATGTCTTCGTAGGATTGATAGCCTCATATTCAAAAAGTTTTATCATTAAAGTTTTTTTTACTCTTCTTTTTTTTTTTAAACTTTAATGACAAAACTTTATCAATCTTATAAAGACATCTTTTGATATAAAGGAAAGTTGGTTTTTGAAATGAATTATGGAAAGGTTAGTTCGTTTTGTGTATATATATATATGTTGCTTCTTTAGTTTGATTTTTACTTGAGAATATCTATTTGTTAGTAGATGAAACCATGGTCATGTGAGGATTTTGGTAAAATTTGGATTTTTATCTAGTATCGTATTGTTTTATGGTTTTGTATTATATATATAAAGATGTGTATGTGCACATTCATCATAAGGGCTGGATAGATAAATGGGGGATGAAGTTGTGGATTGATAATGTGTGTCTAAGCATCCTGGTGGACTGTTATGGGATCAGTTTCGGAGTCACAAAACAGAAGTTGTGAAAAATAAAATCAACCAATTGAAAATTCAACTAACTATAATTCCAGGTAATCTAATGAGCCAGTTTTAAATGGAATACTTGGATGCAGTCTATAGATGTTCATGTGACACCATCAGGAAAAATGAAGAGGCCTAGTATTTTGCAGAGTGAATGAGTCAAAATTTCATGGGATGCTGTGAAACATGAAACAGTTGTAAAATCATTTTCGAAATGTGGAATTAGTAACTCACTTGATGGCACAGAAGATGATTCATTATACAAAGACTCAGTTTCTGTAGAAGAGGTTTCAAATGATTCTTTGTTTAATTCTGAAAGTGAATTTCTAGGTTTTGAGGCTGAAAATTCGAAGATATTTAACTACAATGTTCATTAGTTTTATTTTTTTGTAGATACAAATAACTATAAAATTAGTACAGTAATTCATTATAAAAATTTATGAAAAAAATGTAGAAAATTACTATTATTTTTAATGTGTATAAAAAAGAGGTGTGACTTATATTTCACTGAGATCTATATGCCGGTAAATATGATATATAAAATATTAATAAAAAAGGTTCTCATTTAATTTGATAAATGCCACTCTAAAAACCAAAAAAAAAATTTCTTTGAATCACAATTTGGTTATTATATAGATACCTGGAAATAAAAATGTGGGGTTTCCATTAATTAATTAGTTCAATCAACTAATGATTGAATGAATTAATTTATGGATGCCCTGTATATTTATTTTAAGATATATATATAACAACCAAAATTGTGATTGAAGGGAAAAAATATTTTTGTTTTTAGTGCAATATTTATCAAATTAAATGTTTTTATAAAATATTATTTTTTATGTTGCTTGTCTTTAGTCACTTTAGATTAGTATAGAATTTGGTCATCATAAACCCTTACTTCATTGAGCATCTCTCTATGCATTAATGATGATATTGAGATTGTATGCTTGTGCACTAATATTTCCAATCTTTTCTTGCAAGCACAGTAATTTAGACTCCAATCATTTATTTCATTTTCTTTTTCTTTTAACTTACCTTTTATTTTCCTCTCTAGCTTTGCTGTTTTTTTTTGTTTTCTTTTAGAGTTAGAATGGCCATACTTGTTTTAAAATGGCTGATAATACCAATGATTAGCATTATACACCATAAAATTAAGGATTTAAAAGTAATTAATGTTAATTTAAATTATATGAACCAAATTAAAATCATCTTTTTGAATTTTTGTGTGAGAGTGGTGTAGTGAAAATTACACTACAGAAATATTATTCATTACTAAATAATCTCTAGACTAATGAATGACTAATAAAAATTCATAATAAATTTAAAATGAAGTTAGAAAAATAAATCTCAAATTTTACATTTTTATTAATTAATAATTATATTTTTGTTCAATTTTAACTATGAAAACTTTTATTAATTAAAATTCAAAATTATAGAAAAAACCAAACAAAAATAAAATAAACAATAAGCTATTAATTACATTAAACAGTAATTAATAAATAAAACACTTAACTAAGTTAAAATAAACAAATTAATCACAAAAACAATAATTAACAGCTCATAAAAAAAAGTTAATTAGCTTAGAATGAAACCAAAACTAATTCAAAAAAACACCACTACAAGTTAATTATTTATATCAAAACTAAAGTCAACAACATAAGACTAGTATTTTTTTTTTTAAAAATTAAGATGTCTTTTCTTTTGTTAAAAAAGAAGACCTCTCTCATTATTTTCAATATATGTATATATATGTGTGTGTTTTATAATGAGCATTAATAGCACTTAACAAGCTTTTCTGAATATCCCTATCTCCAAACCAGTTTCTAGCTGCTGGCTGTCATCAGTGAGGCACTATGATATTCAAACATCAGATGTAAAAATACCAGCTCAAGTCCAGCATTTATCTAATAGTTAACTATTAAGTAGAAAATCTGAAGTTTTCAGACATCTATATGATAGCTGGATTTGAAGACATATAGATGTCTGAAATTTTAAGATTTTCTATTTAATAGTTAACTATTGGATAAATGCTGGACTTGAGCTGGTGCTTTTAGATATAATGTCTGAATATTCTAATGCCTCACTGACAACATCCAGCAGCTAGAAACTGGTCTGGGATAGGTATATTCAGAAAAGCTTGTTAAGAGCTATTCATGCTCATTATATAACATTTGTAGTACAAGCTTATTAAATTAAGTCATGTAATGTTTGACTTGATTTCCTCACAATATATATATATATATATATATTTATATGTATTGTGCCCTTATCTATAGGTCATAATAAGGTAGAATGGTCAATTGCTAAAAAAATTTAAATTTTAAGATATGTTTGTATGATATATAAATAATAGTAGGATAATTAGATTTTATAGTACAATTTAAAGCTGAAAATACCTGGTATATAAAAGTGTAATGGATTATTTAAAAGGAACAGTTAAATAAAGATTAAAGATATCCTTGCTTATGGTTGTAAAAGCTGGCCATATAAAATAACACAGCTATAAATAGTTAAAAGTATATTAATAATTCGAGTATAATATTTTAAAACTAATAAATTAAATCTAAATGATATGTAATATTATAATTATATTTAATAGTCAAAATTAATCTAATATATTTTAAAAATAAACTTTAGGATGGTGAGAATTATATTTGGTTCTACATTTTTAAATTATTTTCCAAATTTTTATAAAATATATCAGTTTTGGTAATTTAGACCGAGACTTAAATTAAAAAATCATCTGTTAAAGTTAGTAATCATGTGACTGTATATTATATACCTTCACACACGCTTGTTAGACTAATAATAAAGTTTGTGAATTATAAAACTAAATATAATTGCTATCGATCCTTAAAGTAAAAGTTGAAATATTAAATGTTGTTTTAATAATTGTTTTTAAAGTTTAAATGATTTTGATAAAATTATAATTGAATTTAAAAATATTATTCTAAGTAATATTTAAGACATGACGTCATAAATTCTTTATTTTAAAAGGGTTTAATTTATTATAAAACTAAAATGTGTAAATTTGTTCGTGCTAAAAGTCATTAACCAATCAACGGAGGTAATTTAGCAGACAAAATATAAGAATTAGACAAAGCGGGAGAAAGTTATGTGTAAGTGAAGGAGGAAGTAACATGTTTTAGCTGGATAAGACTGTAAGCTAAAAAAGTGATATAATTTTAAAATTTTGTATTTATTTTAAAAGTTTTTTTTTAACATATAATATTTTGACTGCCTTTACATGAAGGGCTAATTTTTTAAAAGTTTTTTTGCCAGTGATTTTATTCAAGTTTAGCCAAAACCTTGCAGTAAAAATGGAAGTACTAAAGGAAAAAATACCTAAAAATATTGCTAAAGGAAAAATATTTGTAAAGTGCCTAGATACGCTTTATTTATGCTCAAAACTTATTATTGTAACTCAGAGGAATATAATTAGGGCTATAGAAACTTAAAAGAAATTATTTGCGTCAGGAAAAATTATGCAATTTATAAGGCTACTCTAAAGTTTTTTTTTTATTCTTCTCTATGGGAAAATTAAGATGCTGTATATTATAAAGAATTATGTAAAGTTATAATGAGAAAAAATGTTTGTCCTTTTTAAAGGAACATTACAAAGTATATAGCTACCAGAACTTTAAAAGAAAGGAAAATTTACCGAATAATAATATGAAAGAGTCATTATTTTTTTTTATGAAAAAAAAAAAAAGAACAGAAAAACTTTCTCTAAGAGAAATTGGAAAATATAAATCTAATATACTTAATAAATGGATCCATGAGACAGAAAAATTTACTGAATATTTAAAAAAAGTACCTAGAAGATGCATATAAAGTGGAAATATTAGCAGAAATATTAGAGAGAATATGTAGCGTTTTTCTTTAGTGATTAACTAATAGCATAATTAATAATTGTATTAAATATATGAAAACAAGGATTGTCATCTATGAATATTTATTAAACAACAATAATTGTTTTGCCTTAAAATTGAACAAGAAGTGACTGAAGAAGAAATAATAAACATTTTTTTTTAGCTTTAATATGAACGGTTTTCAAGAAAGTTTGATAAAGAAGTACAGTAAATATAGTTTAAATATTTTACTAATTTATTTTAGAATATAAAATGCTATGTGAGATTAGGGAAAACATATAAACATAAATTTAGTAATATTAAAATTTAAATATAATAGCTTGATAAAATTATAGAAATATTGTTTAAAATAAAGTGTATGGATGTGAATATTATATCTACAAGGATCAATGGGATGGTGAAGCCTACGAACATGAGAAGATAAAGATCATTTGGTAATTTTGATATTTATTTATAATATAATGTATTTTTTAGATATCTATTGATTAAGAATAAGTGTGAAAGTTTAAATTATATGTAACATTTTATAAACATTTTTTTGACATATAATGAGATAGGAGTAATTCGGAATATGATAAAATTTATTTAAAGTATATTAATAATATAATTTAAGAAAATTGTGTGATTCTTTTGAACTTTCATGTGATAAAGTATTCAGATATTTTAAAATAGTTTGTATACGAGGAAAGTAGTAAAAAGATTTTCTTATAGAACAGTGGAATAGTTTTAAAATAAATGAATTTTATTATTGTTAGTAATGCAGATATGTATTTGTCGATGTACAGTATAGAAAAAAATCTTGAGAAATAAGATCGGATAGTGACTTGGAAGTACTAGTGGAGAGGAAACCAAGATGATGTTTTTTTTTAAGAAATAGGAAAATAAAGAATTTGGATCATATTTAGTTTGTGTGATTTCAGTATAGTTAACTAAGCCCTATGACTGAACACATATAGTTTGGACAGTGTTTTTTGCATATCTTTAAACTTTTGATATCCTCTATAGTGTCTTTTAATTCACTGTGCCATGATTGTCAAGGTTTATGACGAGTAATATTCTAGTTATATTTTGATCCTATACATCTATCTTCGCTATCCTTATTTTGTGAATCTGCATCGGTCAGAAAGATATTTTTAAAGAAATAATGAATAAAATAGAACTGAAGATAAGTTATAGTTTATGTAAGAATAGTTTATTTGCTGGAATGTATAGAATTGTGTAACTTTAAAATTGAAAGTCCAAAATATCATAAAGAGAGAAAGAATCATATAATACATTGTAAAATTAATTCGGAAATGAATATAAGATTTTTTTTTTGAAAAGAAATCTAAACCAAGTATTTAAAAGTGATAATAAAATTTGAATAAATTTTTTGTTAAAATAATATTTAGAAATAAGTATTGCATATTTATTAAGAAAATAGTTCAATAAGGTATAATAAACATATACTTGTGCATGGTATAGTAATAGTTGTAATTATATCATCTGAAGTAAGGCTTAAATGAGAATATTAGGATTAATAAACATGGATAATGAACAATAAAAAACCTAATACCGAATGTAGAACAATGTTTTGACTTTGTAAGATTCCATACAACCAATATAAAACTAGAGTTTTATTATTTTGTAGAATTTTTACTACGAATATAAATTTTGTAAAAAAAATATAATTCTAATAATATTAGGGATGAAAGTGTTTGTGATAAGCATATAAGAAATGCATTTTGTAACAAGCTAACCATAATAATAAATCAAATAATAATACTGTATTTTCTTAAGTGTTAAAAAGATAAGATTTAACTAGGAAAAATAAATAGTATTTTGATTTCATTTTATAAGCTAATAAACTAAGTTGAGATATGAGAGTAAGGGATATCCAATGTATATAGTGTAAAAATATTGTTAATTTATTTATGTTGTTAATAAACTTTGTTTTAAATTTATTTTAAAGTTTTGTGTCCCGTTGTTATTTCTCCAATGGATGCATGAAATACGATACATTTATAATTGAAACAGACATATAGGTTTTGAAAAGGTAAACATAAAAGTGTTATAATAATTTTGAGAATTTATTGGTATGTTAAAATTAAAAGATATAATTTTATATTATTTATTGGTCATAAGTGGTTGCCACATATTACATTAAATATATGCTAATGTTCACATATTCTTTGTCAGATTATTAAAATACTACCACGTAGTATTTATTTATTTCATTTAGGAAGAAATAAGATTATATATATTTATTATTGTTATTATTATTCTTATTATTATTAGTTGCTGTGTAGTAGATTATGACATAAAATTCCCTTTTCATATTTTACTACCGTAATTTTAAATCAGTTAAAATACAATTTATGAACTGAGATTTTATTTTGTTTTATTTTACTTCATTTTATTTAATTGAGCTAGTTATTGTTATAAGAAGATTAAAATATGATTATTATTTTAATCGTAGTGAATAGAGCTCAGAAAGTCGTAAGAATACTATGAATTAGTTATTTGGTATAGTAAAAAGGGGTAATAGTGTTCTTATGCCATTGAGGTAGTATCGTGTGGATAATATCTCAATGTAGTCTATCTCGTTCCCCGTATTGTCACTCCATGTCTCATGAAAATAGTAAATATTTATTAATTCATTTTAAAAATTGAACCGTATTTGTATTTAGAAATTAGAGCTAGTAATCATTTTTAATCAATGCTGAATATTTCATTTATTTATTTGTTAACTGAGCTAGAACCCGGAATATTCGTTATAAACAATAATTTTGGGGTGAGGATGCGCGGGGGGAGGTTAAAATATATATATAATATTAATGTATGGGTATTTAATTTTTTTTTAAAAATATGTACATTTTATAAAAAAAATATTTTTTATAGTATGTGTTATATATCAATGAAACTAAAATCTAAGTAGCATTCAGTAAATTTATATCTAAAATTATAAATTTTAAACTTCTAAATAGTAATAATAAATGGAACTGATTTAATATGCATTCTGCAATTTTTTACACATGTGAGAAAGCCACTAAATGATTACTTAAACAAATAATAAACAGCATTTTACCATAGTGTAGCTAAATGCCAGGAATTTCATGTATACTCTTGAAGTAAGATGTTGTGAGATTTTGGTTAAAGAATATAATGATCAAAATGTTTAAATTGGTACCAAATATTTAATGGAGTGAATGTTTTCATCAATTTTTTTTATATGTGAAGTTAATGATTTTTCTACTTGTAATAACATTGTTATTTACCTCGTGCCTATTGAAATGTGCTTTGCATACATCATAGTAGAAAAATCACTGCATTAATATTACTATGATGTAAACCTTAATTCAGTCAAATGGATTCAAATGCAGTATGTGTAAATTCACAGAACAATTTTTGGCCATTAATTTTTATTAAGACCTTTTAAGAAAGCCAAATTCTGTTTATTTGTAGTATATACATGAAGCATTAATAAATTCTATGGTAAACACTTGAATTGAAATAACTAAACAAACTAACTGTAGTAGTTTACTATATGGCCAATCTGTCTTTTCCCAAAGACTTTATCATGTGTTTGAAGTGTTTGTATTCAGTCATTTATAGTTAAAATCTGCAAAGCGCATGTGCAACAGCTTAATGCTGTTTAGCTATTACAGTTTATAAAACATCGCGCTATATAAAATAATTGATTTATTTACATATATATATACTAAACAATGATAAAGATATGTGTAAGAGATTGTGGTCTGGGCCAAATGATGAGTGCTGGTTCAACATTAAATGTGCATCATATATTTTTTTATATGTCTTTGGTCATATGTTTATGACTGCATCCTTTCTCAAGGTAAATAAAAACCAGCCCCCACTTTGCATGAGAGAGTCGTAATTAAAATTACACTAATATTCTTTTTTAGAATTAGACAAAAGCATTTATATATATAAAAAAAAATCAGACCCATTTCATCATAATTATAGACTAGTATTCTTAAACAATTCAGCTATGGTTAACAGCAAACCTAAAAACAAGTTTGGTGTTTAATAAATTGATAAACTTAATGAAAATTAACTCTGAAATTGCGTCCAGCCCTTCTTAACATTATGTATAATAATTAACAGTGCATTAAGTTCGCATACGAAAACACTATCTGTAGTAGTATAATTATTGTCTTATAATGTGATCAATTAATTTATATCTGAAATATATATATATGTATAGAGAGAGAGATAGCAGTATTTTTCAATAATTTAATTTTAAATGTTTTATATGAGTTATTTTTTAAAAAATAAAATTCATTTAAGTAATTAATTTTTGTTAAATATTAAAGGAACAAACCGTTTACATTCTCGGTTAAATACATACTACCATTTTAAATAATAATGCTTGATTTATGCAATTTTTTTTTAAAAAAATGCAATTATTAACTACAGAATTATGAAATAATTAGTCTTATAATTTAAATAATATTATTAGTATCTTTATTAAATTTAAATCAATTATCATTCTTATCATGTAATTAGAAAGATTTGAACTCAAGAGTTTTAGTCTATTCATCATCCATTCTATCTCAAGCAACCGAAACACATAACCACATGAAAAGGTATATGATCCCCAATATGCATATTTCGTGCAGAATAAGCACTCATCATATGTCTTTTTCGCAAATGTGTGGTCATGTGTGTCGGTTGCTAGAAATAAAGAGTGGAGTATGAATGAAAAATCCTGAGTTCAAATCCCTCTAATTGAGTATATAAGAAACATTCAGTATAAGCCAATTACATCCTGCCTTAGAATTACATCATCATCATCATTTTAAATTAATCATCGACATATCTTCTTCTAAATGTATTTTATAAATTCTTTATTTCAAAAAACTGTTATTACTTTTTAAATTTGTACATTTCGCTTACCCCTTAAATTTTTTTGAAAGCTAGCATCCTTTTTTTAAAAGAAGGGCGTTTTGGGAGCAGTTTAAACTACGACCTCAAAAGCCTCTAAAAATGATAGAATAAAATTTGTTTAGATTTTGGAATCTTTTAATCATAAAATAGAATTGTTTAATTGAAAGAATAGGCGAACAAATTTTAGAAGTAAAAAAAATAAATAAATATAATCATAAGAAAAATATTTTAATTTCTGAAGATCTCTTGTATGTATGTGGGCTAAAAGAAATGGAAAAATAAAGAAGAAACAAATTGAAAGAAAATATTTAAAATATATTACGTAAAAATATTGGAAAAATAAAATTAAAGTACATATAATATATAAAACTTTCATGATAGCTGATTTCTGATAATCGATGTTTAAACAATACTCTGAAATCTTTTTTAAAATATATATAATAAACAATGAAAACAGTTTTATTTTTCTCTTGCATATAATTTAATTTTATTATACAGTACCACAATAAATTTTGACATAAATATTATTTGTTTGTTTTTAATTTTCTGATATATATATATGTCATATTATTATTACTATTTGCGGGATATTCCGTGTAGTGAAAAAGCTAAATGCTGATGTTTCAGTACAATATCAAGTACCTTCCTCAGAGCGTCCTCTTTCTCAAATCATAAGAATGCATATGAGATTTAAAATCGTTTTTATCGTTTTCTTTCTCCTCATATTTAAATTCTATTGGTTGAGAAGTTTTAAAATTTATTTTCTCTTCCAATAGTTTCTTCCAAATGTTGTTAATCTTCTTTAACTCACACCTTTCATTTATGCTCTCTCTCTATATATATATAATATTAGTTATTATAGATAATAATCATATATTTCTTAGAAATTTGTGTGGTGCTTGAGTACCAGACTTATAGTCTGACCAATCAAATTTTTAAACATTTCCTCAGCTCAAAATTTATTTATAAATTATTAATTCTGAAATTGTTTTAGTTTACCATTTTAATACTGTGCCAAACTGGGCACAGTATTTGTTGTCAATAAATCTGTACTTTAAATCTACAGAATATACTGATTTTCTAAATAGAATGCATTTTAAAACTTTATTTAAACTTTCCAAATACAAACAACTTGTTAGTAATAACACACAAATAGGTAATACAGGTTAGTAATTACATAATGTTTCAAGTAGTATTCTCCACTCTTCTTCAGGTGTTGTTGGCCTATATGCACAGTGATAATATTCGCTTAGAAGTTGAAGATTCTTGAATATCGAATTTAAGGCAAACGCTCTACCAACTGAGCTATTCTGTCAAAGTTGGTAGAGTGTTTGCCTTAAATTCAATATTCAAGAATCTAAAAGTGCAGTTCAACTTCTAAGTGAATATTGTCACTGTGCATATAGGCCAGCAACATCTGAAGAATGCATTTTTAGTTTGGTTGTTGTTGTTTTTAAATTAAAGTTTTTCAAAAATATATCATACAATTTAGATATAAAATGTTGTCCAAAGGTATTTTACCTATAAGTACAATTGTTATGTTATTTTTAATTGTAATCTCAACATCTACGATCTGCTTCAAATTTAGTAACTTAATTTTTTAATCTATTGTATAAAAATATTTGTCTGAATATTTACGTAAAAAACAAAGTCACTTGATTGGATAATATAATCTCTAGTTAAGAGTGATGTGAAAGAAGCAAAAAAAATATTGAATTATAAACATCTTCATAACAATGTATGTCTAAAAGTTGGCATTGGATTATTTCCTTCATCTAATATTATTTGTTAAATGTTCTTAAAAAAATTGAAACTTTATTTAAACTTTTTAAATACGTTTAACTCTTAGTAATAAATAGCACACAGATTAGTATATAACACAACGTTTAGAGTGGTATTGTTTTTATCCCTCCTTCAGGTGTTCCTGGTCTTGCCAGTGACAGTACTCGCAAAAAAAACAAACAAACCTGGGGCCATTAGATCTGTGAATATTGAATTTAAGGCAATGCTTTAACCAATTAGACATTCTGTCAAAGGCAATGAGCAATGGAAATTTTTTATATATGATGATCCTTCTGATTTTTCCACTTTTGTTTTAAGAACAAGGTAAACAAATGATTTCCAGGTATTTGTGAATTATCACATGAAGTTGATTTGTGAAATTACTTGGCATTGTCATGTGATCATCTTTTTCAAATTTTCATCTCTTTCCTTTTCTCTTTGCCCAGTATTTTTATTTTCCCCTAAATGAAGATATAATTTGTATATTTATATCCACTACTTTACATATATGCATTTTTTATTTCTAATTATTAGTTTGTGTTCTTTTAATCACTTTTTTTATGTGTCAAAGCATCGGCTGGAAAGCGAACCCACAAACACGGGACAACTGCTTGTAAAGCAGCTATGCTGACCTCTCAGCCACCAATGGTTGATTTTTTACTAATAAACATCCTTTTGCATTCACGTGTTATTTTGTAGACACAATTTTATTTTTCAGCATTTCAAATTTAGATTTTGTAGAGATTAGAATTCTTGTAAAGGGTCTATGACTGAAAAGTTGTTCTAATGTTATATTAATTGCAGATTTTCTTTAGTTTGTCTTTTATTTATGACATGCATAGATATACTTCAGTAATCACATTTTCTTTTCTTTTAATGTTGTTGTTGTTGCTGTTGTCTATTTAATGTTTTCCTAATAACAATTGATGGGCAATTATTCTTCATGAGAATTTGATCTATGTAGATCTTTTCTTTTGACAATTCACTGATTTCTGAGAAAACTTCTTTTGCCCTGTTCCATAGTAATAATATATATATATATATATATATGTGTGTGTGTGTGTGTGTGTGTGTAACTCTATAAATAAATATTTGAAAATACAGTAATCAAAAGTCAATAAAAATTATATGTATAACTATAACTTAGAAGCGCTTTCATTATGTTGTAGCTTTGTCAACTATCACAATTAAAATGTCAACTTTCCCATAATTCAATGTCAACTTTCCCATAATTCTGTTACCTTAATGTTTGCTGCTTGCCGATTAATTAAAATTTGCTTGTATTTATATATTAACATCGCCTCTTTAATTTTTCTTTTATTGTTATTTCTTTCAGTTTCCAAAATTTTTACATTGTTATAATCAAAATCAAAACCATTTACACATGATTTATTATGGTCATAAAAAACAGAAGCTGATAAATTCTCACTATTTTTAAAATTTTGTTTCGTATTTTGAACCCTTTTAAACAATAATATATGCTCTTTTGTTCTTTTTTCCAATGTTAATATATAAATACAAGCAAAATTTAATTAATAGGCAAGCAGCAAATGTTAAGATAACAGAATTATGGGAAAGTTGACATTGAATTATGGGAAAGTTGACATTTTAAATGTGATAGTTGACAAAGCTACAATGTAGTGAAAGCACTTCTAAGTTATAGTTATACATATAATTTTTATTGACTTTTAATTACTGTATTTTCAAATATTTATTTATAGAGTTACATATATTATTTTGAAGAAATACAGACATCGATTTGTAATATTATATATATATAAGTGGGATTTAGATTAAAGATAAGGTGGCCATTCTTATCTTTATAAAGTCACTATCTTCTGTTGAGGTTTGAGTGGTCCCTGTATAGTCAAAAAGATAACATTTAAAGTGCACATGAAGTTTAGAGTGAGAACCTTTTCTCCAAATGGGGGCATAATATTTAATAGTAGAATATGACAGTGCTGTTGAAACAGTCTTATAAAATTAAGTGGTGCTGATTAGATTTACATGTAGCTTATTCCTATAAATTATTTTTTATCTAATCTTAGCTAAATCAGGAAAATAAGTTAGGTTATGATTCTAAATAACATGAAGTTTAATTGGGTTTCAATCTATTATTATTTCTAAATAGCATGGAGTTTAATTGGGTGTCAGTCTATTATTGGTATTTCAGATTAGAAATATTCTCTTATTAAGATAAAAAAGCTGAGCATACTATATTTGAATTAGGAATAAAACCCAAGTCTTTGAAAAAGATTTCCAACTTTTTCACATCCTTATTGATAAATTTTCTGTGCATGTATACATATATATTGTATCTACTGAAATTTGAAGAAACTTCCAATATGTGGTAGAATAGCAATTGTAAAATTTTTTGTTTCTTAATTGATTTTAATAGTGAATGTGTTGGCCTACAATCATTGAAATATGTTACTATGACAACAAGAATTTTAAAGCAAAAAGTATTTATTATTTATTGCAATATAAAAATTATGAATTATTTTTATTCATTTAAAAAAATGCACATATAAATAATAAAGTTTATAGTTTTGGTAAAATTATTATTCTTTCTTTCTTATATGTATTTTGGTTACTGCATTCACAAGTAATAGATTACAAACAATACACATGAATATTTAATGTTATAAGTATGTATGTTATTTTGTTTATATGATATATGTATATGCATAGAATATATATTTCCAGTATAGTATGGTAAGAATTTAGTATAAGTTATTTTAATTTGTGTTGAATTAAAAAAATATTGTATTTTTAAAATGTAAAGATTATTTATTAAATGTAATAATTGTGAATTTTTTTTTTATTTGTTACTATTGTTGTGTAATAAAATTTTACTTATGGAATGCTCAATAAATTTGACATTAGAGTTATAAAAGAGTGTTACCTTGGTTTTTATCATCTCAATTAAAAAGACTATAAATAGAACTGAATGGTTTGAACTCACTCTCTTACATCCTGACTTTAATATAAGTAAATCTAAGTTCATTTATATAATTTTTTATAAGTGTTTGTTTATTAACAATATAAAATGATGGGATAAGAAGGATAATATTTATCCAGAAAATTAGACAGGCTTATTGAGAAATTTGTTAAAATAGTGAGAATTTGTTAATTTAATAAAAAAAAACATAATTCATTGCAGTCAAATCATCTGAATACTTTTTACTAAAACTGAATATCATTTATGTTTTAATAATGGAATATAAAAGCTAATAACAAAAAATTGTATATAAGGATTGTTTTCATCTGCAGATATAGTTTTGTGATATTGATGAGTTATTTCAACACAAGATTTAAATTGATTTATTTTGCATTGCATCGTCATGGATACAACCAGCATCTTTTCATTCATATCTTTTGATATAAAATGCTTGCTAAATGAAAGAATAACTCTAATATTTGAAAAATATCAACATTAATAAAATGTGTTTTGTATCAGATAACTTTTCGTGATACTTCTACTTTATTTGGAGTAATAAAGTATTGCCTAATTATAATTCAAGAGATAGACATTGAAACTGTGATATTATTTTGAAGTGACATTATTATTATTATTATTATTATTATTATTATTATTATTATTATTATTATTATTATTATTATTATTATTATTATTATTATTATTATTATTATTATTATTATTATTATTATTATTATTATTATTATTATTATTATTATTATTATTATTATTATTATTATTATTATTATTATTATTATTATTATTATTATTATTATTATTGTTGTTGTTGTTGTTGTTGTTGTTGTTGTTGTTGTTGTATAATATTTATTAATATAACTGGTTATTATACTTTAAGTTAAATAATCATTTTTTTTTATATGCATGGAATATAACAGAGTAAAGAGATCTAAATTTAAATTTATATTTCACATTTTAATAATTATAAATTTGATTTTAAAATACTATTTTTTATTCATTGGTTATCAGTTAGTTTGGTAATATATAACTTATAAATATTGTGAATCTAAAAGAACAATATTGTAACAATCATTCATTGGTATTTTATTTAAAACAAGGTGAACAAAATCGGCAGACTTATATTTATAATATTCCATTTCAATTAATTATTTATTATAAAAATTAAAAATATTATTAACTTTCTGTATTTCAAGATTGTATATGTTCAACAACATGGTTTGTGTCACATAAATTTACATATTTTAGATTAAACATTTTTATAGGTGAAATTTGAGGTAAATCATCTATTTTATAAAATTGGTGTCAATGGAGAATATATCTCATAATGTCTAATTGGATTATATATATATATCTTAAATGTTTTAGTTTATTTATCATATATATATATTATATTATATATTCATTGCTAATAAATTTTAAATTTATTTAAAACAAACAAACTTGCTTAGTTGTCATTCAATTTTATTGGCTAATAATGTTCCGACAAGATAATATTCATGTATTGACTTACACTGCATAATTTATTATAAGTAATCATATAAAAGTTTGGAAATTAAACCATAGGATTGGTAAGTGTTTATACAATCATATATTATTCTCTTTGTATTAAATTTAATATTTTATCGCTTGAACAAGATATACATTTTTATGTGGTAACAAATTACTCGATTTGAAATTACTTGATATTTAATAGATAATTAGAAGTATATTATAATTATTTTATTAGTTATATGTAACAGATTTGTTAGAATAGAAATTTATATCTGAACTGATACAGTATATAAAGTACAAATATAATAGCTGTTTAAGATAAATAAAGGCAATTACAATTGGATACTTTCATATTCCTTTAGATTATTATTTATTGGGTGAATATTATATCAAGTTAGTATTTAGTTATAAAAATGGTAATGTTGTTATATTATAAAGCTGATAATAGTATATATCGAAATTGATATTTGAAGTTCATTAAATAAAGTGATTTTCTTTAATTACATTGAAAAGCTCAACATCATAAATTGTAAATTTAATTTAAATATTAAGTTTTGATATTGAAATTGGATTATAATAGATTATTATTAATATTAGCCATATTAAGATAATTATGATTTAAAGTTTAGCAATTTAGCTTTATTGGTTTGAAAAATAATTAGCAGTAATTTGGTAATAGTATTTACATAAGTGTCAAATAAGATGATTTACATAAGTGTCAAATAAGATGATTGGATATTGTAAATTTTAAGGTTATTTGAAGGATTTGTTTTGTTTTATATTATTATAAGTTGGTGATGATAATGATATATACTAAATTAATCAATCTTGTGTATTTTATTTTATTACAGTTTACTATTGAAATATTTCATTTTTATTACAATTTTAGGTTATAACTTTATGATGTTTTAAAAGAGAAAGTTTTATACATTTTATTAAGAATAGATTAATATATATAAATTTATAGGTTAGCAAGATCTTTTATCATTCTTAAGAATATCATTTCATTACAATTGATTTATGTAATAGGGGCATATTACTATTTTTAAGATATCACTTCGTTAGTATTGTCTTTATTTTTGTTAGCATTGTTTTCATTTTATTCAATACCATTAGTTATTAACTATTGGATTATTCTTTGCTTAATTACAATTAATGTTTTAAATTTGCAAGTTATATTAAAGTTTTCATTTCTCATTTTAATCATTTTCTTTTTGTTACAAACAGCTTCTGAAGTATATTAATGTCATTATTTTATTCATTCATGAATTACTTTATTCAGTTATAAATAACATTTAACATTTAGGATAGGTTTATATCATTATAAATGATGTCTCAATTCATGAGGAATACTAATATTTATCTTCCTCATCCTTTGTCATCCTTTTATTCTGTTACAAATAGTTTGTCCAATATAGACATATTATTATTTATAAGACAGTTTTGTTCCATTATTGTTGTTTTTATTTCCAATTCATTACAAATGACAATTAACAATTAGGTTCCAGTTTATTCTATTACAAATGTCATTGCAATTCATGTGACATTATTAAACCAGGACACCATTTTTACATGGCTCACATTTTTATTTTGTTACAATGATATGAAATTGCTGTAAGAGTTATATCATAAAGATATAGACAATGCAAAACTCTGCCACTTGAGTTTGAGTCCTAATAATAATATTACCTAAAGATAGGTAAGCTAAATTATATTCTGTGGTAAGATTAAAGAATATAAACATTGAATAGAATTGTCTTTGTAGACCTGTGCTTTGAGGAAACTTCTTCACCAACTATACTCTGGATGTTACACTCTTGATATATCTTAAAAAGTTAATTTAGACTATTTGTGGAATTAATGTATAAAATATGTAGATTATCATTTTAACTCAAAATTGTATTTTGGACCCAATAGATTACATTATTGAGTGGGCAATGTTTAATGTAAATGTTACATTTTTCAAAAAAGGTATGTAGTCTATTGTTTATTAAATTTTCACACTCATTTTTTTTCTTCTAAAAAACAAACAAAAAAAGAGCTTCAAAGTATTTTATTTGTGGCAAAATATTTTGGAAAGACTTCTAAAGACAATATTAAAAAAATTGACACTATTTTAAGTAGTTCTTTAGACATAATAATATTGCTAATGACTTTATTGCTTGGGAGTTCATAAGAACTTACACCTCCAGTGCTGCGAGTGCCAGAATGGATCCTGGGACCTTCCGGTCAAAAGTTGGATCCTCTATCAATTGTGTCAAACTGCTCAGGGAAAAAAATAGTATGGATTTTATTCCTTGGACTTCATAAGAAGTTCGACCTCCAGAACTGTGAGTGCCAGAATCGATCCTGGAACCTCCCGGTCAAAAGTTGGATCCTCTACCAATTGTATCAAACTGCTCAGGGGAAAAATAGTATACATTTTATTGCTTGGACCCCATAAGAAGTTTGACCTCCAGAACTGCGAGTGCCAGAATCGATCCTGGAACCTCCCGAACAAATGTTGGATCCTCTATCAATTGTGTCAAACTGCTCAGGGGAAAAAATAGTATGGATTTTATTGCTTGGACTCCATAAGAAGGTCGACCTCCAGAACTGTGAGCACCGAAATTGATCCTGGGAGTTTCCAATTCTAAATCAGAATCTCTACCAACTGCACACAGAACTTCTTTATATATAATGTAATTTTCCCATTATTTCATATAAAGATAGCTATATATCTAAATTAATACATATAAAGTAGTTCAGCAAGTAATGATTGGCGAAGTTTGCAGCTGCGCTGCGTGTATTTTTATATGCCAGTCAAATTAAAATTGAAGATTGATGAGATATCCCGAGATTAATAAGGAGTCACACACTCTAGTATTTCTTGAGTGTAAATAACAAAATCTATAAAGCTCATGTTGTTGTCGTTTGTTTTTTTAAACAATATTTTTAAAATCCACGTAGAAATTCTGACTCATTTTAAGTTTATATTTCTAAAGAATTAAAATATACATGTTATTTTTAATTGAATCGTATTAAATAGTTGATAATTTTTTTTAATGTTTATTTTATATTCTTATGTCCATTTGATTTGTTGTCAAATTCTCAAATATTGTGTAGTTTAAATCTATGATTGTTTTGTTTTATCAGAATTAAAAGCTTAGTTTTCAATATTCTTCAATTCATGATTGAGATATTTAGAAGTCACTACCATTCTAAATCCTATTACAGTATATTCTTCTTTTCCAAATACTGTTCTTATCCAATAACCTTCTTATAATGATCTCATCAGACTTTTTTTTTTTTTTCGTCAAAGAAACTTTACTTCATAAAATGATTTTACTCATTGATAGCTCTTGTTTTACCAAATGCCTTCTTTTTTTATATTTATTTTAAAACTAGTATTTTTTTTTTTTTACTTATTTTTTTTTTTTTTAAAAAAGAAATGCAGAATATCTTTTTAAACTATATTTATTCATTTATCATTTAAATACATAATCTACAAGAGTATATACTACTCGTTTGTCTGTTAACCCCACACCTGGGTTCATATGGATTGAAAATACCTCCCCAAATAAAATCAGAATTCTTCTCTACTGCAATTACTCTTCTCATTTAATGTTAATTTAAAGATAAGTAACTTTCTATTTTTAATATAGAAAAAAAAAATAACTCGATAATTTCTGGCTGCTTTATTTGGTCAGTAGGTATTACAATATTTATAATTCAAATTTAAAATCATGATGGTGAAAATCTTTAATTTTTTTGCCAACTATTGATAACTATTTTTATTTTTCTATTAAAAGTTATTATGTTAAGTTCAGTTTAATATTTTTATCAAGTGTTCTTTGGTGTTAGTGTTATTATATCTAAGTATTTTGTCACTATTATTTATTATATAATGTTTTATTTATAATACTAAAGATATTCATAAAACTATAATAATCAATAAAAAAGTCATATATTGCATGACATTGCTTTTATAAGCTTGTATTTACAAATATGTAATATAGGGGGCATGCCAATAGCTCAAACAAGCTCATCATTAAGAGCTTGTTTGAGCTATTGGTATGCTGCCTATATTACATATTCATAAAACTATCTACATGTTTTAATGATGACATTATTATGTAGCTGTAATATATAAGGTGTGAAAAATAGAACATCTAAACATTTTAATAACCATTATTTACCTTCAGATAAATTTAAAATGACTAAAAGATTGACCATAAGCGATCATTCAATCATTAATATTTAGCCAACTTATTAAAATAACTCTTGATTAACATAATCATCTTAACAAAAATCATATTGGAATATACTGTTTGCTGCAGTGATTGGCACCCTTTGTAAGTTGTGTTAAATGAAGTGCAATGTGTTTCATTGGACATTTGTTTATAAAATAAAAAATACACCTAGATCTTGTAAATAATACTACAATAAAAAAATGTATTACTTCTCAGAAAAAAATAGATTACAAAAATTCATATTTATTCAGTGAATCCCTCCCTCAATGAAAATTTTGCCCTACATTCAGAACATGTTTGAGATTTGTCTAGTACTGATATGTTTAGTCCAGTGCAGTTCATAATAGTTTTTAACTTTCATTTTGCAATTGATACCTCTATGATCATAACTTGTGCTTTGTTTATTCTTTATAAGTTTTATTGTTTTAAAACAGTAGTCAACTCTCCATCCAGTAGTACCTAGTTCAAGCCCCAGTAAACAATGGATGCAAGATTTGTGTATAAAATCATGGCCTGGTGTCTATTCATCCAATATCCCCAGACTAGATTCTAACTTGTGGCTTTCATCATGAAACCCTTGCATATGAGAGTACTGCACTTAAATCTTAAGATCTAATGCAATCCTCTAGCAGTCACTTTTTATCTATTGGGTTAATTATAAATTGATGAGGCCAAAATAAAAACCCAATATTGTTTTCAGTCCAAGCTCATAGATTTGAACCCAGTTCAATAGCTATACATTTTAATACCTTTAGTTTTTTAAAAAACCACAGTCACCATGATCCTACAAAAGGATTGGCATAAAACCACTAAAACACCACCTGATCACTATTTCCTATGCTTGTATAAGTGTAAGAAATGGTGATTATGTGATATTTTGAAGTTTGGTTGTTACAAAAATTATTTTCATCTAAGAAATTAAAGTCATGAGAGTCCAATCCAAATTTTAAAAATGCTCTACTGTTTTCATTACAAACTCAACTAAAATGAATCCATAATACTGTGAGTTTTAACTCTCATTATAGAATTGACAAATTATGTTCATCCATGAAAGTAAAAACACCCAAACTGATTACTTCCATTAACAGACTTAATGCTAAAAATTAAGTCTATAAAAGCAATACAGGTTCAAAAGTCTCATTAAAATAAGCAATATTTAAACTTTCAATTTTTTATAGTACATTATATTATGAAAAAAATCAAAATACTATTATCTACATTAAAATATTCCAAGGGATTGTAAAAGACCTAGAAAGAGACCACATGTGAGATGTATTGATGAAATAAGAAAGTGTGCAGGGGTGATGTGGAGAAAAAAAGCTAAAGATCAGAGAATATGGATTGAACTTGGAAAGACCTTCATTCTGCAGTAGATTGATAATGGTTGATGATGATTGATATTAAAATATTATATACAAAAATTGAATAGTAACCCAAAAGTAGTATAATATTTATTGAAATCATGCATAAAAAATTGGCACTTGGATTATCAAATGTTGGTCACTTTTGATTTACTACATTGATTTATAATCTAAAGAACCAGAAGTAAAATGATATTTTGTCAGAATTAGCAGTTCTAGTAAATATTGTCCACATAATAAATTTATTTTAATAACAAGATGAAATATGTTGGACTATTTCCATCATTTATGAGTGAATGTTGAATGTATAGAAAATTTTAAACTTTATTTAAACTTTCCAAATACAAACAACTTGTTAGTAATAACACACAAATAGACTATATGTTGCCTTTGACAGAATAGCTCAGTTGGTAGAGTGTTTGCCTTAAATTCGATATTCAAGAATCTAAAGGTAAGAATTCAACTTCTAAGTGAATATTGTCACTGTGCATATAGACCAGCAACACCTGAAGAAGAGTGTAGAATAATACTACTCAAAACGTTGTGTAATTACTAACCTGTATTGTCTGTTTGTGTGTTATTAACTAACAAGTTAAGTTTGTATTTGGAAAATTTAAATAAAGTTTAAATTTTTGTATACAGTCATAGTTCACTCATAAATGATGGAAATAGTCCAATATATCACATCTTATAATATACCATCATTATAAACCTTCAGACAAATATTTTAATAACAATACTTTAAAATTAAGTCAACACTCACTGCTGATAGTAACATTAATCTGCAGATTAGAAAAAAATATTAAAAAACATCAAAATAGTATATATTTATAGTCTTGAATTTATAAATTATGACCACCTGTATAAACAACAACGTTCTTGATTTACCAATCAACCACTTTCCTATCTTTTATATTCAGTTTTCAGCCAGCAGCCACATGGTTGTTTTCATTCTTTTTTTATCTATTACTATAATATCTTTTTCATAATTATGTTATTCCATTTTTTAAAACTATTTCTGCTGATATCTTGAAGTATATAATTTATATTTCATAGATACATGTGTATATGTTTAAAATGTATAAGGTTTAATATTATCTGCACTTTCAATATGGATATAAAGTTTGAAACTAAGAAATAAGCAAAATTGTCTATCTAGATATCTTTGTATACACAGTCTCTTTTAAGACAATGATATATTCTTTAGTTTTATACTCATGGTAAGTATAATAATCAGAATAAATTTTACTCTGTAATATTGAGTAATGCATGATTCATGATCAATAAATTGCATTGGGTTTATTTTGTTTAAATGTAATGTATGATAGTGTTCAAGTTACCTTGTTTTACATTATTTGTATTTTTTTCCCTCTATTTTTAACATGTTAGTGATAATTTATAACTTAGAAATTCTTGAATAAAGATGTTTTGAAAATTATTCTGTAGTTATAATCCAGCTATTATTTTTAATTTATACATCAAATTAAACTTAAATTTATTAGTATTAATTTGCTATTCCAAATAATTTTTGACCACCATTTTGATATTGGTTAAACTTCTCATAACATTAAATCATTTATTGTAAAAAAATAAAACAAAAAAACAAGATAACTCTACTTTTAAGGAAGACTTTAGAATACTGTAATCATTGTCTAAAGAAAAACCAAAAATAATAATACTTAATTCTTCGTCAGCATTGCGTCCAAGAGATATATAGTGTTGTAATTAAATTTATTGATCAATCAGTAGTATAATTCTTTCAAAATCATGGATCCAGTTCTGTAAAACTCAAAGTAACACAAAACTTTATCAACAGAAATGATATTAGACAAGGGTATATACTTCTCCCATTCTTTTTAATGCCTATGGTGGTATTATTATGCACACTGCCCTTGAAGTATGGAATTGAGGGGTAGTAAGAGATGGATAAATGAACAATTTAGATATACCATTTACACCATAATATTAATTGCTAATAAATAGAAGTTTAACAAGTATCATGAAAAAACTAGCAGGGAAAAGAAAATGAAGAAAAAACCTTGAATGAAATAACTCAAAAGCCAACATTATGATTATAGATTGTGGCACTAACAATTGTTCCCAAATTAAAAATGTCATAGATTTTTAAAATAATAGTTAAATTTTAATTTTTTGGCTTCAAGAATAACAATTATAAATCATTCTAAATATAGAAAGATCAAAATATATCACAGGCAACCATATAGATATTAAACAAAACAGATAATAAAACTAGATGCTTTGAGATGTGATACTATCAGAGTATTGTTCTGATTCATTGAACAGACCACAAGAATGATGCATCAATTTCAGAAGGACTTAAATCAATCAAAAATTGTCACTACTAATCAAAAATGGTTAATGACATATTTTGGATAACACTGTTAAAGAACTCGTCACTGGAAAAACACAAATAATTATCAACATGGCCACTTCCCAATGCAAGAATATATTATTCTAAGCAATTCATATGCCATTAGTTCCATTACATATAGTCCAAAACTGTGAAATATAAAGAACCATGGAGTAATTCATATGATGTCACTACAGTCTTTTGCGATTACAAATTGAGATGATGATGATGATCAAAATTTAAATTTGTTTTCTTTTATTATACTAGAGGAATGTTTTACTAAATTATTTTTAAATGCCTGAATTACAATTGATTAGATGTCTCTATGAGAAAAAAATCCAAAATGTATATTTTAAACAAAATTTTAGATGCTTTTCATGCATGCATGTGCACACACACAATACTTATATGTATGTACTGAATGAAAATATCATCCGTGTTTCTAATTAGAAAGATTTTTATCACAAATATATTTACGTTTGTATATAAATTATAAATAAAAATGTACATAAATTTAAACTGCATGAAGGATTATGGTTTTTAACTTATAATTTAATACAATTAAGTTCTGTGATAATTTGTCATGGTTGTAAAAATGATGGACTTAGGAGTAAACACTTCTGAATTAGTTCCCAGCTGATAAAAGTAAAGAAAAATATTTATGTTGATTAACAAAATATGAAGAATATGCCTGATCTGTCACTTTGGTGCTCAAACATCATACAATTCCTGAGCAATTGTCCATAGGATTATTTTCTACAACTAAGAACAAATGTAAATATTTACATAATGTGATAAAGTAGTAATTTTTTATCCCAATGTATAGTACTAATTTTTGATATTTACAAATATTGAAATACTCAGAACTATTTTCCTTTTTTTTTATTCTACTGTGATTAGTAATGTTTTAACATTTTGAATGTTGGATAAGTAAAGGTTTATTAGTTTAGTTCATTAACTGTAGATGATGCTTTTGGCTGGTGAGGACAGATACGTAGCACTCACAGGCATCTGGATATTTTGTAGTACTTAAATTCAAATGCTAATTTATTTAAATTAATGATTACATATTCCATTTTTGGAAAGTTGGATACTAATAAATTTAAATAAATTAGGATTTGCATTTAAATATTATAACATATCCAGATGACTTCACCAGACAAAATCACGCTCGGCTGCAATTAATGAACTAAACTGAATAAATCTTTACTTATCCAATGTTTAAAATGAAACTTTACTAAATATTGAAATAGTTATAAAAATATTTTAAACACTGTTTTTAATTTCAAATGTAGGTTGTGCATAGCATAAAGGTATACCCACACAAATAATAGAATGATGCCTTAAACATCTCAACTAGCAAAACATTACAATCGAACTTGGTAAAGTAGACAAACTCAGACCTATATGCACAAGTGAATTAACAAGCATGTTAATCAATTCAATCATATTGTTATGCATACACAAAACACACATGCTAAAATTGAAAGTCTGGTATTATGTTAAATGAATAATTACATTTTGCTAAACATAATACATTGATATATCTCAAACAACATTTAACAAATCATTTCAGTAAATAAAATATCATTAAAAATATGATATTATATATAAGACTAAATCTTGATATCATTCTTACTAAAAAAATGTTAGTTAATAGTATATTTTGAAGAAAATCATATGACTTTGCAATGCAATATTAAAATAAGGAGATTTTTTATGAAAGAAATTATAGTTCAAAACAAATCAAAAACAGTAATCTCATAAGATTTTTTTTTTAAAAAAAAAAAAAAAAAGGCCAAAAATTAGTACAATTTGATTCAGGCATTAAAAGAAAAACTAAAACATTACAAAATTTACTATTGAATGTTTGTAAGGAAAGAAATGACACCAAAAGAAAATAAAAGAAGCGTATTTCATTGCAAAGGATTCAAACGCCATCAATCAAAGTGACACCTGCTTTACAACATCAAAAAAATGAACAGGATAATAATTTGCATAAATTTGCATTCATTACGTTTACACATAATAATGGCTATGAATATGGAATAAGCATATTCTGAAAGTGCTAAGCTAAATGTTGTTATTTGTGAAAAATTTTATTAACTTCACCTATATATGTTTAAGCGTATTATAAGTATTACAATCAATTGGCGAAGTAAATGATTCATTATTGAATGTTTTATGGCAAGTAACTCTAAATTGCCTATTTATATTTATTCAAACACTCGTTCTAAACCTTTTAATATATTGTTAAGAATTATATCAAAAAATTATAGGTTGGAATTTGAAATCAAGCAAGTAGAGATAATAAAATTTACTGTTAATATTATTAATATTGTTAATATTATTTTACCATAGCCTTCAGTCAAATTATTATGATAACTAGAGCATCCATAAAATATGAGAGGCTAAGACCATATCCTCATTTTTCCAAAGCAAACTTAAAATATCACTTTGTTGACACAAATTAAAACTGAAAAGAAAGAAATATCCAATCATTTGTCCTTGAGATATCTGAGAGTGAAGAAGAAAGAACAAAACTTAAATTATATCAAACATTAAAAGATCACATGATAGGAACTGGTGCTTCTACTCTATGAAAAGATTTGCTACTGTTTAAAAAGCTTGTATAAGCATGATCATGTGATGTGTTAGTGGTTTAAAACTAATCCTGGTCAAAGGATGATAGTGACTAAAGTTATTAAAATAACAATCACTAAAATGTATAATACTGAACTGTTTTCAGATCTGTATGATTATACAAATGACTGAGCTTGGGTTGAAGGACTAGTGTTTTCAATTTGAACCATTAGTTTTATAGTTAATTAAAAAGTTAAAAGGAAGCTGCTTGAGGGTTGCATTAAATTCAAAAGATCTAAATGCACTGCTCTCAGATACAAGGTTTCACACTAATGAAGGCTATAATCTAAAAATCAGTCTGAGAATGTTGAATGAGTAGGCACTAGATAGGGATTTTGATGCACAAACCTTCTAGCATCTATTGATTACTATGGATTGCAAGGAACATCAAGTCATACATCATGTGATTTAATTTAATAAGTTTGTGCTACAAATGTTGTATAATTAGTGTTAATAGGTCTTAACAAGCTTTTCTGAATATCCCTATCCCCAAACTGTTTTCTAGCTGTGGCTGTCATCATATGGCTATTTAAGCTAGATAGCTGGACTGAAGAATATAGATAGCTGAAATTTTCAGATTTTCTACTTAATAGTTAACTATTAGATAAATGCTGGGCTTGAGTTAGTATTTTTAGATCTAATGTCTGAATATCCTAGCATCTCACTGATGATAGCCAGCAGCTAGAAACCAGTCTCAGGTTAGGGATATTTGTAAAAGCTTGTTAAGAGCTATTAACGTTCATTATATAACATTACTATGGATTGCACTGGGCTGCACTACTGTATGGACAGACTTGCTACTGTTCTGATATGATGTCATTACAATCCTCAATGAAAAATAAAATGCAGAAAGATGCTAATCTATTATGATTTAAACATTTGCAATTCAGAAAATGTTATGTGAAAAACAAAACAAAAATCAGGATATAGCATTTTTGGCAGCTAAACCCACTAGCCATCCCCTCAGGATAATTATAAGTTAACTGTTTATTAAAGTCATAACAAGTCTTAGACTGCATAAATCTTTTTATTGTGCTAATTCATGAAATTGGTGAAATTCATCCATATGAATTTGCTTTTGAAAGTGATCATTTGTTACAATATGTGCACTTAGTTATTCCTGTAGAAGCTAATAAAAAAGTTTGGTAAACAATTCTATAGGATCTGACTTCTGAAATGTTATTATGATATGTGTATTTATAGCCAGCTTCTCCATCAATAATATTACAAAATATCAGTTATACATTTAATAATTATAGTTTATTTATGAGATAATTAAAATTATTAAAATTCATGTTTAGTTATATCTTGGTGAGATATATAAACAAATTTGTTATAATGTGTGAGGGCTACATTATATATATATATATATATATATATATATATATATATATATATATATATATATATATATATATATATATATATATATA
This sequence comes from Epiperipatus broadwayi, assembly GCA_028023455.1. Lineage (NCBI taxonomy): Eukaryota > Metazoa > Onychophora > Udeonychophora > Euonychophora > Peripatidae > Epiperipatus > Epiperipatus broadwayi. The sequence goes on along the minus strand of JAQFVV010012461.1, from coordinate 1,197,747 downwards.
TATATATATATATAACCAACCAGTTGTTTAATCTATTATCTTTTAAGTTATCTTTGTCAAAAAAGATACAAGTATGCCATAAATTCATCCCATTTTAAAAAATAATAATACTTTTCTAAGCATGATTGTCAATTAAGAGAATTTAGACTGAGTGCACTATTCTATTTGTTATAGCATTTAATAAAAAATATTAATATATCTAAATTAATAATGAATACTATCATTAAGCCAATAAACATCACATGATCACAATTTCCTATGCTTGCTCATAACTGTTATTAAAAGAGGCAAAACTCTCTATACGTATTGCCACTCAGTGCAAGCCAGAGAAATCAATGGATACCAGAAGTCTAATAGTTTTGTAGTTAAGTGGAGATAAAAGATGGCTGCTGGAGGGTTGCGTTAGATCCTAAGATCTAGGTGCAGTGCTCTCAGATCCAAGGCTCCTCCCTGATGAAGGCCACAAGCCAAAAACTAGTCTGGGGATATTGAATGAGTAGGCACTAGATGGGGATTTTATGCACAAGCCTTCTGGCATTCATTGAGTACTCTGGCTTGCACTGAGTGGCAATACATGTAGATAGTTTTGCCTGTTTGAATACTATCATTCTCATTAAATAATCTTGATGTGCTCATTTTAATCAATCAAAATAAGACTATTTTGATATCTATTGATAATATATTATTTTTTTATTATATGGTGATATAATTTCATATTATAATCTGGATTGCATAGTAATAGCGTATTGTTCAGAACCTGAAAAGAAGTTTTATTAATAATAGCCAGATTTAAGTCTGTCAAAATCTTCCCCAAATATATACACACACATGTAAATGGTGTTTGATAACTTATGATATAGATTATCAAAAGACATTATGCACACACATGTTTGGGATATCCTTTTTGTATAGATGTTTACAATTAATAATTAAGAGAACTGTATTATGGTGACAGTTAAAAGTTCTTGGAATAATGATTGATATTAATAATCTTAAATCTAATTTTTTATAAATTAATACTAAAGTTTAGATTATTTCAGTAATCACATAAATTATATGATCTCATGGTACCATAATTAGAGTATCTACTTATTATTCCGCAATATGGAGATTATAATTGGATTTAGATTGGAAATGTTTTTGATGTAATTGAAGATAAGCTTATGATTTTTTTTTTCATGTATTTGTTCTATAGCCAATAGAAATATTTATCCATTTATTGATTGGTAAATAAGTTTTAAAAATGGAAAATTGTAAAAATGCCACAATTTCATAATTATTTACTGAAAGGGAGAGATAAATATACATCTTCTATATTAACAATATAGACTTATTTTGTATAGATCGCGCTGTAATTAGATATTTGAATCTACTCGATATTTTTGCATGCTCATTTGTTATGATATTGATGATTAATACATTGTACAGGCTTAAACCTGCATTTATATATGTAATATATGCGGGATTCGAATTCAGACTTTCACACGACCCACTACTCTCAGTGCCATCTCATATTGCTGACCCACCTGATCACACACATGTTGAAAAGATAAATAATCACCAATATACGTTTTCATGCTGGTATTGATGATTTTTAAGCATCAGAAACTGGCCATGATCAATTCAGGATTTTCATTTTTATACATATATTTTTTTCCACTAATGTATAACTGGTTACTACCAAAAATAATATAGTAAAATGCTATAAATGTATCAAAATAGACTTTACCCGATTAATTACATTATCCCATATTAATAATGGTTATAAAAATGAGCATAAAATAATATAAAGTAGCATCTATAAATGGAAATTCATTTGTAATCTCAATCCTAAAGAAATCTATATAGATGTAGAGAACTTTTGAGCTAGAGTGCCTAGGTGTCTCACAGATATCGTAATTTTAGTTTATTTTTAAAGAACTATAATAAGCTGCATTTATCATTAAATTGTTTATAAATTTGATATTTGAAAAGTAAAATGAAATGTTTAAAAATTACCATCATAAACTATGTTTCATAATGATTAATGTAGCTGTCTTTTAAAACGGTCTTATTTTAATGGGTTTACTATATGTTTTAATCCCAAAGAGTTGCGGCAACATTTCATTAAAATGATTAAAAATATCAATAAAGTAGAAATTATCCAATGTTATTAATTCTGATGATTTTTCATTTAACATTTTAAATGTTAATTCTAATTTTTTTGTCTGTTCGCTGTAGGATATCATAGCTTCTGGCAGTACGTAGCTAAAATTCCCTACCTAACAAAAACGAACTGTCAATCATAAAAGTAAAATTGAGTTTACGAGAAGGAAATTATCATTAAAATTCTTTTTAATTAATGCATTATTATTAATTTACATTTAAATTAAAAAAAATAACTCACCAAAATAAACGTTCTATTAACTTTGTATTTTCTACAAATAAAAGTTTTCTGCCTACACATATATATTAAATGCAATTATTATTAAATAATAGTAAATTAATAATTAAAAAATATTACAGTATGTCAATGAAAAATGATCTCAAACGTTATATAAGTAAAATTTTATATTTCCAATAACAATTTTTTTTTACCCTTAAAAATAAGCCTAAGATTATTATATAATTTGAACACTGGATTATGTAGGAATACTTTTATTTAAAAAAAGACAAATATAATAGAAATATATATTAAATTAGTTTAAATGCATATAAGGCTTTAACATTAATACTATGCGCCTTTTTGAGTGCTTAATTTTACCACGAGAGCGACCTCCATAAATCTTAACACAAGATTACGACTAATTTAAGGTAAGAGTTAGAAGTTTTATATAAGATAATTAGAATAATTGGTGATGAATTAGCATTTCTCTATTAGAAAACAGTCTTAAAGTATCTATGTTCGATCTTAACATAGAAATAGGTGATATACAAGAGACAAATTTCTTGGTTATCCATAAAGAGATTTATTGATTGAATAATTAAAAAAGTTATTGTAGGATGAATAGTTTTTAAGGTTGTAATTTATTTTTAATAATCTTGAATGCATGTTTAAGATTTTTGTAATACATAATCCATAATTGTACCTGAAATTTCCACAAATTAGTAGCATGCTTGCCTTTTAATATGACATGGCATCAAACTATATAGATAAATTACAAGAGAAAATTTTATTGCAGAAATTAAAAGATGGCTTTAACATTTGGATAAATTTTTGTTTTGAAGAAATCCACATATTTAATAAATTCTTAAAAAAAGAAACAGGAATCTAATATGATAATGCTGTTCAATTTTATTTTGCATAACTTATATGTTCTACCTAATAACCAACATCATTAAAAAGAAGTTAAAATAGATAGACATTTTTAAATAAATTTAATTATAATATTAATATAATTTACATTCTTTATTACTTTTACAATGCTTCATAAAATTACCATTCACTATTGATCATTTTGATTGCCCCAGCAATCTTCTTCAGAACTTCAACTTATATTTTCAAATCTTAACAGCTAACTATTAAAGTTTGAATAGTTAGTAGTTAAGATTTGAAAATATAAGTTAAAGTTCTGAAGAAGATTGCTGGGAAAATCGAAACTGTCAATAATGGGTTATAATTAGTTAGCAGTTAAGATTTGAAAATATAAGTAGAAGTTCTGAAGAAAATTTCTGGGGCAATCAAAACCATCAACAGTGGGTTGTAATTATATGAAGCATTGTAAAAGCACTAAAGAACATAAATGATATTAATATTATAGGGATTTGGCAATGCAATAAGAAAGATAAAATTATAATAAATTTAATTCTTATAATGATGACAGGAGATTTTAAAAATATATATTTCATCTTAGAGATGAAGATTTTAAGTGGTTTTATGTTCCACATTAGAATGACATTCCAAATTTGGGTAGATTAGGTATTACTGTAGATTATACCATTCAGATTCCTGATGGCAAGTTCATCATTAATATCAGAGTAAGTCATTATAGATTTAATGATAAAAGATTTGACTAAGTTTTTAATATATGGATTAAAATATCCCATTAATCACACTAAATTAAGCATCTTGTATTTTCATATGAGGTAAAAGATTTAGGATCTTTCATTCCAAAAATCTTCTATTTGATAGATGTTCTCAGGATTCTAAAAGAAGGAGATGATTGGTATGTTTCTCCCAAAGATATGATTTTTATTTACCTCTATAATTGTATGGTTTGATACTGAATTTCATAAAGAATAAAATCCATTATATTTTTAATCACTGTGCTAATAGTTTTTTATTTTGTATTAAAATGAATGAGAACTGAATGAATTTAATAATATGATTTTTTACTTTATTATTTCTTTTTTATGAAGGAAGTATCTTGTAAATAAGTCAGAAAATAGAAAGGGAGAGGACATTTTTCATATGATAATTGTCAAACAGAGAATATGTTAAGAGAAATAGGTAAGCTAATGGTTATTAGAGGTAAATTTGCAATACTTCTTATAAACAAGACATTTATTTTATATAGTATGATGTTTTTATAAACTGTAATACAAATAAGTGGGAGTATTCATTTATATAGTGACACCTAGAAAACACATGTGCATTAGCTTATTGGCTTATTGGTATTACAATACTTCTTATAATAAATAATTGACATTCTGGGATGTTTATAAATTACAATTTCTACATTATACTCCTCTTTTGACTTCATTAGGTGTTTCAAGTAAAGTTCTCTTGCGTAAAATGAAACTTCTTTTTATTGAAGCAAGACATGTTAATTTTGTATTTAAACTGAATTTAAATGCTATCTCAACAAGGTATTTTTTAGTGACCAGCAGAGACTTCATTAGGATTTTATTTCAGTGTCAGTTGTGTAGATTGTATGATGAGACAATACACCATATTTTCTATATTTGTCCTGCTCTTAAGTTGATTACAGACATTATTGTTGCGAATGTCTCTCTGAATCTTAGGGGTGCTTTTTCTGTTAGTAATACTCTCAAAAAGGGATCTTTTGTGGCAACAAGATTATCTATCTATCTTTATTACATTTTCTTTATGTTTGATGCATTGCAGGCTTATCTTTGGTCATTCTCAGGACTCGGCTCTAACTGTCTTTATCAAGCTCCTTGACCAAGTCAAGCAGCGAGACTCTCTGCTTTCACCTGTGAGTCTACATGATGATACTTGGGTGAAAGTTTCATTTCCCTCTTAGTCTTATTAAGATATCTTTTTTTCTGCATTGACCTTTTCAAGTTTTATTCTGAATGCTATGTAATTTTTTATAAAGTTTAACTGTATATTACTATGTTACTATGTTTAATAAATTTATTTTAAAACAAATATAACATTGTCAATATATGTCCAAAGCTAATACTGTTCTTCTCAATGAAGAAATATTAATTTGAAGAAATAGTTCTTGAATTTATTTTAACAATGGATCTATATAGATTATAAATAAAGATAAAAATGAACCTTGTGAATATTGAAGATTGATTCTTTGAAAGTTTTTAATTAATGCAGGACATATATAATTAATTAATAGATCTGCTAGATTAGATTCATCATCTAGAAATATGAGAATTGGTTGAGCTAGTATTTGGAGGTTTACATTAACAATCACAAATTGGAAATAACTGAATAACAATAAAATCTGATAATACCCAGAAGCTAAACTCTCCATACAGTAGCACCACCAGTGCAAGTCAGAGCAATCTATGAATGCAAGAAGGTCTGTACATAAAATCCCTATCTATTACCTACCCATCCAATATTCCCAGACTAGTTTCCAGCCTGTAGCTTTCATTAGTGAGGAGTCTTGAATCTGAAGCACTGCACATAGATCTTATGATCTAATGCAACCCTCCAGCAACCACCTTTAACTTACTATCTAATTATAAAGCTTTGAGACCAAAATGAAAATACAATATTTTTTTTCATTTCAAGCTCATCTTATATAGTTGTATAGATCCAAACTCTGTTTAGCATCCATACATTTTGGTGTCTTTAGTTCTTTAATAACCAGAGTCACCATAATCCTATTGGGGCAGGATTGGTTTTAAACCACTAAACATCACATGATCCTCATTTCTTATACTTACACAAGCTGTTTATGGAGAGTTTAGCCTCTGTGTAAACAGCTTGCATAGACATAAGGAATGGTGATCTGCATCATTGCATGAAATGTAAGCATGACATCATGCTTTAATTGGTTGGAGAAATTAAATGAATAGATATAAGCATGTTGGCAAAGTTTGGACTTCTCTTTTGGAGCAAAATACATATAAATAACTTCATGTGAATATCTTCTCTTAATGTAGGCCAAATTCAGAAAGATATAGATGACAGTTATGATTATGCTAATTTATTACAAAAATGATTTGTTTATTTAAATTTGACATACTGAAATATTATGTTGTGAAATAGTTATTGATATTTACCAAATTAAACATTTGTATATAATTGAGATTTTTATATTGTAATAGCATTAATATTAGACTCTGCTAAGCAGTAGCTAAGTCCAATTTATTAACTTAAGACATAATTGTTGAACTATTTTTATTTTAATTAATATATGTAAATTACATCTAATTATGGAATAAATTTCTTGATAACTGATAATAAACTATTTACCAACATTCATTGTGGTCTATATTTCTTGCTGTTAAGATCTAATTATATTTTGTCACTAAGCACATATGCTCTCTTGTATGTATTAAATAATTGTACAGATTTCGTATTTGATGAGTTTGTTTTTATTATCAATAATTAGACCATCTATTCAATTCAATATATATCTCTACCATCATTTATTTAACATGAATGCATAAAACTTTTTAAAGAATTTAAAAACTATAAAATATTGCTTAATATATGCAGCACATTAAGATGTATTTATGAATGGGGTGAAAGTTATGGAAAAATATGATTAATAGATCTATATTTAAGATTCTATCTACATAATCTCTGGATAGTTGGAAAATGCATGGAATTTTTTTAATTTTATAGCCATATCATTAAAATTAGGAAAAGCGTACGTTGGATAGTGAGGAGAATAAAAAGAATTCATATCTTAAATTATTACTAGCTTAGAGAGAAAATAAAACATTGTTTTTCTAAAGGTTTGCGATGATGGTGTTCTAGTTGTATTTTTATATTGGACTATTTTCATAATCTAATAAATAGATAGATAGATAGATAGATAGATAGATAGATAGATAGATAGATAGATAGATAGATAGATAGATAGATAGATAGATAGATAGATAGATAGATAGATAGATAGATAGATAGATAGATAGATAGATAGGTAGGTAGGTAGGTAGGTAGGTAGGTAGGTAGGTAGGTAGGTAGGTAGGTAGGTAGGTAGGTAGGTAGGTAGGTAGGTAGGTAGGTAGGTAGGTAGGTAGGTAGGTAGGTAGGTAGGTAGGTAGGTAGGTAGGTAGGTAGGTAGGTAGGTAGGTAGGTAGGTAGGTAGGTAGGTAGGTAGGTAGGTAGGTAGGTAGGCAGGCAGGCAGGCAGGCAGGCAGGCAGGCAGGCAGGCAGGCAGGCAGGCAGGCAGGCAGGCAGGCAGGCAGGCAGGCAGGCAGGCAGGCAGGCAGGTAGGTAGGTAGGTAGGTAGGTAGGTAGATAGATAGATAGATAGATAGATAGATAGATAGATAGATAGATAGATAGATAGATAGATAGATAGATAGATAGATTGCATGTTTTATGATATATTAATGACATAAAGCGGTATGAGTAGACTATACAAATAAAAATACATCCATAAACAAAAGTCAGAAGTTGATTATAGATTCAATATGTGGCTAAACAGGTTGGTAGATGACCTATTATTAAGTATAGTCTTGATTCAGTGATTTTCTAATAATGAAGAGATTCTAAAGAAATGATGATATCCTTGTTTTTTGTCAGATTAATATACAGTTACATATAATTTAATACAGCAAATTGAATGAGAGATAAGTTAACCAGTTAAGTATTAAGTAAATTATGGAAATTTATTACAATTATGACATTTTCCACTAGAGTATTTACGTGGTAAATGCATTTTGATTCCTTAATAATATTGAATAATTTTGTTTCAGACATACTAAAGATAGAACATAAATTCATTAATTTATACATTTCTCTTCAATCATTATATAAATAGTCTGAACAGGCACTAACCTGTATTCAATGCACTTTAAAATTTGCAATAATCAAGCATATTTTGCCGATAGAGGGATCTTCCAAACCATGACAAAAGATAGTGACTTTTATAAAGATAACAGTGGCCATCTTATCTTATAAATGGCCATTTATATAGGCAAATCTGAAGCATTTTAAAGTGCATTGAATACAGGTTAATGCCTGTTCAGACTATTTACATAATTCTCTCTGTGCGCTCTATAAATTAATTACTACTCTTCAATCATTATGTTTTTGATATTAATTCTTGCAATATATATTAACTCATTAATCTTTTAGATTTATTCCTTTGCTATGAAATCTGTTTGGTCTTTTACATTTATCATAAACATTTTAATCTTTAAAATATAATTAAAGGGAGTTTGAACACAGAATTTCAAGCTCCCTTCAGCTATTCACTCCAACTTATATAACCAATATACATAAATGCATGCATGTGAGAAAGATAAATGAGCTCCAATGTGCAATTTTTGTGCTGAAGCAACACTCTTCAGTTGGTTTAGGTCATCATCTCCCACACACATATCTAATCAGTGCTTAGTTTATATTAAGATACAAAAATTTCTAAATTTAATGGACAGGCTTCAATCTTCAATCTTCTCCACTCTCCAACTCTTCAGTTATCCATATTATTGAAAATCTTATGATGGAATGCTCAAAGCCTTTGTTGATGCCAAATTGTTATTTACCATACCTATTTTGACTAAGTCAAAAATATTTACTTTTGGGATTCAAGGCTTTGGTTTTCTGAAACTGTTAATTTTAATTATGATTGAACAAGAATTTATTTACCTTTAGACAAATTAGATGTTAATATATATATATATATATGAAAAACAAAAACAAGTTAATCATTTATAGCGTTATCTTAAATATATATATATATATATATATATTTACCATGACAGCAGAATTACTTCAGTCTTTTTATTAATAGCAATGATAGATTCAAAAGAGAAAAAAAGATTCTGGATCTTTAAAAACTATCTATGTCTCTTATAGAAAAGTAAATAAATGACATCTCTTCTCAATACTGCACCTAGATTCACCTATATATGATAGCATACAATCACAAAAAATTGATATATGACATTACTTTTCTGCTTGACAGCTAAGGATGTCATACCTGTCAAGCAAAAAAGTAATGTCATATATCAAATTTTTTGTGATTGTATGCTATCATATATAGATGAATCTAGGTGCAGTATTGAGAAGAGATTGAGGGTGCATGAATTGTTATATAAGCATGTAAAAAGTAAAAATAATGGTGATTTAATGTCTCCTTCAGTTTTCTTTGATCATGAAAAAACATGTAAATATAAATTTAAATTTGATTTTGAAAATGTGAAAATTGTTCATGAAGAGAGAAACCATAATAATAGAAAAATGAAAGAGGCAATTTTTATAAATAGGAATAAAATACATTTAATAAATCGACAAGCTGCTAACATTAAAATATGATATTCGTGGGAATTGATGATGTTTGCTTCCACTTTGTTTTTTTTTGTGTGTGTGTGTGTGTTTGAATTTAATGACAGTTGAGGCAGGTTTAAGAAATTAACCAAAAGTACTTCTGCAGATTTAAGGATTGTTTATAATAGTTGGTAAACCATTAAATTTATTATTTCAATTATATTTATTTATATATATAGAAATAAACTGTCCATTAATTAAAAACTATTGCAATAACAATAATATAATAGTAATTAACTATTATATATAATCTTCAATCCACTGAGGAGTTAATGAATTAACCAAAAGTACTTCTGTTAATAGACCGTATATAATAATTAATTACTATTATATTTATTATATATATATATATATATTAGCATCAGCATGGGATTTGAGTTTTCATCATCAGATTTTCAATGATATGGATGGCTGAAAAGTTGGAGGTTGCAGTGGATTGAAGCCTGTCCATTAAAGTATGAAGATTTGCTATCTTAATATAAACTGAGCATTGATTATATATATGTGTGAGAGATGATAGTCTGGGCCAACTGATGAGTGCTGATTTAGCATGAAATACGTATATTGGTGATTATTAATCTTTTCTACATGTGTGGGGTCATGTGTATCAGTTGTATGAGATAGTGTGGATAGTTGAAGGGTGCTTGAAAATCTGAGTTCAAATCCTCTATACTTACAATTAAGCTCCCAGATTTGTGAAGAGTGCCTGGTTTTCAAATATATTCTAACCCATTATTTTTATTAGTTTAGAAATAAATTTATTTATTTTATTTCTAACCCAGTAATTTTTAATTAGTTTAGTTTATTTGCACCCAGGACACTAATTTTTCCGGTTGTTGTTAAGGCAACCAAAATAAAGCAACATATCCATTAATTTTCCAATATGATCTAAAATACTTTTCATATAATACAATTGTACATTCAATTCTCTTAAGCCATGCCACGATTGTAATAACAACAATAATTGATCACTTATTAATTTAAAGAATAATTATAATAATATTAATCTCAGGGTTCTTTGTTTCATGTAAGGAAATGCTCGGCAGTATTGTGTTGTCGCATATGACTGGCATTCTGGTCGGCTATATGAAACATTTATTTTACTTAAATTCAATGTGTCTTCATCTCTCATATCCACTGCTATATTATTTAAAGAGATGATAATTCTATTCAATAATGACGTATAATTTTGAATAACACAGCCCTTTTTTTTTTTTTTCAGAATCTCAGTCAGAATAATAAAAAGACAAGGGTGCTTTTTGTGTCCTTCCATCATCCATGACAACACAATAATATAACTAAGATTTATTACTTAGACAATTTAACTAAATGGGAATGGAATAATGTGCAACCAAAGTTAATGGTTTGGGAATAAATTCATTTTTTTTTTTTTTTTTTTTTTTTTTACACAAAGGTGAATGTTTAGTCTTAAGTTTTCAACTCCATAAATAATTATCATTAAACTAAATATAATGACATATTCCGATCTGCTTAACTTTATTTATCTGGTATATTAAGTTTTTAAGAATTTGGAATGATTTCAGACTCAAGAAAAGGTTTTGCAAATATTGTGCAAACACTTATATTTAGCATATAAAAACAAAAAAAAATGAATCTACAACAAATTTTAACAAGACTATAATTTATTATTATCACAAAAAAAAAATATATGAACATTTATTCAATAATCCCATAGTAATACAAAAATATAAAACATAACTGACATTAATCTGTATACTCTTTTGGTTATGGACTAGAGGTTACTACTTCTCCTGTATGCAATCATATGGATTGATTAACTAAAAGTACATTTCATTACCAATACATTGTTTATTACATTTTGGTAACCTTGTAGAAGCTTTTATTCAAAATTATTGACTAACTATTTTTGGTTTTTGTTTTTTTTTTTTTAAATGATTAATCCCATCATATGCAATACGCAAAATATTAAATTTATTTCTAATACATTTACTTTATTTATGGTCTTTAATGGGATAACCTATTCTAATTATAGGCCAGTTATCAGAAGTTACACTTACCATCTTACATTTAACTTAATGCTAACTTAAGTTATGATACAAATTTTATTCATACGTATAATTTTAAATATGAGTATTATTTAATTACTAACCAGAATTAAATATTGCATTTGAATATTCCTTCAGTAAATAAGCGTTTTAAATTACGCAATTTTAATTACTTTCTCCATTGATTTACTTATCAAATACTAGCAATATTTAGCAGCACAATACAGATATTGATCTTAGTTACTAACGCACTATTTATACTAAAGTGGATCTTGAGGAACTAACACCTCCAATATAACCTTTATCTTGCCTGAACTTTCAAAATTAAGCACAATAATCAACACCTTCCATGGTGGAGCTATCTTTATTTTCACATGAGGAATATGGAATAACCACGAAGGTCTGTAAAGTAATCTACTACATTAAAATATTTTGGTGGTTTCTTGTCTCTTACTTGGGCATACAACGAACACACACCAAATACAATCCTCTCCTGGGATTTAAATGAATGAAGCATACTAAATGCTAGATAAATTCTTGATCGTCCTATCTATGAGAATCGATCACTTGGGCTATAAACATACCCGAACATTATATTTAAAATCTTCCTCTCATGGAAAACAAAGCTTTTGGGGAGATCATTTTTCATCCCACAAAATAAATACATTATAATTATTACCTATGCGAATATTAAGCATATACCAATGCTATATCTGGGCAGGATAAGTAAATACACTGATTATAATAAACTTATGTTACCGTGTATACTTTGATCAACATCTGAAATCAATGGACATCATAGAATAAAAGCATAATAATTTTAATTTTAATAAAGGAACATTCAAAAATAGTTGGTAGCATACTATCTTAAACTAAATAAAGTGGATGTGTTGTTTAAGAATAATTAGGAATAAATTCCTCAATTAATACAGTATAAATTCATTTCAAAACTTTAACAAGAAATATTTTGTTATAGCATTTTTTTTTTTTTTTTTAGTTACTTCTGATAATTTTCAATATTTATTTTACCCCTTAAATATCTAAATATTTTTCTTTTACGTATCTAACATACAAAATTTCTACCTACAATTGTATGTAATATTTAAAACATATTTTATAGATTTTTTTTCTTTTGTGTTAAATATCAACTTAACCTATAATAATTATATTAAAACATACCTTTGTCATTACAAGGCTATTAAATATCACTTGACCATACAGACTTTAACCTATGTGATATAACAAAAAAATACATATCATTTATAACTTAGTTTTAAACAATCATTAATTAACAAGTGCATACTCTCTCATTAGAAAATGTTTTTCTGTTGAGCAATTGGTCCAGGTGAAGAGCTTTATCCAGTCGTATTTCACGAAGCAAGTTTAAAAACAATAAACGCATGATATTATTTCCTTTAAATAAAAGTTTTCTCTTATTTTGTGCGTTTAATAAATTAGGTAAAGAAACATATAGCAGAATTGAAGATTAATTCTTACTTGAATTAAACTACTACAATTTTGGGATCCAAAAAAAAAAATAGACTTCTAACATAGACGAATATTTGACTATAGACGATAAACATACACAATTTTTTTTTTTATTGACGATACGTATACTTATTAGCTAGCTTACTTATGGACGAAAATGCGCAATTTTCTGAGAGATTATTATGATAATAACTGCAGTCAATTTACATGTACATGAAGTTTTAATAATTCCAACTGATGTATAATATAATATATCATTTATTTTTATCATTAAGTCACTAAGATATTTAGTTTTGTTCATACTTTAGGAATTATAAATTTTTTTAACGGTAACTTCTCCATAAGAATGCCCCTATATAACTTTTCCTATATTTACTCTGAGAAAGTTTATATTTTTTTTTTTTTTTTTTTTTTTAAATATACAGGTGCATAATTTAATCTTATTTATCATTATTATTATTTCCAGACAATTCTTGGTGAATAAAACATATTTTAACGTATGTAACTACATTACTTGTAAAGGCAGACAATATTGAGAAAGAGCGCGAAAATGTTTCTAGTTGATTTTCCTTGGTTTCAAAATATTTCTTTCAATTATTTTTTTTTTCTTTCTATACCAAGAAAATATCAATAAATGACATAAAGTTAATAAATAATTATTTCTCACTTGGAAATCTTCCTTAATTTAGACATAATAAACACTTTTCGTGATTCCCTTAGTTAATTCTGTCATTTTTTAACTTTAGCGTGAGACAATAAATTTTTAAGTATAAAAGGTCTTTAAATAGGTAGATGGCAAAGAAAATCAGGATATCTTATCAAAAAAATTTAGCCACACATTATATTATTAAAATTTTACTTTGATTACATTTATTTCTGCAAAATAAAAATGAAAAAATTGAGTTACCAAATTTCAGCACTGTTCCTTCCTTGAAAACTAAAAGCAGACTATTTTTTTTTTTTCAAAAAAAAATGATCTTGATTATGAAATTGGTTGTTTCGTTTTGTTGTTTTTTTTTTTTTTTTACTTTAGCGACCTCTTCCAGAAAAATAATCATTTGATTATAACATAAACAAAAGAAAGGAAAAACTTATTACAATCATATAGTTTTCAGTATTATTTACCTGGATTACAAAGTAATTTGACAATATAAAAAAAATAATAATAAATACATTAAAATAACAATCAGTGATGTATAATTCTTTAAACATTTTTTTTTTCTTTTTTTTTTTTTTTAATTTTTTTTTTTTTTTTTACAAAAAGAAATTACCAGAAGTTATTGTGCTTTATGATAAGACACTCATCCACTCTCCCCTCTACCCATCCAAAATCAATTACTGTTTAGCTTTTATACCATATTAATTTGCTCTAATTATTAATATCTCAATTAAATTATTCATGTTCTCTCTTTCAAAATGACATTGAGTTATTAAATCTATTAGTTATTCACCCAAAACATGCCAAAGTGAATGAATAGCATACTTTATTAATCAATTATTACTATTGTTATTTTATCTTTTTATTTCTTTAAAGAATAGCATTGTTTTCCTGCAGAAATAATGCCAAGTAAACCAAGTGTCAATAGCACTAGGTTACAATATATATATATCTATAGTATCTATATAAACTTATTAGACCCTATTTAATATATATGCAATCTTTAGTATCTATATAAACTTATTAGACCACAGATAAAAGTGGTTGTTTATCTTTATTGATCAAAGGAGGTTTATTTTAACAATAGATTGAGATTGTTGATTGTTGTTTCTATTGATACTAAAGTATTGACTGCTTTTGAAGAATTTATATTTATAAACCTATCTAGCCTTGAGTAGTATTAGCTTTATTTAAGTAATGCATTGTTAAAATGCAGTTTGAAAGTCGTAATTGCAATTTGAGTGTTGTAATTGACTATTTGTTAGTTTGCACCCAGAACATGTTATATTTATCTCTTTAATGAGTTCTATTTAAACTTCTTTGTGTCAATAATTTTACTTTCTGTGATCAAGTTGCAATCTTATGTGTCTACATAAACATATTAGATTATAAATAAAGCTGGATTTCCATCTTTATTGTCAAAAGGAGATTGATTTGTCAACAAATTGAGATTGTTGATTGTTATTGGTATTGTCTAAGTGTTGACTACTTTTAATAAATTTATATTTATAAGGGATTTGAACTTAGTCTTTCAAGCTTCTACAGCTATGAATTTCATCTTATACAACTGATACACATGACCACATACATGTGGAAAAGATCAATGATCTCCAATATACATATTTTGTCCTAAACCAGCACTCATCAGTTGGTCGATGTTACCATCTCCCACACATATATACAATCAGTGCTCAGTTTATATTAAGATATCAAGTCTTCAAACTTTAATGGTAAAAGCTCCAATCTTCTCCACCTTCCAACTCTTCAGCCATCCAAATTTTTAAAGATATGGATGGCTGAAGAGTTGGAGAATGGAGAAGTTTGAAGCTTGTACCATTAAAATTTGAAAACATGCTATTTTAATATAAACTAAGCACTGATTGTTTATATGTGTTGGAGATGATAGTAAGTGATTCATTAGCTATTATAAAAAAAAATCTTAAATATACAATAGAAAGAAACATCAAAAGGAAAAAATTATAAGAACACTTATGTATCCTTACATATCAAGGATGTCAGACAAGCTAAAATTTGCAATCGGCATTATATAGTACAACTTTTTAAATCCATAATAATTATGAAGAAGACTCACTATTAAACAACCCAAAACTGAGAAAACTGAAAAATAAAGGTATATTTATGTGGAAGGGTATTCATCTGTGAAATGCACTAACTTAATAAAAAGTGATAGGGATTGAATAGAAAAAAAATAGATATAACTAAATTAGAAGAGCGTACAAAAGATAATATTAAGCAGAGAGGAAAAAAAATTAAAGCAGCTACTCACATGATAACAATAATAATCCTAAAAATTAATGTAATAATTCATAAATTGTTCTTATAAAAATTAGAGAAATTAGGAAAATATAGATAAGTATATAAAATTTTTAGTAATTATATCTTCATAGCTTTTGGCAGAATAGCCAGTTAGTTAGTATATCATCTTATATTCAAGTATTTATAAAACTTTGTTTTTTACCATCCTAGTATTATAACTGATTGTGTCAGCAATATCAGCAGAAAAGACATCAATATTTCATTTCGAATGTTTTGTTATATACTCTGTGTGTCCTACTCCTAACACTTGACTGTATTTGCAAGGTTTAAATAAAAAAATGTCTAAAGAAGTTTAACAATTAATCCTAGATGAAGAAAATAGTTTAACATATAATTACCATAAACTTTCAAATATACATTATCTACCAATTTGCATTAATCAACATTTTAGAAATTCATTAAAGATTTTCACTCTGCAGATTATGAATAGTAAATGTAATGTTTCTGGTGATATTAACTTGATCAGCATTTACCTTTTCTCAAAATAGCTCAATTAAAAGGTAAAGATCTGCCGTAATTAATGGTACTTAATTAAAAAAATAAGACACATTCAAAATACTTATTTTTCTTTGGGTTTTTAGACTTTTCAATTCCTTGACTCACTAAGTAACAGAATCTTACTACAGATCTGTAATATTGCTTAAACTTTCCTAAAGACTTCTATTCAGCTTTTATGAGCATTATAACTCTATCACATGTATTTATTTCATTTTTTTAAAAAGGCTATGACAAAACCAAAACAATTTTAATGTTTGTTTTGTGTGTGTGCGCGCGCGCGTGGGAGAGAGATTCAAGTGATCACATTTTATATTTTTGATCTAATATGGTATTTTTAAAATTTTTGTAGTGCCAATCATGCTTACCAATTGACCAATCTAATCAACTGCTAGACAATAGAATACTTTTTGATTATTGTATTTTTTATTTACAATAATCTAAATATATAAAAATTATCTTTTCTAGATGTTCAATATCTTTTTAATCTTTTTGTATTGATTGTCGTGAAAAAAAACTCTCTTCAAAATTTACTTTTTCCATGCTTTTCTCACATTGCTTTATTAAATTAATTTATCTTAAAGTTTTGACTGTCTATCAACCTTTCTCAGACCTATAAAACACAATTACATTAATTTTTGCACAAACATTTAACAATTATATATACACACATATGAATTACTATCAAAACGAAAATATATATATGAATGCATATAGTATAGATATTTAAAATGGATAACTAATAGTAATGCACATAGATAAATAGCTAAATAGATAGGTAGACAGACAGACAGATAGATAGATAGATAGATAGATAGATAGATAGATAGATAGATAGATAGATAGATAGATAGATAGATAGATAGATAGATAGATGGATGGATGGATGGATGGATGGATGGATGGATGGATGGATGGATAGATAGATAGATAGATAGATAGATAGATAGATAGATAGATAGATAGATAGATAGATAGATAGATAGATAGATAGACAGACAGACAGATAGACAGGTAGGTAGATAGATAAGATAAATAGATAGGTAGGTAGGTAGGTAGATAGATAGATAGACAGACAGACAGATAGACAGACAGGTAGGTAGATAGATAGATAGATAGATAGATAGATAGATAGATAGATAGATAGATAGATAGATAGATAGATAGATAGATAGATAGATAGATAGATAGATAGATAGATAGATAGATAGATAGATAGATAGATAGATAGATAGATAGATAGATAGATAGATAGATAGATAGATAGATAGATAGACAGGCAGATAGACAGACAGACAGGTAGGTAGATAGATAAGATAGATAAATAGATAGGTAGGTAGGTAGGCAGGTAGGTGGGTAGATAGATAGATAGATAGATAGATAGATAGATAGATAGATAGATAGATAGATAGATAGATAGATAGATAGATAGATAGATAGATAGATAGATAGATAGATAGATAGATAGATAGATAGATAGATAGATAGATAGATAGATAGATAGATAGATAGATAGATAGATAGATAGATAGATAGATAGATAGAGTATGTAGTTAGATACATAGATAGATAAGGAGGGAGGCAGGCAAGTCAGTAGATAGATAAATAGGAAGGGAGGCAGACAGACAGATAGAGATACACACAAATAAATAGATCAAAATGAAATCTTTGTATGTTTAAGTAAAAAATAATATAATGCAAGTATGGTTAGAGTTGAAAAAGTTCTCTTTTTATTAGTCAGATTATAATTCCCATTGCAAAATCACTGACATCTTATTTACTTATAATTTTGGCTTCTATTATGCATCAACTGGTTTTCGATTCACCTGTGGATTATCAGCAATAATATTTCTTTTCTCAATCTTCCTTCATTCTGGATTACTTTTACTATATTGTCACTTTATTTAAATGAATATGTTTAAATGACTAATGTACTTATAAATATTTGAAGAATGTAGCAAAAGATCAAAGGCTTGGACAAGTCGAGTTTGAAAATAAATAAATTGATAATAATACTGCTGATAGAAATAAAAATTAAACGATTACAGCATAATTGTTTATTCTGAAACCATGCTATATTTCAATATAATTGCATATCATGAGCATACCCCAAAGGAAAAAAAAAAATTTTTTCCCATATGTCATAGCATCGGCCGCGGAACGAACCCGCAACAACCGTCTGCAACCAACTGCTTGCCTGTTAGGCGGCTGCGCTGATCTCTCAGCTAACAATGCTTGACCTAGGCTTTCCATCCAGAATTATTGCATTTTTTAAATGACTAACATACAAATATATTCTAGAGATGAAAATTTCATAATTGCCACGTATGTTAAATAATTTTTGAAATAATCTTAACCCTATGTGCTAAAAATATATATAATAAAGTACAGTTTTACACTCTTCTTTTAATTTACTATTAACTAACAACATTTAACTTATCTTTCTTTACGTATTAATAAAATTATTAAAAAATCAAACAAATCCACCTTTCTTTTTACTTTTGTAGGGCTTATTTTATTAAATTAAAATTATATTTTGCAGCTTTTTTATGCACGATAATATTAATTAATATGAAATAATTAATAGATATTAAGGGCTTACTGATTTGACTTAGTAATAATAATTAATGATATAGATGTAGTCTGGAGTAATTTAGTGTATGTATATATGTTTAAGGTATATATGTGTATATATATATATATTGAAGATAGTATTTATTTATATATTGTATATAAATAGGAATAATATATGTAAGTGTAGTAGAGATAATATATGTAATTGTAGTATAAATGAGAAATATAAATATAGTTGGTATGCATGCACATATATATAATATTTAAATACAAGTATATTGTCTACACTAAACTTAATGTAATTAAAAGGGATTTGAACTCAGTCTTTCAAGTTCCTTACAGATTTCTAATGATGTGGATGATTGAAGAGTTGGAGGGTGGAGAAAATTGAAGCCTGTGATAGATAGATAGATAGATAGATAGATAGATAGATAGATAGATAGATAGATAGATAGATAGATAGATAGATAGATAGATAGATAGATAGATAGATAGATAGATAGATAGATAGATAGATAGATAGATAGATAGATAGATAGATAGATAGATAGATAGATAGATAGATAGATAGATAGATAGATAGATAGATAGATAGATAGATAGATAGATAGATAGATAGATAGATAGATAGATAGATAGATAGATAGATAGATAGATAGATAGATAGATAGATAGATAGATAGATAGATAGATAGATAGATAGATAGATAGATAGAGTCATTTACAAGTAGATATAATGTATGTTGGATAGATAGATAGGTAGATAGATAGATAGATAGATAGATAGATAGATAGATAGATAGATAGATAGATAGATAGATAGATAGATAGATAGATAGATAGATAGATAGATAGATAGATAGATAGATAGGTAGGTGTAAAAAAATGAGTCATTTACAAGTAGATGTAATGTATGTTTTGCAGTTGGACAATCGAGATTGTCAGATGAATTTAATTTTAATAAAGTAAGCATTGGAAAAGTAAAAAGAAAGGAGGATTTGTTTGATTTTTTAACCCTATTTAATCTTTTTTTCCAGTTATTTATAAATATAGTACAGGATGCCAGTAATTCTTATAACTTTACCATTTAAAAATAATCTCAAAATTAATTGAACTTTGCTAAACATTGTTGTCATTGGTAATAAAACTATGCTATGCATTGACATCAGGCGGAATATCTACTTCCCTGAAAGATAACTTAATTTTTTATACTTATTTCATTATCTATTTTTAGAATGCTTATTTTTTAACAAGTCTGACATTCTTTATTTCACTTTTTAATGATTTTTATTATTTTAATTTATTTTATTTTCAATCTATATAGTTACTAATATATCTCTTGACTTTTGCTTTTTTTATATAGACAAATCATTTTTTAGATTTATCTTTGATAAATATCTTTAATTTTTCAATCACAATTTATTTAAATTTGAAATTCCCATTTGATTTTAGATATAATGTTGAAGTGGCTAGTTTCTCTAGTAAATATCTATAATGATAGTTGAACTATGCTATATAGCTTCAGCAATAACTTGCACTAGTGGATTTGCAATCTATTATTTAGATTGGTTTTTTTTAGCTTTTAAAACTAATATTTTTCTAGTCAAGCGTTGGTGGTCGAAAGGTCAGCACAGTTGTCTTACAAGCAGTTGTCCCGGGTTCCCGGTCGATGCTATGACACTTGAGAAAAACACTAATATTTTCTATCACTATATGGGAATGTATAAAATCATTTCTAGTTATCTATTAAAAGTTGGTTCTGCATATCAAATTGACAATTTACTTAAAGCTTATCTATTCTATATTTTATTTTTTAAACCTTCCTACCTATTCAATTTTTATAGTTTTTATTGAAATTTTTTACCTTTTTTTATCTCTATTTTACTTATCCTAAATGATCTCTACAATGTCTTCCAAAGTTTTTATTTAATAAATCTACAATCCAATTCTAATTCCATTAAATATATATATATATTAATCTTTAAAAACTAGTCAACACTTAGACAATCCCAATATCAATAGCAATCAACAATCTCAAACTGTTGTCAAGGCAATCTCCTTTTTAACAATAATAAATACCCCCCCCCCCACTACTCTAACATTTTAATACTGCTAACCCTATCTTATCTATTGATTTTCAAACTACCACTTAAAAACCTTTGAAATTTACTACCTCCCACCTCTCTAATTGAGATAGTCTATTCTTCATAGAAAGTTATTCTCTATCAAATTAAACATTTAACAAACCTTTTCTTAAATCTATCTTTAATGGGCCACAAAATAACTTCCCACTCTTCTTAAAAATACTTGTTTACTTATTGCAATTCACACTCAAATTGGTTGTCACTATTTTATCATGATCTAAACAACTGCTTAAAATTACTCATCTGTTCTATTACTTTCTCTACAACTATCAATCTTAATCTTTTATTACTTACTTATAATCGCTGTTTTAGACTTAAGTTTATTTATATCATTCCAAACTTCCTACAAATTAATTATACTCATTTTCGGTATCTATATTTTCTGGATGAAACTGTGTCTATGAACTTTTTTACCTCAAATTCAACTAACTTACTTAATAATTCATGTAATTATATACTAAATGAAACAGAAGACAAACAACTTTCTTCTTGTTTTATATCTTATATTGTATTTATCTTTTTTGTAAAAACTCTATTTAAAAAAATATCTCTTATTTCAATCTGAATCTATTTTCAAATGTTCAGTAAAATTATTCAACTTATTTTATAAATGCCCTTTTAAGATAATTGAAAGTATTCATTCCTCTAATTACATTTTTAAAATCTCTGCTCTTTCGAAAACCAAACTGCTCTTTAGACATCAAAATATCTAACCTAATTCTCAGATCCTTCATCAGCAGTGCATGTAAATCTGAGATTAAACTGATAATTTTAACAATTTTATTATAGCATTACACGTTTGATCATCATAGCTGTTAAAAGAACGCTTTTTGGTGGCTCTTTTTAACCACGGATTACATTTTCATTTTCCATTATTGCACAATCACATGACCACCATTTCCTACTAAACTTCACATGACCACTACTGTCTGCTTACACATAGTGTATGAAGAGTTTGCTATTGTTTTATTATTGCACAATCTATTTAATCCTTATATACTTCACTCTCTTTTTCCTATTACCTGCAAGAAATGAATATTACTTCTATAATACAAATCACATATTCATTCTTCCCATCAGACATTTGTAATACTTTTATTAGATAGTTGACTTTTCATAAAATATTATAAATATATGCAGATTCCAATCAGGAAATTAATTCTCTACTAAACACCACATGATTGCCATTCTTTATGCTTACACAAGCTGTTTACACAGTGGCAAATTTCTCCATACAGTAGATCTATATAACTATGAAAACATTATTGTAGAAGCTAATGAGCTTGAATTGATAACATTATTGCATTTTCATTCTGGACTCAAAGCTTTATAGTAAGCTAATAAGGTAAACAGTCACTGTTGTAAGGTTGCATTAGATCCTAAGACCTAGATGCAGTGCTCTCAGATCCAAAACTCCTCACTGATGAAAGCCACAAGCTAGAAACTAGTCTGGGGATATTGGATGAATAGGCACTAAATAGGGAGGGATTTTATGCACAAACTTTCCTACATCCATTGATTACACTGGCTTGTCCTGAGTGGCACTACTGTATGGAGAGTTTTGCCTCTGGGAAATTAATTCTCTTTGTTGGCTTTATTAAGTACTCTTCCAATGTTTCAATACATATCTATTAATAATTAAACTATATATTTTTTCTATAATTTTGTTTTCTCCATTCGAAATATTTATTCTATTATCATATCAACCTTTATTCATAATTCGTTTAACTTACAATATGTTTTTTCTAACAATACCTTCATTGTAAATATTTTTAATATACGTTTTTACGTATTTTTAATATATTTAATTTTTTATTTTCTTCTCAGCAATATTTTATTAATCATCTTATTATTAACCAATGATTTTTGATCTTTTTATAACTTTGAGTCTGTGCGGTCGGTCGCTTTTTTTTCCCCTGTTTTTTTTTTAATGATTTTCATCTTTAACTCAATTTACTACTTACTAATTACACTGTTTTTTTAAAAAAAAAAAAAATGCTTTTGTTTATTAATATTTTTTATTGGCTTTAAAATGTAAGAACTCCAAAAATTTAATCCAATTCTTCTGTTATTAAATTTTGAGCTGAGTGTTTGAAAATGCCAGGATGTGCACATACATTCTTATTTCTAAATCTATTCAAAATTAATTCAGAATCTAATTCAAATCATTTTGTGTCAAATTATGTTTTTTAAGTGTAAATATTTTTTTAATCTACGGATTTACTATTATGGGATATTTTTATCAGTCTTTGGCTAACTTTAGATCGGGAGGTTTCAGGTTCGATTCTTGGGATCGAATTTCTTATAGACTCTCTGATCAATAAAGATGTATGCTTTTTTTATCTTATTCTTTTAGTCAATTCTAAATTATAAACTTCTACAATTTTATATATTTTTTCTTATAACAGTATTCCAATAGAATTATATTTAAATTTATTTTTAATTACTTTTTTAATTGCTTCATATATGTTTTCTATTATTCTTTATTTTGTACACCTGCATTATCTCCATTAGCATGTGCAACTATGTAATAAGTTCCCCAGTGCAGCTTTCAGATTCACTAGTAATTATTTATTGTTACAGAATTGTTGCATATGAAATAATATTTCACTCTATTATCAATTCTTTTCAGAAGTATATTCTCTTATTCTTCTCTTTCACTTTCTTTGCATATCTTCATATAATCATATATATATATATATTGCTTATAACACTTCTTTCATACACACTTCAATGCAAACAAATTTTCTTAAAAAAGCAGAGAAGAAGCATAAACCTCTGATGAAGATTGCTGGACAGTCGAAACTGTAAGGAAAATAAAGAAGTTTTTAAGAAAATTTGTTTGCATTGAAGTGTATATGTAAAAAGTGTTATAAGCAATATATCAATTCTTTTCAAGATGAAAGTCTCATAAAATTTAATCCACTTTCTTTAATCCATGACTTTTCTTATCCATAACACTCCAACAAGCTCTTTATCTTATTCATTTATCTAACATATCTTTTACATTCTCTTCAAATCTAGTTTATTTCAATTATTCTTTTAATGCCATCAATTTCTAAAAAAATATATCAGGTCCAGAACCTCTTCAGCATCTTAATTTTTTCATTGATACCTTTTGTTTTGTATCAACTATGTATTTTACTTTTCATTCTTCCTTGCTATTTCAAGCATATACTCTCTACACTTTTTATGTATTCCAAAGTTTTTGTATTGAACATTCAAATCTCAAATACATATGCAAGTATTAGTAAAACATATTTATTAAAATCATTCCTTTTAATAGACATGTTTCTTTTTACCATTAGTTTATTTCTATTAAAAGCATTTGATTCAATTCCATGACTACTTTTCATCCGTATGCTTTCATCTATATCATTAACCCAACCAAAACATTTATAATTGTTAATTTATTTTTAATTCATTGCTCACAACTTTATTTTTTACTTTTTTGAAAAGTCTTCAACATTTCTTCAGTCTTTTAAAAAATGCATCTTTAGGCCTTTTTTTATATTTCATCCATAAAGTCTAGTCAAGCATTGGTGGTAGAGAGGTCAGCGATGGCTGCTTTACAAGCAGTTGTCCCGGGTTAGCGAGTTCGCTTCCCAGCTGATGCTATGACACATGAGAAGAAGAAAAAAGTCTAGATAATTTAAGTAATCTTTGTTTATTTTAATTCCCATAGTTTCAGTATTTATATTGTTTTTAATTTCTCTCATTTACCAAATCTTCTAACCTTAAATGTCAATTTACCATTTTTAAAAATGAAGATTTATGATATCTTGATGTATTTGTTACTAAGATCTTATACATCAGTATAAATATTGCTAAGCAACACTGAAGCCGCATGCTGCTACATAAAATATTTATTGGAAGTAGTACCTATCGCAAGTCATATGAAAGTCAAAACATTCATAATTTTACGTCTTTATTCTTAAAAGTCTTTATCATAACGTCCTTTATTATAAAACATCATTAAACTTGTGAAATATCAGACTCATGTGAAAAAATCTGTAAAATAGTGTTTTCATATATCATAATTTTGTCATGACAGTCTTAAGTCAGTGTCTTGGATTGTCAAATTAAACAAGGCAAAACTCTCCATACAGTAGTGTCACCCTGTGCCAACCAGAGTAATCAATGGATGCCAGAAGGCTTGTGCATAAAATCCCTATCCAATGCCTACTAATCCAATATACCCAGACTAGTTTCTGGCTTATAGCCTCCATCAGTGAGAAGCTTTGGATCTGAGAGCTCTGCACCTAGATCTTAGGATCTAATGCAACCCTCCAGCAAACACCTTTTATCTCTATTTAACTATAAAACTAATCCAGAACTGATTTATCCATTGTTTGCTTCTCTACCAGGCATTCTTTATATATATATATGACAATAGATGATGTTCTATATATATATATATATATATATATATATATATATAACTACAACCATTAAATGTCTGTATTTTTAAATTATATAATAATAATTCAAACAAATATATTTAACACAGTATTCAAAATTAAATAATATATTCTTTACCAGAAGTACTTTCAATTGTTTCACTGACAATCTTTTTCAACTGTTAATACAAACGTACAAAAAATAAAAACTTGCATTACCCATCATTCAATCTATTTAAATTTCCCACAATTCTGTTGTCTTTATATTTGCCGATTGTTTATTCATCAAACCACCTCTATTCCTAGATATCATCATTGCCTCTTTAATTTTACGTTTTTCACTACACCTTTCAATTTGAATAATTTTTATATCTCTATTATTAAATTTAAAACCATAATTACATGTTTTATTATGATCAAATATAATTGATGGAGTATTCATATTTACTGAAGATATATTTTCTTTCTGTACACGTTTATATAATGTCTTATGATCATTATATCGTTTTTGTAATGTACATTTGGATTCCCCTATATATTTTATTCCACAACCACATTCCAACATATATATAACAGAACTTAATTCAAACTTAGAAATCTTGGCTTTGGAGTTATTTATCATATCATTTATATTATTTGAAGAGAAAAAAGAAATTCTACACAAACCACTAAAAAGTTTATAAATTAATTTAGCTTGTTGATTATATATAAAAGGAATAGAAATCCATTTATCACTTTTTAATTTACTTAATATTTTCTTATTATTACTCTTATTTTGATTATATTTTGTAATTGTATTATAAATAATATTCCTTCCATAACCAACATTCAACATATCAGTAATATATACATTAATATTTTCAATTTTATCACTAATAAATTTGCACAAATAATCATTTCTAAATAAAAATGACTTCAAACCAGCTAATTTATGACTCATATGAACTTTAGAATTATATGGAATATAACCCCTAATTTCAACAGGCTTTAAAATCATATTATAATCAAACACATTATTATTTCTTTTTAATAAATATATCTAAAAACTTTATAGAATCTTCTTTCTCTTCATTTAACACCCATTTTACATTATTAATCATATTTAACTCATTAAACAAATTAACTATTATTTCATTATGTGCACATATAAATACATCATCAACATATCTACAATATACTTTAATTCCTTTATATTTTATCTGAGACAATATCTTAACCTCATAATTAGAAATAAAAAAATTACAAAGCTGTGATACCACCGGAAGACCCATTGGCCAACCAAAATTCGTTTTATAAAAGCAATCATTAAACCTAACATATATATTATCATTCACAAATCTTAATATTTTAACAATAAAATTTCTAATATTATTATCTATAGATTTTAAAAACAAAGCTCTTTCAATAATCTCTATTGATTCAATACGATTAATTGAACCATACATTTCAGATATGTCAAGTGTACACATAACATCATTATTATCAATTTTTATATTTTTAATCCTATTAATAAAATCAAATGATGATGAAATCGTATAATCTCCAAATCCAAGCACATCTTGCATTATTTTTTCAATATATCTACAAGCATTATAATAAAAAACACCACCAAAATCAACAATTACTCTTAATGGATAACAATTTTTATGCAATTTTATATTTGCAAAGATTCTTGGAAACACTGCAGATGACGGATATAAACTGTAATATGTCTTTGCATCAATAACTTTTTTCTTTTTAGCAGTCATTAAAATGTCATTAATAAATTTCATTCTATATGTATCAATATTATTTAATTCACTTTTTTCAAAACAAAGCTTCTTCATTTGATCCATAATTTTCATATTATATTCATCCTGTTTCATTAGGCACATCCGTAAACCCTTGTCCTCCTTCAAACAAATTAATTTATTACTTTTTAAAAAATTTTTAAATTCATAAATATATATATATATATATATATATATATATATATATTCTTTATATATATATATGACAATAGATGATGTTCTACCACAGGCCATCTCTAACACATTTGTTAGCAAGATAAAGGCTTCTTAAAGTTTATTGTATGTGTTGCTTTTTTCCCAACTAAATAATACATAAACTCTTAGCTGTATGATTTCAGATCATTTCTTGTTCAGTTGGTTTTTGGATCTTAAAGAAAAAAATGTATTATAAAGTTATATTCACAATCATTTTCTAATTAATTTACTATAATAAAGATTTATGAAACTAAATATTGAATTTACCTATTTGTATATATTAAATATAGGGGGTTTGAACTCAGACTTTCAAGCAACCTTTCACTATCCACACTATCTCATACTACTGATACACATGACCACACACGTGTAGAAAAGATAATCCCCAATAGTATTTCATGCTAAAACAGCACTCATCAGTTGGTCCAGATTATCAACTCATACACATATATATAATCAGTGCTCAGTTTATATTAAGATAGCAAATCTTTATATTTTAATGGACAGGCTTCAATCTACTCCAACCTCCAACTCTTCAGCCACCATACCATTGAAAATCTAATGGTAGAATGCCCAAATCCCATGCTGATGTGAATATTGTTGTTAGGCCCATATTGACCTCAAGTCACTATTTGTATATTGTTTAACAACAGTTGCAAAAAGTCCATATAGTAATGCCGTTTTGATGGTTATATCATTTTTTGTGAGAGGGAAATTTCTATGAACAATATTTCTGCATGCAATTTCCAAAACAAGGGAGCGTCATATTGCTCCATTAAACAAAATATAAAAACTGATCAGTTTAAAATGAATAAACATTATTTTTTGTATATACTAGATATAGTTCCAAAAATATTGTTCAATATTTGGAAAATTCAAAATAAAACTACATAATAATTTTCTGATGTTATTAATCAAAATATAGTAGAAATAGTCAATATGTAAATTATTATTCTATTATTTTAGACTCTTTTCCCATATAACCTAAATCAAAACTTCTTCAGTCAAGAATTTAACATTGGTGTAAATTAGGTAAGCAACAAAAAAATATTAGAAATAAATTATATAGGTTTTAACATTTCTTGCTACATTCATAGAACTTAATTTAATCATTAATGATAGAGAAAAGAAAAAAAAGCTTAAAATTTTAAAAATATTCAGAAATTTGCATATTTTTGTGTAAACAAAATGGACATATTAGTAAGTATTTAATAAAGTTAATGATTA
Organism: Epiperipatus broadwayi; assembly: GCA_028023455.1. Lineage (NCBI taxonomy): Eukaryota > Metazoa > Onychophora > Udeonychophora > Euonychophora > Peripatidae > Epiperipatus > Epiperipatus broadwayi. The sequence goes on along the minus strand of JAQFVV010012461.1, from coordinate 1,168,775 downwards.
AATCATTATTTATTCTTACAGCATTACACAATAAAAAGAAGATGTAATAAAAGTCAGAAGATAAATTTTCAAGCATGTGATTTATCAAAAGTTGCAATATTCATATATATGTACCATTTATTATAAGATTAGATATTTTATGTAGAGGTAACATGGTTAGTAAACTGTTACAAAACCCACACTCTAACATAAGTGAAGCTTTAGAATATTTGAAAGTTCTAATAAATTATTTAGTCAGGACTTTTCAACTAACCATCTGAGACCACCACAGTCTGTGAAACAATTTGACCAGTCACTAAAAATATTTTAATTTCTATAACTTTAGATAAGAATCAACAACAATGATGATATGATAATAAAATGTAATTAAACACAAACTGTACCCTTATAATTTCTTTTGTACCCTTATAATGTTCTATTTATCTAGAACGCGGACCACAAAAAAAAAATCTTACTTTTCTACGAGTCCACAAAATTGATAAACTCTAATATAACTCAATGGAGATAAATTGTTTGAAAATTGTATTAGTTCTGTTATTTAAATTTCTTTTGTCTACAATATATATATATCAGAGTAAGAGAAGAAAAAACACTTGGATTACAGATCAGTAAATAAAAGTCCCAGTGGCTCTAAATTAAACTTTAAACTAAACTTTTTAAAAAAAAATAATATTGGATTGAATGAGCTATTTAAACTCTCAAAAATAGGATAATAGCTGTTTAACGTCTTTTCTAAAGTAAACACTTGAAAAATTTAGAATGAATGCAAAATATTAAATTATAAAATTTGCAATTTAAAATTCATTAATAATTTACATTTAAAATTTTAATAAATATTTTTTCATGTATCTTATTTTCTTTTTATTTATTTATCATTTTAATTTATTTATTTTTAGCTTTTAAAAAAAAAAATATTGTGACAAACTATTATATCAATAAAACAAAGACATGCGCACATGCATATGATACTTGTAAAACGGTCAACATGATTTACTTATTATAATGTTAGAATTAATTTACAATAAATGGGGAAATTGAATAATCTATGAACTCAGTTAACAAAACCATAGATTTAACATAATAAATTCAAATCAGATTTTAATTTACTATATATTTTTTTTCTCATCTAAGTATTGTAATTATTGAAAGTGATTTTTTCTTGGATGGAATAAAAAAAAAATCAATTTTTTTTTTATATATATTGTTAATAAAATCGCTATTTAAGGTTTATCTATAAATAATTGGTTCATAATTAGCTATTATATGAATGAATGTGTTTAACCTACACATGTCAATTTTTAAATACATATATTTATCTTTTGAGATTATGTGTACACATGTGACAATACTATAAAATATAATTATTACCAATTATAACATACAAAGATATATGTATGTACATGTGTATATAGTTTTGCATTTGTATTTAGCAAAATAACTGAGTTAAGAAAAGTTGCCTATTCTATTTATTTTAGATTAGAGCTATTTATTGTAAGTTTTAAACGATCAATGGATGTTATGTGGTCTTTTTTTATATGCATATCCCAGACTAGTTTTTTGGCCATGGTCTTCTTATGTCAATGAGCCGAAACTAGACTGGAAATTTGGATATAACACTACCATCTTGAGACCATTAATTTCTTAAGCTTACAATAGATGTTTCTGGTTTAGAGTTAATAGAATGAATTAATATTTATAATGCAGATGTTAATATTAAATAGAAAAAGTCATTTGTTTGTTTGGTACATAATAGTTCACAACATCTCATTTTAATATGAAAAGACAATTTATAATAACATATTGTCTAATACATTTAATATAGCTGGCCAATAACAATACATACAATTTTTACATAAATCATTCATCCATATGATGTTAAATTGCTAAAATAATAATTATAATAATTAAATAATTAGCATTTTCATTTATTTAAAACATAATTATCTCATCATCAATTTACCTTTATTACAATATATAATTTACAATATTTTTTTGAATTTGTATTCTCAAGAAAATTAGTCTATTGCTTTAAATATAGATAACAGTTTCATCTTATAATTCATTTTTAATCATACTTTTATCTTTTTTTTTAAATTATTTTCAAGTATTTTAATTTTTTATTAAGTTGTCAAATAAAGTTTAAGAAGTCGTTTTATAATTGAGATGATTAAATAAATTACGGCAAAGATCTACCAATCAGATGTTATTGCTTATAAGTATTACCCTAATGTCCAGTAACATTCATTTTTCCTTCAGGTAAAAAAATTAAATATTATCATCAGTCATTATTTTCAGTCCCTACCAGTCCACTACAAAATAAAGATCACTCATGTTTAAGCAGCTCCACAAATTTGTAGCTTCTATTCTTTATATCACATTAACAAACTACCTTACTTCATCCAACCATTTCATATGTGACTTTTATTTAGGACTTTTACATTCCATTGAGATCTAGTTTATATGAACTGTCCCTTTATTATTATCTCTTATATCAATACCCCCTGCCTAATTCCATTTCAGTGTCTCAATTCTTTCCAAAAATGTTAATGTTACTTGTTTATTATATCAAGTGTTTCACTTTTGATCACAGCTTATTACTTCCAACATACACTCTCCATACTTCATAAAGTATTATGAAATTTCTATATTGCTCTTTTTTTGAGTGTCCAAACCTTAAATTCATAAGAAAGGTGAAACACATTCATTAAAAACATTTCCTTTTAATATTAGATTATTTCTGCCAAAAATACTCCATCCAAGTTTAATTTTATGATTAATTTTATTACATTTCCATCCATCTGTATTAATAATCTGACTAAGATATTTGTATTATTAACATTCAAATTCACAATTATCTTTATTTTTCTGAGAAAATCCCTTAAGAAAATATTTTAATCTTTTTAGTATTTATTTTTTGTCCTACTTTCTTACTTTGATAACTCTTGTAACATTTCCTAAAGCTCTAAAGCATTATTTGCAAAAATTACCACATCATGTGCCAAATCTAGATAAATAATCTCCATGTTTTTTTATTTTCATAGCTTTCCATTTTAATCTGCAAAATATCTGCTTATAGAATTGCTGTAAAATGTTTTGGAAATGTCTATTCACCATGTTAAACATACACTCTTACCAATATATCTAAATGACTTAAATAAACTCCATATATTTTTATTTTATGAGTTTCATATTTTAATCCACAAAATACTTTTTATAAATGGCTGTAAAATGTTTTCAAGTTATGGACTGGCCATGTTATATATATATATATATATATATATATATATATATATATATATATATATATATATATATATATATATATATATATATATATATATATATATATATACCTTTACCAATGATAATTTTCTTAATAGCATTGTAGAATGTTCTCACTGCTTTTGTATTTTGATCAATATTCTTTATTATATGACAATATTTTGGGCCTATACCTCGATAGTCCAAAGCTTCAAACACAAAAAAATGCTTATAGAATCAAGTGATTTTTCATAATATATAAATCTAAAGTATAATGGCAATTTATTTTCATTGGTTAGATGTGATATATTGGACTATTTCCACCATCTATGAGTGAACATTGGATATATAGAAAATTTTAAACTTTATTTAAACTTTTCAAATACAAACAAATTGTTATTAATAACACACAAATAGACAACACAAGTTAGAAATTACACAATGTTTCGAGTAGCATTATTCTCCACTCTTTGCTGTCCTAATATGCAGAGTGATAATATTCATACAGAAGTTGAACTTGCACCTCTTGAATATCGAATTTAAGGCAAATGCTCTAACCAACTGGGATATTCTGCCAAAGGGACCAGACAGTAGAAATTTGATATATAAAGGTGTGAGTTCAACTTCTATATGAATACTGTAATTGTGCATATCAGGCCATCAACATCTGAAGAAGAGTGAAGAATAATACTACTTGAAACATTATGTAATTACTAACCTGTGTTGTCTATTTGTGTGTTATTACTAACAAGTTGTTTGTATTTGAAAACTTTAAATGAAATTTAACATTTTCTATACATTCAACATTCACTCATAAATGATGGAAATAGTCCAACATATCACATCTGATAATAAACCATCATCACAAACCTTCAGGCAAATATTTTCATTGGTTCTTTCTATGACTTTTGTCAATACTTAGATATAATACACTTTGCTTAAACCACCTTTAAATCCAGTCTTTATTTTTATTGATTTGATCCCAAAATTCAGTGTGGATCAGGTATAATTATTTTGGTAAAGATTTTGTATAGAACTGATAGAAGGCTAATAAATCTGTAATTTTATAAAATCTTCTTTACCATTTTTCTTAAATATCAATATCACTCTGCATTTTGCTAATCATTTGGTACAAATTTATCAATTAGACAGGTAATATATAATTTTACCAATGATTTTTTTATTTCTTCACCTGCCTCTTTTAAAATATCAATAATATTTACATCATTTCCTCAAATTTTTCTCTTCTTCATAGGTTTAATTTTATTTTTGGCAATTCAAAAGATGTAGCAGTGGTTATATTATTTTTTTTGCTTTTTTTTATGACTATATAATTCCTTGTATAATGCTTTCACACATTTCATGATGATGTCTCTTTTTTTATAATCATTTCATTTTTTCTTCACATCACTGAAACAACTTTTCATCCAAAATTAAACTACTGTTCTCTATTTTTGAAACATTTATTCTCTTCTATAGCTTTCCTTGCCAATTTGCAATTGCATGTTCTTTATATTTGCAGTTATATTTTTTATAGTATTATTAAGTCTTTTTGTATTGTTTTATATAATCCAGATGACCAATTCTTTTTGATAGATCATTGTAAAATATTTCATATTCTTTCTTTTTTCCCCATATTTGTCTTAGTTAAAAATTTACCGATGTTTCTCTCATTACTATCACCGCAACCAAATATATCCACATCATTTTCATTCTTCAGTCATTTATCAGTTCTTGCATTAATGTCTCCCACATCTATTTTAACATGTTCTTTTGTCTCATTAAAACCCATTTTGTACATTTTGATAAAAATAATCTATTCTTTCATCATGATGAGACTTTGTTGGAGCATAAACTTAAATTATTTACATTTTTCATCTTCTATTGAGTTGAATAACTAATCTTACTTACTTCTTTTTTTTCTCCTTATATTTTGCTTCTTCTTATATTTCAATATAAATGTCGTTAACACTCCTTTAACAATTTAAGTAAAAAAATCTTTACTGTCCTAGCAGTCTTTTTCAGATCTGCAACAAAAATTATACAAATATTACTTACCATTTTGCCTAATATAGTATCAATGTCTACAATGTTGTTCTTCCATTTTTATTTATATTAAATCTCATTTCATATTCCAATACCTGTGCCCTTCATAGTAAAGTATATATCCACTTTTCAAATCAATTGTCTCTTCACTTTTTTTTTTTAACTTTGGTTAGTCCAAAAATATTCCGTTTAAAATTAGACAGGTCTTCCAGTTCATATAGCAGTTCTTCACTTGAATGTGAGTCGCAGTTGTAGATATCTAAATAAAGGTTCATCATCAGATGACAGTTTGGATTCATGATTAGCAGATGTTTAGAATTTCTGTCTAACAACTACAGCTTTGGGGGAATAGCTTATAACATTTGAGACTGAGGGCCATAACTTAGTTTTGTCTATTGTGATTATAAATATCTAAAAAGGACTCTTCATACACATATTTATTCTATCTTAAGAAAAAAACTTAATTAAAATCTCAATTAAAAACTAATCAGACAGCTAAAAAAAAAAGATCACGATATTTCTTGATCTTAAATTCAGATATAAAGAGCCAATAAACTCACCAAGAAGATTGATGTATATCGTTTAGCAGACCATCCACTTTTGTTTACCATATAAATAATCAACAATAAAAAGGTGTGGAATGGATCATAGGAAGTTGCATTGCCTGGTTTCTTTAAGAACTCAAAGAAAAATTGAAAGTTTTTACCCCACCTCCAAATTAATTAAACACATATATGTGTGTGTGTTTCAAATTTGCTGGGTTCCCCAATGCATCTATCATAATTTCAATGTATTGCATTCATCTACCAGCTGCACAATGAGAATGAATGTTGTTTGTCATGAAATGTATGAGAAAAAATGACATGATTTTCTGTGCTAGTGGATAGTTGCAATATGGTAGAGTTGAAATGAGAGATATATCAATAAAACCAAAAATATTTGGAAATATCTTTGCAATGCAATGATTTTTCATATTTACTGAGGTTTCAAAAGTGAAGCAATTCCTAAGCATATGGTGTAATATAAAAGTATTAAACTGCCAACAAAGTGTATGAGAATGTCAGTGCTTGGTACCTTTATCTTATCTGATGTGTGAAATATTATTTACAAAATGCAGCATCATGAGAACAGGTGATATGAGTTTTGCTTGATGGATGGATGGTTGTAAAGTGGTGCAGTTAGGATCAGAAATGCAAAGATAAAAACCCAAAAACTCGAATATATATATATATCCACTTTGCTTTCCATCTCACACTGACTAATCATTTCTTGCCAATACATATTAATTCGTAAAAGAAATAAGTTAATGATACATATTTAGTTGCTTAAAAACATATAATTATTTAATTAATGTATTAAAATATATATATTTTATTTCAGTATTTTAGTTATAGTTGTTTAAAAATATATAATCATTTAATTATGGTATTAAATATGTATCTTTCTACAATTATTATTATACTTATTATTTCAACTTATAAAGCAGTATATATTACTATTTAAGTACAATAATTAGTTGAACATTACCTCTCAAAAAAAGAAAATAAAGATTCATAATGATGAGTGAGAAGAAGTTACTAACTAAAAATATCTTGATTAGATTATTACTACAGATGGAAACATAATGGATGAAAATTAATCATAGAATTAAACTTGGTTGGAGTACTTTAGGTAGAAATAACTTAATATTAAAAGGAAATATGCCTATATGTTTGAAAAGAAAACTTTTTAATGAATGTATGTTACCATTTCTTACTTATAGATCTAAGACTTGGACACTTAACAAAAGAGCAATACAGATTCCAAACCACTCAAAGAAGTATGGAGAGATGTATGTTAGATGTAACAAGAAGAGATCGAAAACAAAATACATGGATGAGAGAACAAACAGGTGTTACTGACACCATTGAAAGAATTAAGTGACTGAAGTGAAGTTGAGTTGGACATTTTTGCTAAAAAAGATAATATATTGACAATTAAAATCATGATTGTAAAAGACCTAGAAAGCTACCACATGTGAAATGGATCGATGAAATAAGTGTGCTGGTGTGATGTGGAAAGAGAGGCTAGAGATCAGAGAAAATGGAATGAACTTGGAAAGAACTTCATCCTGCAGTTCAATAATAGTTGGAAATGGTGACAGTAATCAATTGGGTTAATTTTTTAATGTTATTATTGCATTAGCATTTTAATTTTATCATATTTTAGATGTTGGAATAAATCTGCTGCAAGAATTTATTCAACAGACAGTTACATATCGTTCTTCATTCGAAGGCAGACTTGTCTTAACTAGGTAATGGGGATAGCATGTTCATTGATAAAGTAACTCACTGTTTCATCGTCATATCAAAGTAATGCAAAAATATAAGCTTTATTTATTTAAAGGGTGTGTTTGGCTGGGATAATATAGCTATAGGACGATTTAAACATTTTAATTGAGAAAGTATTTAAAGCTACATTCAGGTGGGTTAGCAATATGAGATGGCATGGAGAATTGAGGGTCGTGTGAAAGTCTGAGTTCGAATCCCGCGTACATTATATATATATATGTACAGGTTTAAGCCTGTATACTGCATTAATTTAAAGCTACATCGAAATTTCAATATCTTTTAGCGTTTTAACTTAATATTCATACCCTGTTCCGCGTGAATTGGTAGAGCGTCCTTCTTGAAATTGGGAGGTTCCGAGTTCGATTCTGGCCGAATTACTTATAAACTCCCAAGCAAAGAAGCTACATGTTGCAAATGTTTATATTTTTTTAAGTTTTAAGTTTCAAAAATGATAACATACTTTTTATAACGATTTAGAATATAATTTAAAAAGCAAAATTCCATACAAAGTAATTTAAAAATACAATTTTAGAGTTCAGTTCTAAAACTGAATTGAAAAGTAATTTAAATTAACCTTTTCTTTTTTTTAGAGTAACTTAAATTTATTTGCTCATTTGTTTTTTGTTTGTTTTATTTTTTCATTTTGCTATTTCTTTAACAATATGGTCATTTTTTTTTTAAAGTAATACTTTTAGTTGATGATAAAGAGAATAATTGATTTAAGTCAAATGACATACAATCTTATATATATATATTTCACAATTACCTTTTCTATTAGAAATTATATAGTTTTTTTTATAAAAAAAAAAAAACATATAAGCATACAAAATAAAAAATTTACAAAAGGAAAAAATCAAAACAAAGAGAAAAAAATTAGCTTTTAAATATATTTTAAAAATATATTTAAAGTTACTTATTTCAGTTTATTTTAAATTATTGCATTGTATATATAGCAGGTAATAATAAATAATTATATGATTGTTTACGAGGTCATGTGATACTGGAGCACTAAAACGCGGGTTAAACACAACAATTTCATTCTATTGACCGAGTAAGATTTAAAAAAAAAATTCTCAGTGAAAAATCGATATAGGAACTTTAGTTCTTGACAAAAACTATTCTACACTGCACTAAACTATAGAGGGTTATTCATTTAGATAGAAAAATATTTAGTAAAAAAAGTGTTGAAACTAATTTATTTGGAATATCAAGTTAATAAAAAAATTACTACAAATACGCTCGCACACGCTTACATAAATATACATTGCATGATGACCTTTTTTGTAATATAATTATAATGGCACATTATTTCTGCTATATTCTCTGTCCTCATTTATTCATTATTATTAATTATTTCCCTTCATTCACTTATCAAGGCTATGTGCTAAGTTTAAATCTAGGCTGGCTATGTGCTAAGTTTAAATCTAGGCTGGATAAACTAAAAAAGTTATTCAATAGGTTCACATATTTTATATTAGCTTAGTCAGCCCATAATGAATCTAACTAACCATCGAATATTGATAATAACTGTTTCAGCTAATTGATAAAACATAGAATAAATAATCAAATCATCACATGCTGCAATTGAAAAGCCTAGTAAGTACCGTCTTCTCATCCACTGTATCTTTATGTGGAGCTCATGTAATATTTTTGCCCACATAGTCTATTTTAAGACTATTTTATCTACATATTTTTAAATGAAATATATTTCCTCACTCCGTTTTATATTCATATTTCAAAACAATTATTAAATAAAAAAAACAGTAGATGATATAGATAGGTAGATTGATGAATAGAGGGATAGATGGATTTATGTATAGATGTGTCGATAGCTGGATGGATAGATAGATTTACAGGCATACAAACAAGTAGATAGATAGATAGATAGATAGATAGATAGATAGATAGATAGATAGATAGATAGATAGATAGATAGATAGATAGATAGATAGATAGATAGATAGATAGATAGATAGATAGATAGATAGATAGATAGATAGATAGATAGATAGATAGATAGATAGATAGATAGATAGATAGATAGATAGATAGATAGATAGATAGATAGATAGATAGATAGATAGATAGATAGATAGATAGATAGATAGATAGATAGATAGATAGATAGATAGATAGATAGATAGATAGATAGATAGATAGATAGATAGATAGATAGATAGATAGATAGATAGATAGATAGATAGATAGATAGATAGATAGATAGATAGATAGATAGATAGATAGATAGATAGATAGATAGATAGATAGATAGATAGATAGATAGATAGATAGATAGATAGATAGATAGATAGATAGATAGATAGGCAGGCAGACAGAGACAGACAGACAGATAGATAGATAGATAGATAGATAGATAGATAGATAGATAGATAGATAGATAGATAGATAGATAGATAGATAGATAGATAGATAGATAGATAGATAGATAGATAGATAGATAGATAGATAGATAGATAGATAGATAGATAGATAGATAGATAGATAGATAGATAGATAGATAGACAGACAGACAGACAGATAGCCTTAAAAAATTAGACAATGTCAAATGTTGAAAATAAACATTATTTAAATGACTATCAGGACAAAAAACAATTGAAAGTTTTCACCCAAGATTTGACTTCCACCCAAAAAGGTTTAATTGTTAAGTATTAGACCCATTATTTTCACTCTGGATAATTATAACCAAAGTTTGTGTAGGTCAATAATCTTCAATATTTGCAAAACATAATAATTAAAAAATTCCCCATAATTAATAAAATATAAATTTCACCATTAGATCTAATTATATAAGGCAGAAATAATCATTTAATTTTTAACGTAAGAGCTACATAAGGATAAATACTTGATTCATATCTTTAACATTTATATAGCTTCCCTAAGCTTTTCCATGGTCTTAAAGCATTGAATCATGAAGATTTAGTTTTAGGATGTTGTCAAATTTTAAATAATGTTTATCAAAATGTAACAATTACTAAACAGATTAACATTGAAAGCCGTATATGATAGGATATCTCCAAAACTTTTCACAGCAGTTCTACAAATAGTATTTTTTGGTCTAAAATAAAGAATTAAGGAAATATAAGTAAATGGAAATTATTTAAGACATGGAATTTTATATATATAAAGTCATGGATTTTTGAGATGATGTGATTGTTTTTTTCAAAAATGCTCAGAGTTTCAGAAAATTCTGCAAGGGTTATCAGATGCAAGTAAGAAGGTAGAACTGTTCATGGACTTTCTCGGAAGAAAATTATTTAGAAAAAAGTGATATTTTTAAATATTCTAGACAAATTATTAATTCAGGTGGAAACTTAATGATGCATGTGGTGGAAGACAGGACATGTGTTTGAACCCTCCAACCCCAAAATAGTCAACATTGAGAAAAACGACATCAAGCGGAAAATCAGAGAATCATACTTCATTAATGGCAATAATAACGCTACCAATAGACGGGATACCTGCTTTGATATCTCCAAACCTTGGACTATCTAGTTCATTTGCATATGCTTTGCATACCACTTTGTTTCCTTGCCCTATTTCCTCATTCTGCATCTCGCATTACCGCTATGAATATGAGGCAAATGGCCTTGAAAGTGCTTAGCGTATAATAATTTTTGGAATCTTTATAGCTTCTCGTTCAAGTGTTTTATACACTTTTTAATTTGTATATTAGTATTAAAAGGAAATATGTCTATGTGTTTGAAAAAGTTTTTAATAGATGTATTTTACCATTTCTTACTCCTGAATTTAAGACTTAGTTACTTAACATTAGGAGAAATAAAAAGAGATCAAAAATGAAACACATGGATGAGAGGGAAAACAAGTATCACTGACATCATTGAAAAAATTAGGAGCCTAAAATGAAGCTGGATTGGACATATTTCTAGAAAAGATAAAAATAAATAAACAGTTGAAGTTTGAATTGCAAGAGATTGTAAAATCCCTAGAAAGAGACTAATGTGAAATGGATGGATTAAATAAGGAAGTTTGCTAGTGCGGTATAGAGAAATATGATTATGGGTTGGAGAAATAGGATTAAACTTTAAGAAACTTTAATCCTTTAGTAAAATAAGCTAAACATGAACTTACCAGATCACAACAAAATGTTGTAGTTCAAATTTTTTTCACCAGAGTGTTTCTCATCAAATTATTTAAAAATTTGTTGTGAAATATCAAATACACGGCAGCATAAAATTATATTATAATAAATAATTATATTATAAAAAATATCTGATAAAAAATAATTTATTAAAATAATAACAAAATAAATGGCCCGGATATTATACAATCACAACTTTTATGCATATTCTGTAATAAGTTCATTCATAATTACTGTCCATTGTAATTTAATAAGTTCATTCATAATTAATAAGTTCATAAATAGTTTTCATTTATAATAGCGATAAAATTTACAAGGACAGCATCAGTCATGTAGAGAGTCTTAAAAGCAAATTCCTGTAGGTAGGATTCGAATAAAGTACTGCTGGTGCCACACTGATGTTTGAGCTTGCGTTTAGCTCCCATCCACATATTTTCCACACTACCAGCAATACTTTATTCTTGTGAATTTTATCTTTTGTATAAGTGAAAACTACAATGGACAATAATTTGATAAGAAACACTGGTGAGAAAAATTTGAAATAAAATTCGAATTTTGTTGTGACCTGGTAACTTCATGTTTACTGTATATCAATAGTTGTTGAAAACGATAATGATGATTATAACTATTAACAGTAGTTATTATAAATTATAAATTCATACATCTTTCATTATGTATGTATATATTTAAATAGCTTTCTGGGTTTAAATCTATATAAAAACCTGAAATTTGAAGCAAAAAAGAATACCTTTAATTCAACAAAAAATTTGAACAAAAGAGATATAAAAAAACTGATTTGACCTCAGGTATTGTCAGTTAGAAGGAATTGATAATTTTTTGGTAACATCAAAGGTTAAAGGATATTTCTATTTACATAGATATTATCTATTATCTTTTCATTTATATTTTTTATTATAATAACAATCCATGGAAATATTTAATTCAATATATATATATATATCACATACTCAGATTAGCTAGAAAATAAAAAGCAATCTATGCTTATATTTATGTTTTTCTAATTAATTATCACAATAACTGAAACACTTTCTAGGGAGTAGGATAGGATTCATTATAAAACACAGTTTGTTTAATCGATTCTTATGCAATGATTTCACTTGATCATTACCCCCCCCCCTCATATCTTTTCCAATCAATTTTTTTTTTGCTATTAAAACAGTTAAACATTACTACAAGTAAATCTTAATAGCTGAATTATTCAAGAATTCGGATTATAGCAGGCAATCTAGATTATCATGTGAAAATTTACCCCACTTCACATATATATCCTATCACATAGTAACATATATAAAACTTTCTCTTGATAAAATTCTAAAACAGTAATGAAAATTTGTATGGCTATATAACTGAAGTGTGTTATAATTGCCTCAAAATTATCAATCTTATATTCCCTACTTAAGAATTCATTTAATAAAACTCTAGCACTGTATAAAAGAATTATACCTTAGTTTTAGGTTTTAGCTTTAATGAATTATGTCATAAATCAATATAAAATATTAGTGTTTTTTTCTTAAAGAGAAAAAGGAGAGAAGTTATACTATAACAAAACTGATGCATAAAGATGAAAAAAATTGATGTCTGGATTTTCTTATAACCAAGTACTTTGTTTAAGAAGCTTAGAATATATGGTAAGTGAAGACAGTTTTTTTTTTTTTTTTTACAGTTTCCTTCTTATATCTAATAAAAAAAAAAAAGGTAAAATCCACAACTATTCAGACGTGACTTCTGAATTTAACTTAAGCAAATTAAATCTTTTGACTTATTATTTTTCATTGCTGTCAATCATACAAAGAGAAGTACTTTTTTTTTTCATATGTCATAGCATCGGCCGGGAGGCGAACCCACAACCGTCTGCAACCAACTACTTGCTTGCAAGGCGGCTGCGATGACCTCTCGTCTAACAACGCTTGAAGTATTTTAACTAATATATCACAACTATTTTTTTAAAAATGATAGAAATTAAATATATTCTGGAATTGGGCAAAAAATACCCATCGTAGTAATGCTATATAATTCTGTCATCCTGAAATGTAAAAATAAAAATTCATATCATTTATAACGTTTTTAATTCTACTTATAAATTCGTAATATGTAATAGAGATACTTTAACAGGAAGTATGAGAAAAATGATGGCCCTGTTTGAATCTAAAAGTTTTTAACTTTTGACGCTGTATTATCTGGAACATTTTTGCCAAAACTGGTAAATCGTCTAATGTTCCAAGATATCAAGATTTTTTGTAATGATAATTGAATTCAATAAAGATAAAAAAGCAAAACATGATAGAAATTATTGTAGTCATTACCTATTCAGAGAGGCTACAGATGGAACATATATAAAGTGCCAATTAGATATTACTTGTTTATGATGTGCATGCTTTAATGCAGAAATATTAATATGTCATGATACGGAAAACTGGACAGTTAATGACGGAAGCATGCTGGGAAAATCACTATTTACATTTAGTTTGCATAGCAACTATCAAACAAATATTTACCAGACAACATTCTTCCATGTATAAAACATGATGAAGGAAATCAAGTAACATGTAAATATATATCATTACATTCTATTAATTAACTTATTATTTATCTTTTCAATATGTGTGATCAGGTGGGTCAGCAATATTAGATGGCATGGAGAGTTGAGGGTTATGTGAAAGTCGGAGTTCGAATTCTGCATACATTAATTAACTTACTAATCCACATAAATAATTCAAAGTTTGATAGTATTTAATTTTTTTATTTGGAACTGGGTTCATTTTATGTTTCAAACTTTCTTTTACAATATTCTAAGAGGAACATATTTCAACTCATGCACCACACAAATTCAACTGCTGATTTTTCAACAAGAATGATATCAAATTTTTTTCACTGGGAAATGACACTTATAAATCTCAAATAACTTGAGATTTTTCTTCATAAAGGAAAATGGTTTGATATTTTAAAGACATTTTTCAAATGTGTTATAACTGTGTAGAATCTAGAATCTAAGTAGTTCTTGGTGCAAATGTTGCCTTATACTATGTTCATGAAAGTATCACAGGTGTTTTCATTATTTTGTCAGTTTCTGCATACACTGTATTACAGTTTTCCTAAGAGGTCTCTATTGTTATTTTTAAATCCATGAATGTGTTACACAAGAGCAAACCTTAGCTATCTACCACAAAAAAATTGAGGTGCTAACATGTCTGGATTGTAAATTATAACATGAAATATAATAGTGTGTTTTATATAACCAGGATGGAACACTGTGTTCACGTTAAATTAGGATTTAGATTGAGCAACATTGCTACTAAAACATTTGAAATAATTTAAACTGTATATAGTAATCAAACCATGAGTTGAAATAATAATTTCCAAGTGGTTTTTAAGATTTCATGATAGCAGAATGAGTTGGTGATCCTTGCAAATTTGAAACTCATTGTCATATTTCAAGTCTTAACTTGTGATACAGACATACTAACCCCTTAAAATCTGAAAGATGAATAGTTAAACTGTGCTTCTATGTAGCACATGCATAAAGATGGCACTGCTGTTAGTTTGGAGAGAAAACCATTCATCTTTTCTACTGTGTGCTAAAATTGCTGGGTTAATTATGGTAATTAATAAATCTAATCAATATTTTTTAATCATAGGACCTTCTGATGTAATAGTTCCATTTCTGAAGTAGTCTGCTTATATACTTCCATTTGTGTGTTTAATTATATTCAGCTATTATGCCCATGATCTTATAGTTCAAATCCAGAATGAAGCTTTGAAATTTTTTCAATAATTGAGTATACAGCTTTTTCAAATAACACCCCAGTTAGTTATTTAATATAATAGACATCTAATATAATGTTAATATCATTTATGTTCTTTATTATTTTTTACAATGCTTTTTTACAAGTCATTATTGACAGTTTTGATTGCCCCAACAACCTTCTTCAGAACTGTAACAAACACAATAAAACGTCAATAGTGAGTTGTAAAAAAGCATTGTAAAAAGAAATAAAGAACATAAATGATATTAATATTACATTGATTTGACAATGCAATAAGAAAAATAAAGTTATAATACTTTATAATAGACATCAAGATTTTTACCTGAGAGTTATAATACTTTATAATAGACATCAAGATTTTTACCTGAGACTGTCTTCCAGAATAAAATTAGTAATTCGGATAACTTGTAATGCACTCACCATAAAGAAAAACATGGTTAAAATAAGATTTAATATTTATTTGGTCTAAGTGGTACGTCATTCGGCTATAAGCACTAAAATCATATACTATATTGGATCAATAGGAGAAAAATATTGATTTTTACAGTATTTCTTTAGGAGATTCTATTCAAATGCTTATTTGGCTTCTAATCTTGAGTTTGAAGCTAAAGATGCTAAGAAAATGATAACTGAATGAAAAACAATAAAGTATTAAAAGTGAAGCTTATATACCTTAATGAACATAAGTCGCTCATGAAAATTAAAAAGCATAAATCAAAATTGAAATTGTCACCAATATATCACTGATATTGTCTTTTGTTGGATTCGAATCCTAATAATGCTAGTGCTGATAAAAGTTACTCTATTAATATTCTTTGCAATAAGATTAGGAAATGTATTCTGAACTTATATAATCTTAATTACGTCACTTATGAAGTTCAAGTCAAGTAAAATTATACTCTGATATACACAGGAGGGAACTCTTTCAGACATGATAATTTTTATAAATTTTAATGAACTTCCAAATCAAATGATTTACTGATACTTTGACTATTTAATCAAAATGTTGCAAATAAGTAAGAAGTGAAAATATCATTTGCCATTAGTAAAAATTTAAAATGTCGTGTTTACACACAAAAAAGTACGAAAGTATTTTCTAAAATTAATTAATTATGGGAAAATAATTAATTATGGAAAGCCTTACATCCTCCTTTATTTTTGCATAATCTACAGTATTTATCTATCTAATAATTATTCCCCCTCCTCCCATATTGAAAATTACTGATTACCTCCATGAATTTATTTAGCTTATACCCCCATTGAAAAGTATGTCAAATACAAGCGTTGGTGGTCGAGAGGTCAGCACAGCCGCCTTACAAGCAGTTGTCTCAGGTTTGCGGGTTCGCTTCCCAGCCAATACTTTGATACATGAAAAAATATATATATTTCTCAATTATTCATGGTAGTGAAATATTAAATAGCCAAACATCTGCCAAAACAGAAGCACTATTTTATGCTCCCGTGAAGACAAATTCCATAGTTTATGAAAAACTCTTAATATATGACATCTGAATTTTATGTGAAAGCATTGGAGCAGAAGGGATTAGACTTGATAATCCAAATGGAGAAAAAGAATAGAGCCGGTAGGGTTTATTGACTATTACATATAACACAATATTATATCTCACCTTGCCTTCAAATAATCGACTAGTTCAATTCCATCCTTATCAGATTGAACAGCCCATTCATGCCATTGGATATATGTTACCTATTCGTATATCCATTGGCCCATGGTAATGAACAACTCAAGCTGATCAATACAAAATGGAATCTGGACTACCATATTATTTGAAGGCAAGGTGAGTTATAGCAGTACTAATAAGTTTTTAATCCTCTTTATTTATTATATTAAGCAATAATATTTCAATATGCTGTATTCATGCAATGTTTTAGACTCAATAACAGATTATTACTACAGCTTTTGCCAATTGTCTAAGCTGTAAGCAGTTGTAGCAGATGTTCAAATAATCATCAGCCATAGTCCACAAAACATAACTCAATATCAATTTACAATCTTAGATGATGAATAATCTGAATTCATAAGGCTTTATTTTGAACTTATGGTATCACTATGAATCAAGAACACAAAAACAGCATTCTTATGCAAACATCGGACTAACACTTTATTGATAAATAATAAAAAATCAGATATAGCAACCTTCACCTGGTCAAGCATTGTTAGCCGAGAGGTCAGCGCAGCCGCCTTGCAAGCAAATAATTGTTTGCAGACGATTGTGGGTTTGCGTCCCGGCCGATGCTATGACATATGGAGCAACCTTCACCAGATTAGCGGCCAAAAAATAATTACTTGGCAATATTTTTTCATCTCATCATGATAATAATATGGGATACTATTTTATATATTCAATACGACTACAAATAATCATATTAGTAACAATAGAAAGAGGAAAAATATTGAAAAAAAATTAAATATGTCATAATGTTAATCACCCATATAAACTCCACTTAAGAAAACACACATTTGTACACACACAGACGAAGGATTCTAATAATTATGAGACAACTTTGTTTCAAATATAAAACGTTATATTAAAATTTAAAAGAAAGTGCAATAATAAATAATATTCGGTGAATCATTCCTAATTCAATTATTTTCATCTTCAGTAAATGATTAATCTAATCCCATCATAGCTAACGTAGAGTACTAACAAATAATACCATTTCAAATGGGATTTTCTTATTTATGGTAAGCCAATTGAAATTGATCGTGATTATTATACATCACACTTTTCAATAGTCATATATGGATACGGTAAGGGGAGGGAGATCATTTGCTAAATAATGGAGTTAAGAGGATTTGAACATCTAAAGATCTATAAATGGTTTGGTAATAAAAATCCATCTGTTTGTTATTAAATAATATTAATTTATAATTTTTAACAAAGTTAAAGATTATTAGAGAGATTATAAATAGATGGATCAGAGTATTAAAATTAATTTTATAATGAAACAAATTTCGAATAAAAACATTGACATTTTATTTGTTTTTAGTAATATTTAATTATTGTATATTATGTAACATCGCGAGTACTTTCCAGCCATTAAATATTAACAAAGATATTATTTTACTGCCCTTAAATTTATTATTACATATAAGATAATGACATAGTGCCCAGGATTAAAAAAGAATTAATGGCTGATTAGTTATTTTAAATATACGCATATAATATTTATTTTATATTCAAATCTTTCTAAATAAATAATTAAATTAGTTTACCATTCAATGTTTCTTTAATAAAGTTCATTTCCATTCTAAAGTTTTTGTATTTTATAATACTTTAAAAGCTTTTCTATGGGGGTCTCATAATCAGATTTTGATATGAGTTGCAGATGGTCAGTTTAA
Source organism: Epiperipatus broadwayi (assembly GCA_028023455.1). NCBI lineage: Eukaryota > Metazoa > Onychophora > Udeonychophora > Euonychophora > Peripatidae > Epiperipatus > Epiperipatus broadwayi. The sequence goes on along the minus strand of JAQFVV010012461.1, from coordinate 1,149,869 downwards.
AGCCATAGCTAATGTCCACTTTTCATCTTTTAGATGGATGTCCTCTATTATTCTCCTGATAGCTGGAGTAGTCATGAAATATTGCAATTCTTCTGACAGCTGTAAATTAATTCTGCCAATGGCTGAATATTTTTCTCCAAGCCAGCCAATAAATTTTTCTCCTTACCTTCGCCAATCTCGCAATATTTGTGGGTCTATATATTTCTTTAAATTTACGACAAGTAAGCATGAAAAATTGCAGAAAATATTTGATAAATTAAGTTTTACAAACTTGTAATGCGTATAGTTTCTAAGTCACGCATTCTCTCTCACACACGCACACACACTTATATATACATAAATCTAAACACACGTACATATAATATATAGAGTTTATAATTTTTGTCTAGTGATTTTAATGTCAAATACATATACATTGTTAAAGCTTATTTTAACTTAGTCAGTAAATGATAACATATATGTAAAAACTGAATAGAATTCGCTAAAATATTTCTTGGTTCACATTTGGATTTTAAAAAATAATAAACGACTGTTAATAAACATAAACGCAGAAGGATAGATTTTTAAACAATCAGTTTTATTAATGCCTAGTATGTTTTCAATATATCATATTCATAGCTTATAGTAATATCTGTTCTTTAACAATCGTTTATTACATTAGCTCAGAAAAGAATAAAATAATTTATAATTGAATTTTAAAAAATAGTAATTCATATATGTTACACGAAATTACGATCAGAGACTCATTCTTTTGCAGGTAACCTAGAAATATATCTTCTATAAGGTCTAGTCAGTAAATAATGTTATAAATGATTCTAAACAGTAAAACATAATTTGAACCTGAAAATGAGATTTTTTTCTCAATTTAATTTTCAAACCTATTAATGTACTTGTCTAAACTTTTCCATTGACTCGTTGTAAATCGAAAGATTTCGCGAATACTAAGATATAATAGGAATTGTGGACTTAATCAGTGAAGTATTGAATAGCTTCACGCTCTCAGATTTAACCGCTTCAGCTTCATCTATTTATATAGAAAGTAGATTGAAGTAAAGAAGAGTTCCCCTTTTTTCTTCCAATGCATAAGCTTGTGGTTAAGACCTGTAGAGGTCCCTATCTTCGCATTTTCAACCGCACATGCTTTAGGTTTATTGCCTTAGTAAATAAAATATAAAAAAACAGTAACGTTAAAATCTATTGCTCATGTCTTAGTTATAACAAGACTTCAATTGTGATTATTGTATTTTGTAAAATATATTTACATTAGTACAGCATAAGTTGGTGCACTCCAGAAAAAGTAGAAAATATTTAGATTGTGAACTGATAAGTGGTAAATTTAATTAAATAATTTACATTGCTGATCGATAAATTCCAAGAAATATTTGTCCAAGAAATATTAGCTGATTACAAATATTTCTTTATAGAGACTAAATTAGCTTATATGGAAATGAATTCCTAAGGCACCAATTAATTAGTTGTAGACCTAAATACATTACCGTATATGGAGAAAATAATCAATAGTGTGAGTAATTAAAAACTATAAATAGAGTAAGCAATAAGGTGCATCATTCATTTTCCAGTTCATTTTGCAGATAGATGTGATAATAGCTTCAATTAATGTGTAGCACTCTCAGTGAAAATGTATTCAAGGGCAGCAGCTGAATAAGCCCACAGAGTTTGGGAAACCGAGGGTGGAGGAAACCATCTGTATAGCAGGTAGATGTGAAGAGTTGATTTTCCAGTGAATTTCAAATGAAGTTACCGAGAGAACTGCTGTTCAGGGACAGAAGTAATTGCAGCTAAAAGAAGTTCATAGTGATAGTCGTAGTGCTTTATGACAAAGCCAGATGTGATCATCTGCAGCTGATCTGGACTGGGGCCAAAGTATTTGTGAAACCGAGGCCAATGGTAACCATCTTAAAAGCAGCCAGTCTTACAGTTCATCGAGTGAGATGAAGCAATGAGAATTTATATATATATTGTGCTATGAGTGTGCCAATACTTCACTGGGAGAAGTTAACCAAACTAAACTACTACACATGTGTATAGTATGTTATGTGTGTAGCAATACCTTGTCGGGGGAAGTTAACCATAGAGAACTATATATATATATTTGTGTTGGGAGTGTAGCAGACGGTTCTCTATTTGTGTTGGGAGTGTAGCAGACGGTTCTCTATTCTTATTATATATTATTTTGTTTGTTGATATTCAGAATGCATGGATTTCAAATACACAGCAGTGATTATAAAATAACCATGAGAGAATCTTTATACCCATTTGAGATAACTCTGTTGTAATAAACACTTTTAATGCAGCAAAAAATATTTAATTGCACTTTTGCCATTATAAACCATGATAATGTTGAACTATGTTCCTATTTATCATGGTACTAGAAAGTCTGGTACTTTTGTTATTGCTTCTCCTGTACATGAGGGGTCAGAATGACTAATATGTCAACATGGGTAGGATGACAACCTTGGCACTATCAAGGGCTTTGAACGTTCCATCATCAGATTTTCAATGAAATGGAAGGCTGAAGAGTTGTGAGTTGGAATAGTTTGAAGCCTGTCCATTAAAGTATGAGGATTGGCTATCTTAATATAAAGCTGAGCACTTATTATATATATATATAAATGAGGATAGTAATCTGGACCAACTGATGATTGCTGTTTTAGCATGAAATACGTATATTGGTGATTATTTATCTTTTCAATATGTGTGATCAGGTGGGTCAGCAATATGAGATGGCACTGAGAGTAGTGGGTCATGTGAAAGTCTGAGTTCAAATCCCGCCTATATTATATATATAAATGCAGGTTTTAGCCTGTGCAATGTATTAATTTATATATTATTTGTAATTTATTTAATAATTAAACCTGATAATCTGAAAAGTCTTGTTACCATAATAGATTGCTATGCACATATCCGAAAATTTAGTTGCAGAGTTGGAAAATTTTCAAATCGCTGAAAAATTCTCACATGAACTCAACATTTGTTTTGATAGTTAACTATTAATCAATCAAAATAATTGTAAAATTTTGACAATAAATGAACATAATTAATGTTTTCTTAACTGGATTATCAAATACTTTCACTATCTGATGTTTAAGTATATCTATTTTTGCAGGATTTTTCAATACTTATCAAAAATAATGAAGATGTCTGCAATCAGTTATTTTACACTGTTAATTTATTTCTAAAATAACTCAATATTTAAACACAATAATACTTTATTCTTATATATATATATATATGTGTGTGTGTGTGTGTGTAATAATGCTCAAGGTTAAATAGGTTCATAAATAATCATTAAAAACCAGTCAACACTTAAACAATCCCAATATCAATAACAATCAACAATTGCAAACTGTTGTCAAGGCAACCTCCTTTCAATAATAAAGATGGAATTCACATTTATTAATGGTCTAATATACTTATATAGACACTAAAAATTGCAACTTGATCACAGAAATTGAAATTATTGATACAAGGAAGTTTAAATAAACCTTTTTAAACAGGTAAATATAACCTATTCTGAATGCAGACTAATAAATAATTAATTATAACATTACAAACTGCAATTATAAATTTCAAATTGCACCCAAAGTATTACTTAAATAATAGATGTAATAATGCCAGGCTAAATAATTCAATCCCTATGGTCAAGTAGCGATTAGTGCTTACATAAGTATATTAGCCCATTAATAAAGGTGGATTCTACCTTTATTGTTAAAAGGAGGTTGCCTTGACAACAGTTTGAAATTGTTGATTGTTATTAATATTGGGCTTGTCTAAATGTTGACTGGTTTTTATTGATACACATATATATATATATGTATATCGCTGTTGACTTTCAAATAGCCTGGTTGATGTCAACATAACATTAAATTAAATATTTATGAATCTAAAGATCATCATTTCATTTTCTGTGCTTAACTGTCATTGGTTAAGCCTGAAGCACTTAAAAAAGAGAGAAGAAAAATACCACTCAAAATGTTGTGTTCTTACTAATAGTCACATTTAATTAAAAAAGCATAAATAAAATTTGATTTTTTTCTAAAAATATTTAATAATTTAATTAAACAGATAAAACACTCCATACAGTAGTGCCATGTGATCATGTGATGTTTAGTAATAATTTAATTAAACAAATGAAATAATTCAAATATAACTATAAGTAAAATGCCATCATTATAAAACTTCAAGCAAACAGTATCCACATTTATCAGTTGTTAAATTATAAAAAATCTATTTCTTATAGATTGACTCAACATTTATGAGATAATATTTAGTACACTGTTTATTTATTGCCTTTACAGTTAAATATATATATATAAGAAATATATTGTGTAATACCTGATTCTTATGAATTTTAGGGATATACACCTGGGTCTCATTTTACATGATAGATAGGTTCCTCAAAAAACACATGCAAATGAAATTGCACAAAAATAGACGTAACTTACCTTGAAAAAGGGGGGATACGGACTGTGATTTTTCAAAAATCGCGTAAAAGCAAAGCACCAATGTAAAATTACTTTAAAATTCACGCAAAAAAAAAATAAGGAAATAAAATATGACTAATAAAAAATTTCAAATTTGAAAAAAATTGACACAAGACAAACTTTTTTTAACTATAATATTTAATTTTATTCAAAATAATATATTTTTATGCATAATTTACAGTACAGTAATTTACATTTTTTTATACACATTTTAATTATTTTCGCTATTTGCTGATAAACAGGTTCGTTTGCAAACTGGTAAAAAATCAGATTTTACTTTTTAATTGTCAAATTTAATTGTGCCCACTGCTATTACTCATCTTTTAAAAATAAACTTGCGAACACTAAATGATTAATAATTGATTACATTCTTTTTTAAAAAGCAAAAACAGAATGTGATTTAAAATGCAAAATTAACATGCACAATGTTTGAACAAATTTACATTATAATCTTGTAAAATTTAATGTGTGTATACATAAAATGGGGAAATCATGATTTTAATTTCATTATTGCATAAAATTTTACTATTATAATGCACTAAAAATATTGAAATTACTAAGATGAAAGTCGAATTCCAATAATAAGCTATTACTTTCAATATGTAATAAGTGTGCGAAATTTATTATTTAAAGTAATAGCGCTTTATTGGAGTTCGACTTCTGGAGAAACGTGAATCACCTAACTTCAAAATCATGTTAAATAAATCCGTGTAAAAAGAGACCCAGGTGTATATACAAAATATTTCTTTAGTATATTGGTGAGATATATAACATTGTTACATCAATCAATCAATAATATTCTGACCCATAGATAGATCCAGAGAACAGTCATATCATCAATTCATACATTTCTCTATTCTATTTGCTAACATTGTTACATCAATCAATCAATAATATTCTGAACCATAGATAGATCCAGAGAACAGTCATATCAATTCATACATTTCTCTATTCTATTTGCTTCATTGTACAACTCTTCAATTCCATGTAACTCTTTCCATCTTTTATAGCATTCAGCTATGTCAATCTTTCTCATCCGTTCTTTTTGTTTTCACTCACCATTCCTTCCAAAACATCTTTCATTAAACTATAATTTCTTCTTAATATATGTCCAATCCAGTTTTTCTTTCTATCTCTAATTTCTTCAATCAATCTTCTTTTTCATTTACTCTTTTCAAAACGTCTTCATTTGTTATTTTATTCACACAATTGATTTTTTCCATTCCTTTCCATGACTACATTTCACAAGCTTCCACTCTGTTTCTAATTTTATTATTAAGAAAGAAAATATTTTGTGAAATGAATAAAAAAATTAAGGAAAAGATTAATTAAATGCTAAGTGTGGAGTTTATTGTTGTATGGTTGTGAAAAGAGGACACAGTAATAATTGTTCCATAAAAAATTAATTATGTCTTTGGAAAATAGTTAATTTTTAAATAAAAAATTTTTATCTCAAAAAGAAAGCTTTAAGTTCATACATATATATCAAATCATATTATCAAACTTTACTTTTAATCTGATCAGCATATTTGATTGCCAAGACAAAACACAAAGCAAATATGAGCTTGTTTATTCAAATACATATGTTAGAGCATTTCTAATATCATGGTTAACAGATGCAAATATTTAACAACGATTCTGCCAATCTTTTACAACTGTATAAATTATATTATTTAACACTATCTACAATGTTTCACTGCTACTGCTATTGCTTTTTTTAGTTTTGAACACATTCCAAAAAGTTGTTGTTGTTTTTTTGCATTGTAACCACACTTGCAAAGTTTCAAATTGTTTTTGGAAGTAAAAACTGCTAAACGTAGATGTGCATAACATGTTTTTACCTTTCCTCTCTAGAACTTTTAAAATCATTGTGCCAATCTTTTGTAAAATATTGTTCTGGAGTAAATAGCACATTGGCAAGAAAATCACATGTATTCTCAATACATAGATTGTCCAATCTTTTGAGATAAACTTATAAATCAGATTTCAATAATTCTCTTCAATTATCCCAGTAATAAATGGGCATAGAACATAATAAAGACTTTTCTTCAATAATTGTATAATTTTATTTTAAAAACATGTTTAATATTATTCCATATTTGTGCATGAGATTATCGGGATACATCGAATGAAATAGCGTTTTATCAACGAATAGTGTGATTTGGTTTTTAAATAAATAAAATGATTTTTTTAAAAAAAAAATTAATAATTTGTTCATTTTAATCTTTAATTATACTGTATTTTTAACTAGTGATATACTAGACTGTGGTTATACTATTTTCCTCAAAGTTAGTGATGATGATATATTAGATGTGATAATACGTTGGACTATTTCCATCATCTATCATTAAATGTTGAATGTTTAGAAAATGTTAAACTTTATTTAAACTTTTCAAATACAAACAACTATTAGTAAAAACACATAAATAGACAACAAAGGTTAGCAACTCACTCAATGTTTTGAGTGGTATTGCTCTCCAAATTACTTCAGGTGTTGCTGGCCTGACCAGCCAAAATATTAGCACAGGAGTCAAACTTACACTTTTAGATTCTCGAATATCAAATTTTAAGGCTAGGCCAACTGAGCTATTCTGTCAAAAATAAGCCAGTAGAAATTTTATATATTTATCTATGAGGATTGGGTTCAAATCCTCCTGATTCTTCCAATTTTATTTAAATAATTTTTTTAAGGGAAAGGTTAATTAGAAGCTTCCAGACATATACTGTCATACCAGGTTGACTTAAAGGATTATTTGATATTGCTGTATGAACAACCTTTTTATTACTGGACAGACCAGCAAAACCTAAAGAAGGTTGGACAATAATATCACTCTAAACATTGTGTAATTTACTAACCTGTGTTGTCAATTTATATGGTTATAGTAAACTGTGTCTGGACATCTTTTTTTTTTCATATGTCATAGCATCGGCTGAGATGCGAACCCACAACCATCTGCAACCAACTATTTGCTTGCAAGGCGGCTGCGATGACCTCTCAGCTTTGTTAGTGAATAAAACTTTTAGCTATTTCAATTTCTACAGTGATTTTTGTTTTTGCCACTGTTATTTTATTTATTATAAATACCTGTTATTGGTTGTTTTTAATATCATCAATCACAAATGTTTTCAGATTTAAAACTTAAGCTTTTTTTTTTCAATGTTGTTCTTCGATATTTTTTAATTTTTCCCATCTTTTGCTGTTTTACAAATTGCCATTATATATATTTATTCTCCTCTACAAAATCATTTTCAGCACTGAATTCTTCATGCCTGTCTTAAGACTTTAATTAGTAATTTATAAAATTGCTAATATCTGAATCTCCCAATATAATGTCTTTTACTATTATTTCTGAATGATAGAAAAGTTGGAAAAAAAAGTCCACTTAAATCTTCGCCACCTTTTTTTGAATTAGCATTGTGTATTTATAAAGAAACCATTTATTGTTATTTTTTAAACTATTATATCTTTGAACTCTTGCTAAATTTATTGCCACATTGCACATATAGATATTTTAAATTAGTAGACATTGTTCCCATAATTCAAAGCTGCTTAAGCTTAATTTTTAATAACATAAGTGCTAGTTATTTTAGCATTCTTTTGTGCAATCAATTTATTTTAGTAATAACTTGATCTACTATCCTATCGCAAGGGTGTAATGTATTTTAAAATTTTTTAAAGTATTTTAAAGCATTTAATTAAAACAAAAAGCACTATTCCTCACTATGGTGCAAAAGCCTTATCTATGAATGTAGAACAATATTAAATTCTACAGAAAGATAATCAATAACTGTTGATGATGATTTATACTTTTCTTCATTACTTTATTCTGCAGCTATGATGGCTAGACTCCTCATTAACATTGGACAGCAAAAGTGTTTGTATTGTAGTTTACAGTTTGCCATTTTCATTGATTACTGTCTATTGATATATGACAGTGATATTTCTTGCATGTAAATATAACCAATATTTTCACATATTAAAATATTTAAACAATTGCATTTGTTTAAAATTATTAATTTATATATATATATATATATATTAACAAACTGACTTAAATATTTTCATGAATTATTATTAGAATAAAGAATAAAAATAAGATGATATCCATGCAAACAGAGATAACCTTTTGCCTTGTGATGTTGAAAAAGAAACTATCAATTACTTCTAATTGACAATATCCCTCAGGCTAAACAAGTTTCTCCATTAACCTATAATAGCTCTTTTGTTGGGCTTTTTTGTTGAAGTAAAAGGAAGTCGTCTTTTACTTCAAACCCAAATTGTTAAATCAATTTAAACCTATAAAGCTATTTTTAATAAGTTATATATATATATATTATAAAGCTATTTTTAATAAGTTATATATATATATATTAAACTGGATATGTTATCCACTTCAAAAGCAACCATGGTGAAATCAAAACTAAAATATATATTTATAAGATTTTAAAAGAAAAGAGAAAATTATATTTAAACATTTTGTATTTTGTTGTTATTATTATTAAGAGTACGTGCCATAACCACACATACTCAATTATAAATGGAAATCATAAAAATATTTTAATTTAAAAGAGTTTTGATTGAGATAAGTTTTTTTTCTTGTTTTGTTTGTTGTAATCTATTTTAAAAGCAGAAATTCATTTTCTAATTGATTAAAATTGATATTTGAAAAGTAAAAACATAAGATAAAAATAACTCTGTTTAAAATCTTAATTAAGATCTAATGAAAGATAAGGAACTAACCCTGGTTAAAGGTTTTAAAATCTGGTGGGAGATAAAGACTAGGCTTGGTTAGATTTTAAGATCTGGCAGGAGATAACAATTGCATATAAAAGCTTTATATTTTTGAATGAGAGAATTATAAATTATATTTTTGCTGTTTGCCAATGGCTGGGGCGATATATTTTTATATTTGCTAATTGCATCATGAAGTTGGCTAATGCAAAAAGTATTTTTGTTGTGAACTGTGAAGTTAAGACTGCTAAGAGAAGATTGAATTGCTAAAGAAACTAATACTGATAATTACTCTATACAGTCATAATGCAGAAACTACCTAACTTGAAGAACCATATTAAAAGTATGCCATACTAAAAACCTTCCAAGACAGACCCCAGAGCTCCACAATTGTGACATCAGGAACATTTCCTAAATGTCTAGTTTGAAACTAGATAAATGCAGGTTTAAAACTATTGTAATGTAACCCCAATAGAACTAAAACCTTGTGCACACCATTGAAAACAATCAGATAGAAACTTGAGCCCCGAAGGTAACTGAACATTTTTTAAAATATTTTAACCAGGGCTTAAATCTCTAAACTTCATAGTCAAAGAAAAGAATAGGAACATATGTTAAACATTTTGATATTAGTAATTTATAAATATTTCTTTTATTAGATGTATTTTTACCCACCCCATAAATTGTAAAAAAATCAATTCAAGATTTCAATTTTTGTTACTTTGTCGGAGAGTGTATTGTGAGTTAATATTTTCTAATCATTGTTTTTCTTTATTATTATTATTATTATTATTATTATTATTATTATTATTATTATTATTATTATTATTATTATTATTATTATTATTATTATTATTATTATTATTATTATTATTATTATTATTATTATTATTATTATTATTATTATTATTATTATTATTATTATTATTATTATTATTATTATTATTATTATTATTATTATTATTATTATTATTATTATTATTATTATTATTATTATTATTATTATTATTATTATTATTATTATTATTATTATTATTATTATTATTATTATTATTATTATTATTATTATTAATTGTTGTTAAAAGCTTTAGCAGATACTAGTAGTTTTCTTTTTACTTCACCTGTTCTCTATTTTCATTGAAATTAATTTAGTTAATGCGTGTTTGCGTTTCCTGCAGACCGTAGATTTTTGGCCAGCAATTTATCGATTATATAGTTCTGTTTTTCTTAAGCCATAGAGATTTTCTTTTCTTCTATTTCAGATTATGTAAAATTGTAATCTTTTCTCTTTGCTTGTACAGTAGCAACCTTAAAGATCATACTATAACATGATCTCTTATGAGCATTTATGGAGCATATGAGATCTTGTTTTGTACCATTGTTTTATGGAGTGAAAGAAAGCTTGCTTTGTGCTGGCCATTGTCTTCTTTACAAGATTATCTTTATTAAAATCTCTAACAAATGAAAGTGGAAGTGAGTAGCTAGATGCTGGTGGAAAGATTATGATAAATCCCTTTAATTCTTAGGTGAGAAAACAAAATTATCTGCCCAAGGGTTTAATGCCAATACTCTCATGCACTCTCAGACAAAGAAAGTTGGGGAATTTGAGTCAATCTCATATATTTGTTTTTGACTAATATTTGTGAATTCAATAAAGTGTAAAATTTATTAATAATTATATTCATTTTGGGTAACATTTGTTTCTGTGTGCTGTCCCTCAATTGTCTAAACAATGTTTAAGATCTCTTTCTCTCCTTGGGTCTACTTGGTAGCATTTATATTCATCATTATTAACTTTTTGATCATGTAAATTTTCTAGGTCGACAGTGACCTAGTGGAACCCTCGATGATAAAAAGAAATGGAGTATCCAGTATAATATATATATATATTAATAAAATAAATTGTTATAGAATAATTACTGTAATAAAATTAATAAAATATAGCAGTAATAATATACCTTACAAATAATTATAAGAAGCTGCAAAAATACGTTCAGTTATATTCATAACCTTCCTCAACTGAAAACCAAGAAGCTTATGAAAGAACTGAATATATTTATGTGATATAGTTATTTATTTATAAGATTATATATAAGTTACATCCTATCAATTATATACACACACATATGGTTCAATCATCATTCTCTAATTAGAAAATGGAAAATCTGGATGATTAATTTATACGAGTGAAAAATTGAATTATGGTGAAAACATTTTATGTTTAGTATCAACTGTAATAAATAACTGTACATTTAATGACACTTCATTGTCGTATTATCTGTGCTAATAGTAGTCATTGAATAAATAATCAAATTGTTTGTTTCTTGGACGTTCATGATATCTGCACACCAAAAGTGAAAGATTTGAACTGTTGGTTTATGGATTTTGAGCTTTACAACATAATACTTCAACACTGCAGTAAATAATGTAGATGTCGCTGCCATTTGTTTTTGGTAATAAGTCAGCTATGTGTTTAGACTGACGTGATTAGACCCGGTTGTTAAATTAATTTTAATTTATGGACGGTAATTTCTAAAATCTTACTTCCAAAAGTATTCTAGTAACAATTAATTTTAAAATATATATTGATGGTTGATAAATAAAAGTTTAATCGGCAGTCAAAAAAGTGTTGAAGAAACCCAAAATGCTGTTTGGGAGGACTATATGTAAACGATCTATATCCGTTTTATAAAACCTTTCAAATTTAATAAATAAATTATCAGTATAAAACAAAAATTAAAATTATATGTTTTTTATTTATCAAAAAAGAGAGAGAGAACAGGTTGTGCAGGCTTTAAATAATTGAAAAGCGAGTCAAAATTTATATACCGTTTACACGAATTTATAGAAAAATATAATTGATTTGAATGACTCTTGGGCTCTTGTACAATACAGAATTCAAAAAATGTCGAACTCCTGAATTATTCAAAGGCTAAAAATATAGTTAGCACTATTGCATCAGTAATGCAAAGATTGAATATTTAACATTAATGAATAAGTTAACAATAGATCGTGTATCAGATTAATGATAATTAGTAAGATGCATTATAGTCTATTTATCAAATCATAATTAATCCCAGCTTTATATTGGCTAAGAACTTGACAACCAATGAAAACATTTGCGAAAATACATTACGTACACACACACATATATATAGTTTACTGCAAATTAGATATATAAAATGTATTTTCTATAGATATGAAATTTACAAAAAAAAAAAAAAAACTACAATAACAAATGAATATGTTATTTGTGTTTAAAATGTTTTTAATCCTAACTGTAATAACGCAGTTAAATTTATAATAAATATATACACTGCTGTCTATATATATTACAATCTAAAAAATATATAGAAAAATACTGAAATAATAATAAACACTACATCACATGATCACCATCTCTATATTAGCACCAATCCTGCCTAATAGGATAGTGCCAAAGACACCAAAATGTATGGGATGCTGAATTGAGTTCAGACCCATATGACTATATAAGCTATTGAGCTTAGATTGAAAATATTATTGTGTTTTCAATTTTATTCTCATAGTTTTGTAGTAAAGTAGAGTTAAAAGGTGGCTGCTGGGGGGTTGCATTAGATCCTAAGATCTAGGTGCAGTGCTCTCAGATCCAAGGCTCCTCACTGATGATGGCAATAAGCCAGAAACTAATCTGGGGATATTGGATGAGTAGGCACTAGATAAGGATTTTATGCACAAGCCTTCTGGCATCCATTGATTGCTTTGTTTGGCACAGGGTGGCACTACTCTATGGAGAGTTTTACCTTTGTTTTGTTAATAATAAACACTATAGGCTAAGCTTAGAGGAGTTCCCAAATGCTATATGCTACAACAAAAAAAGCTACAAGGTTAATAATAACAATTAATGAACATTGTAAAAATAGTATGCCACATTTATCAAAATTTAAAAGGAGAGCTTTCAACTCACTCTCATACATTAAAGGAAGGCTCTTAATATTGGAAGCATATATAATAGAATGGTTAGGTTATATTAAATCCTCTTCTTTCTAACACTTCCTACTATAACCATCATCATCATCCCATTGCTATGATAATACCCACATTTAATTTTTGAATAAATAATAAATTTGCTAATATTTGCACCACATTACTTCTCAAAATGAATTACTTTTAGCAAAACAACATCTTTCATATTCATTTATGTAATATTAAAATCTCAGAGTTTTGTAACTGAAATTGTATAACACTAATTTTTTTTTACTTTTTTTTTTCATTTAAGAATTATTAGGTCGTGAATGGAATCTTAGTAATTTTTTATGAGGAGACATACTCTTGCCCATAAGATAATGTCTACTTAACTGACGAGAATAATATTAAATTTTAAAGAAAATGTTTTAATTAAAATAAATACATGAAAACTATTAATTTAGAATAAAATAAAAAGATACCAGGATGGTATTCAGATATAAGGAGTGGATAAGAGATTTTATGGCCAGTCAGGATATCACATTCACAATTCCTACTAAATCTTTCTTTGTGAATTTAAAATAAATACTTTTATCATTTAAACTTATGATGTATTAATCAAAAATAATAATCATTTGAATGCAGTAGATAATAATTTTATCACTAAAGCACTCTTCTTTTAATTAATGCATTAGTTAAAGTGATCATTCAATAGTTTAAAAAATGAATAATTTATTTCTTAGATGCTTTTTAACATCTCCATAAAAATTTTAAAGTGATTATTACATTAAATTTTATGTGTTCATGTACTCTTAAGGTTCAACATAAAAATTAACTTCATAATAAATTTTATAGTATCAAGATATGAAGATGATGATTGAAAGACCATGAAACCAAAATTAGCAATAAAATTGATATTTATTTTAACAATAAAGACATTGAACAGATAACAATTTTGGAAATCTACAATCTCAACAAAAAGATGAATTACTTAAACAAACTGATGCAAAATCCAATTGCAGAGGAAAAATATGCTTTTTAAAGTTTATGGATAAAATAAAAATAAATTTACATATTAAATAATGATTGACTATTATTAACTTTGTCTGTTTAATGAAAACTTTTCTCAGTTTTAACATTACCAGAAGAAGTTCTTAATTTTAACAGTATAATCAGATCATTGTGTTTATCCCACAATGAGTACATTAAACTTAAATATGTCTTACAATCTAGTGATGGAATAAATGCAGAAGGAGATGTATATCACTTATTAAAGCCAAAAATTACAATTTTAATTTCTAAAATAATTGTACATCAGTTTTACATCCTATAATATTGGTAAAGCACAGCAAACTAACCTACACATCAAAAACAATCTACAATATATACTCAGAATATTAAAGAGTGCAACAGAAGAGATAAGATGGCATTCCTCAGAACTATATACAATATCAATTGCCATAAAATAAAGTCATGGTCATGCACCATACATGGGTTAATACAAAATGCATGATACAATACATATATGATTTAAATATAAATAAGGCAATACAAAATAAGTGACAGCATGAACTCAAAAAGAAGCACCTACATTTAAGGGCAATAAATATACTAGGACTTAATCTCTAAACATGAGAAAAATGAGAAAGAAACATCAAATATATAATAGGAACAATAATAATTGCCCTAAATGAAGCATTTTATGCTTAAATATGAGTCATAAAAGATATAATCATATAATATATTATAATAAAAGAGATCCATAGCTACAATCTCCTTATAAACATTTGCTAGCAAAATAAATATCCACAAGAGAGACAAACTACAATCCCTTGGAAAGCACAATGGCAAGATGAGCATATTCAATTAAAAACAAAAGAAAGACTAATGCTATTATGTCTTCAATAAATGCTATATTAATTAGCTGATGTGTAAAACCAATAATGTAATTATTTGCCAAATGTGGCTTAATAAAAGTATGACAATAAGAATATACATCATCTTCACCTTGTTCAGCATAAACATATACATTCAAATAAATAAATAACTCATGACAAGTGACAAATAATACTTTATGAATATAGAATTATAAAGGTAAATAGTCTGTGAACTTCTGGATAACATGTCTTACAAATGATTCATAAAATCATATCAGACAAAGTGCATAAAATAATTAAAATAAAATATATTGTAAATTACAATAGCATAATATTAACACTTAAAATTATACCCAGTTTACCAAAAATAAATAAATAAATAAAAGTCTTTCATCCTGGATGTTCTACCAGTCAATAGAATAGTCTCTGTAATTACCATTCAGCAAATGTTAACAATTTCTCCTACTTATTAAAACACAATAAACAAATTATTGATGCAGCATTTGAATGTTTCTAGTAAGCAATATATTTCCTGGTGAACATGAGCACAAAATACATTAATAGCCATTCAAACTTTGCACAGAATATCTCAAAACAGCACAGATAATGATGTATATGAATTTATTACTTATTATTATCTCTTTTTTAAAATATATGTTGAAGATAATAAATGAACATTTATTCTTTTGATATAAATTCCATTGTAGTGCAGATTTTGTATTAATAATAAGGATAAGATATAGTAGAGCATATTTATAAAGAAATGGATGAAAATATGATAAACTTCCAATAAAATTTAAAATTTAGGAGCATTCATGATTTATTCACATAAAATGTGACTCATTCTAATTATTCAGTACAAACAATAATTTGTGAATAATAGTAATAACTTTGAATAAACATTCTATTAATATTTTATGATTATTTTAAAAGTACATAGTCATATAATAAATTTTCAGAACAATAGACTAAGTCCATAATCTTAATTTCAATGAATTAAAAAATATCTTTCCTGACTCTAGTCTGAAATACATATAAAATGAATATTTGCCAGTGAATAATTTTTATCTTGCTGATATGCTAAGAATAAGCAAATAAATGACATTTTAAAATTTAGGTAAGAAATTTATAAATTTTCCCTTATCATTAAGCGGGTTCTTTTTATCTGGAATTAAATAGTCTATTCATGCAAAGAAGAACAATTTTAAAAAAAAAAAAAAAAAATTTTTTTTTAAATTAAAATAAAAGCATTTTTTTAAACATATGTTGCTGAAGAATATTCAAATATTTTAAAGTCTTTTAACAAACTTTTTATTCTCAGCATGGCATAAGGTTATGAGCAAAACATTTTTATATTATTAAGAACTGTTTTAAAATACCAACAATAGCATAAAGTCTTTAGCAGTCTTAATATTCCAGTATATAAAACATTCAACCAATAAAATGGAATACTACTAATGAAAAAATAATAATCAATAAAAGTTCTTACATAATAATGATGAATTATGGGAAATTCTATCAAAGTGTACATTTTATACAGAAATAACTCAACAATTATTGTTAAATATTTAGATAAAATTTCTATTATGTTTTTTGGCTATGTAGATTTTAAACTTCTTTTAATAATTTCAGCTTAGAACTTTAGTGCATGAAAAAAATTAGTTAGCAGTAAATGTTTCACTTTAAGCAAAATAAAAATTTGTTATAAGCAATTAAACTGAATAAAAATTAATTATTAATCAAATAAATTATCCCAGTAAAATTACCTAAGTCGAGTAGAAAGTATTACAGTAAAAATTAAGCACATGTGTGCAACTCCCCATCTATTTATATTGTTGATTATGTGACTGATTTTGTTAAATTAAATTGACATTTATATCAACTTCTTTCTTGACCTTAATATATTAAAGTTCAAAGATTAACTGGTATCCTGGGAGACATCACTAAAAATAAACACATATACATAATTGTTTAGACTTCTAATTTTAAAATGTTACATTTTAAGACAATTATTTATAAACTAAAAATTATTACAATGAAAATAAAACAAAATATTGTCTAATAAATTATATTATTTTTAAATAAAACATTAATTTACATTATTCTTTTTAAACACTTAATACAATATTTAATAAAGGTGAAGTTTCCAGAATTGATTTTAAATAAGATTTTTTAAAATAAATATTTAAAAACAACTTTTAATATTAAAACCAAAAGTTAAAATTGAAATGTATAATTCAAACACACTCCTACATGTTTACTAATGCTTTCTTTTATTTAAATTAATAGCTTTTACTAATAAATTATTTAACTTCTTTAATTAACTAACTAAAACTTATTTAGTTGACTTAATCATTATTATAACTGGCATTAAGAAAAATATACTTTTTATTAGCATACAACTTAAATAAAAATGCATTTTTAAAAGCAAGTAACTTAAATACTAGTAATGAGG
Organism: Epiperipatus broadwayi; assembly: GCA_028023455.1. Classification (NCBI taxonomy): domain Eukaryota; kingdom Metazoa; phylum Onychophora; class Udeonychophora; order Euonychophora; family Peripatidae; genus Epiperipatus; species Epiperipatus broadwayi. The sequence continues at coordinate 1,132,355 of JAQFVV010012461.1, read as the reverse complement.
ATTAAAAATTCAAATTTAGGTTTAAAGTTTAACTATAATATTGATTTTTACACACTAGTAGTTTTTTTTAAATAATTTTAATTCTTAATGTTTTTTTAACATTAGCTTATTAATATTTACAGTAAAAATATCTCTAAACTAGGCAATTGAAAGTTATAAAACATTAAATAAGAGATTATAAATAACTTTAAAAGTGATTAAAACTTATGAAAGCTCTGACAAATTATGGAAGACATTAACATTTGAATATAAAGCCCTAACAAGTTGGCTTGCTATAGAATTTAAATTATTGATTTTTTTCAAATACTAAATAATTAGATAGCAGGAGATTTAGTTTAACTGATACAGCTAAAGGTTACTATATATATATATATATATATATAGTTCTCACATCATAATTATAATTTGCATTAAATTATAATAAATTTATTTTTGTTTAGTAATATTAATTTGTAAAATTACTCCATGTATATCTAATTAAATACTGCCTAGAAATGATAAATAAAATAGAAAATCATATAATTTTACAATACTAATCAAAAAAAAAATTGTTACTAAAATTCCTTCAACCATGGTTCTATCTATTAACAAAATAGATCTTCTCAAGTGAAATACAACTAAATACAAAACAATAAATAAATTATGGAAAGTCTATGTTATTTTATATATCTATGTTGCTTGTATCTAACTGAATTTTACTTGAGAAGATCTATTTATTAATAGATGAAACCATGATCATGAGAGAATTTTAGTAAAAATTTTGTTTTTTTAATCGTATTGCAATGTTGTATGATTTTCTATTTTATATATATGTTGTATCCACTGAAATTTGAAGTAAATTTCAATATGTGGCAAAATGTCAATTGTAATTTTTTTTCTTAATTGATTTTAATAGTGAATGTATTGACCTAGGAGCATTAAAATTTGTTACTATGACAACAAGGATTTTAAAGCAAAAATATTTATTATTAATTGCAATATAAAAATTATGAATTTATTTTATTTATTTTTAAAAAATGCACTTATAAATAATAAAATTTATAGTTTTGGTAAAATTATTATTTTTTCTTTCTTATATGTATTTTGGTTACTGCATTCACAAATAATAAATTCCAAATAATACACATGAATATTTAATGTCTTAAGTATGTCTGCTATTTTGTTTATATGATATATGTAATATTATATTGGAGAGATGTGTATAGAATATCTATTTCCAGTATAGTATAGTAAGAATGTAGCATAAATTATTTTAGTTTGTGTTGAATTAAAAGAATATTATTTGTATTTTTAAAATGTAAATATTATTTATTATATGTAATAATTGTAAAAAAAATTTTTATTTATTATTGCAGTGTAATAAAATTTTACTTTTGGAATGCTGGATGTATTTGACATTAGAGTTATAAAAGAGCATTACCTTGGTTTTTATGATGTCATTTAAAAAGATTACAAATAGAATTCAATGGTTTGAACTCGATCTCTTAAATCCTGACTTGAATAGAAGCAAATCTAAGTTCTTTCACATAATTTATTTTATTTATATTTTAAAGTATTTGTTTATTAACTATATAAAATGATAGAATAAGAAAAATAATATTTATCCAAAAAATGGGACAGATTTTTTAAGAATTTGATAAAGTAAGGAGAATTTACTAAAGGAATGAAAAGTAATTCATTGCACTCAAAACCATCTAAGGATTTCTATACTTGAAAATGAATATTGCATATGTTTTAATAATAGAATAAAAAAGTTAACAACAGAAATTTGTATATAATGATTGTTTTCATCTGAAGATATAATTTTGTGATATTGATGAGTTATTTCAACACAATATTTAAATTGGCATCTTTTGCATTGCATTGTCATAGACATTGTCATGGATAAAAACTGGTCTGTGTTCATTCATAATATGTTATAGTATCAAATACCTGATAAACAAAAGGATAACTTTAATATTTGGAAAATATCAAAATTAATAAAATGTGTTTTGTATCAGATAACCTCTCATTATACCATTTGGAGTAATAAAACATTACCTAATTATAATTCAAGGAATAGACATTGAAACTGTAATATTATTTTGAAATAAAGATGATTAATCATGTCATATATTAATATGTATTATTATACTTCTTACCTATGTATATATTTGTATAATATTTATTAATATACTGATTATTATGCTTTAAGTTAAATAATCATTTGTTTTATATACATGGAATATAAGAGATATTTAAGTGATCTAAATTTAAATTTATATCTCAATCTTTAATAATTATAAATTTGGTTTTAAAACATTATCCTCTTATTCATTGATTATCAATTATTTTAGAATATATAACTTATAAATATTGAGAATCTAAAAGAACAATATCGTAACAATCATTCATTGGTATTTTATTGAGAACAAGGCGAATGAATAGGCAGACTTATCTTTATTATTTTGACTTGAAATATTTTATTTTCAAAAATATAATGTTATATTAGCAGCTAACATGAATATGGCCTGAAACAAAGTAGAAAATTCTATCTCTGATGTAAACAAGCTACTTTATCTATGAATAAAGAAAATATCGCAATTTTGCAATAAATATTCAAAAATTTTAACTTTTAAATCATAATTCGTTAGATATAAGAGAAATAAATAATTATTCATTAAAGTATTTAAAAATAATTAGAAATAAAGAAGATTTCATTGATTTTGTAAACTGAAAATAATATTTCTATAAATGACGATGTGTAAAGTCTTTGTTTTGTTTGCGATCTCATTTTTTTAATATTTACAGAAACAAAATATGAACATTTAACATTTATTTCAGTAGTAAAGAAAAATATCTATCAAATGAAGCCAAATGTATTATTTTCTGATATGTAATAATCATTTTATCATATATTTTATGTTGATGTGTGAGACAAAGAAACTGTCAGAAAATCCAATGACAGAGATGTTAAAAAAAATGAAAATGAAAGGAAAGAAAATGTTTATCTTATCATATCCTATAAATTAATTAAAAGAAATTAAATAAATCCTTCAATTAATCCAAAATAATCTTTAGGATTATTTAAAGAGAAAAAAAAACAGATAATAGCTATTTGTTTTTTTATTTATCTTACCATGCTTGATGTAATATGCTGTTGGTTTTCACCTTTAGGTTAAGCATAGTTTATCTAATTTAGGGTTTGGAAACAGAGCAAAACTAATATATGAAAGAAAAAGAAAAAAGGGAGATGAAAAAAATTATACAATAATAAAAAATGGAGTTATATAATCTTTCTGTTCAATAAGTTTGAACATGAGGGTCAAGCATAGTAAATGCCAGCCATGATAATCAAGTCATCTGGAAAAAGACAGAGAAATTTTTAAACTAGTTCTACCAAGCTACATATATTTTGTACTAAAATATAAGGTTACAATATATATATATATATATATATATATATATATATATATATATATATATATATATATATATATATATATATATATATATATATATATATATATATATATATATATTATAATCTTTGGCTTTGACAATAAACTAAACTTCCAGTCATTTAATGTGCTGAAGTATAAAAAAAAAATTTTTTTTTCAATAAATTAATTTATTGCTAGTTAATTTTTTCATGACTTATAGTTAAATGCTAATTCATTTTATAAGTCATTCTAAAAAGTTTTATAAGTCCTAATTATTTTTAAAATCATTTTAATATTTTTATTGTATTGATTTAAATCCATTTGTAGTTATAAGTGACTTTCAATTGTTTAAATTAGGCACATATTTTCCTGTATAATAATAGCTTAATGTTAAAATCTATTAAAAGCTAAAATTATTTTCATATAGCCCTAGTATATTAAAATTCGATGTTTAAGTTAAACTGTGATAATGGTTATGTTTGAAATTTTAATGTTAGGTATTATTTAATTAGCTTGCTTATAAGAAAGCATTTCTATTTCTATTTTTTATTAATAAAAGTATGTTTTTATTGATGCTAATCATTATAAAAATTAAGTCAGGAAAATTAAGTTAAGCTATGTTAATTTATTATTATTAAGTTATTATTTTTCAATTAAAAGAAACTTTAAAAAAAGTATATGTGAGTGTGCTTACATTTTTAATTTCCATTTTACTTTGTTGATCATAATCTTTAAATATTATTCTTAAATGTTTATAATTTAAACCAATAAAAGGTATTCTGGAGAACTTCTCATTTAATAATAAGGTATAAAATAGTTATAAAGATTAATGTAAACTAATATTCTATTCAAATATGTAATATTTTATTATAATAATTTTTGGTTTCATAAAAAATTATTTTATAATTTAATGTTTTTAACTAACAATCTAGACAATATGTAAATGAGTTTTTATTTTTACCTTTGTTTCTCAGATACCAAATCAATTTTTAAATTTTAATATAAGAGATCAAGAGGAGATGATTTTAAAATGTCAATTTCAATCAATAAAATCAACCACATGATTGGGAATGTAAAAGACACATGGAAAGGGGAGGACAACTTGCTTGTTTTTTTCTAATTAGTTTTTTATTATTTGATTGCAGAGTTAAGCATTTCTAATAAATATAAGTTTAATTATTTTAATCAGTTTAGTTAATTAAAATAATGTATTCTTAAATAAGTTCTAATCCAGATGCTAAAACTTTAAGTTATGTCTATAGGAAGTCTAAAATCTATATTAAAAAAGAAAAACATGATGGGAAGTTTAAATAATTAATTTTTTACAACTACTGAATTACTTTTATGCAGAATTAACATGTGGGAATTTTTTGTGATTTATCTCACTAATTTAAGCACTTTTATTGATTACCAATTTTTTTTTATTTTTAGTAAACTTTATTATCAATTTAATATTTCTTGAAATCACAATATTAAAAATATTAGAGACTTATGTTTTTCAATATTTATACAAGTTCTTAATATTTTCAATGACTTTGCTTAACACTTTTTTAAAAAATGATGAAAGAGTGATAAATTTATCAAAAGACTGGAATATTTTATCCCCAGCAAAATCTCCTTAAAATACATTTATTTCAACATTATTATATTTTAAACAATAGTTTTCTTCAGGATAATTCATTTTAATGAATAAACTATTTTAATTCTGAATTATAGAATCTCAATATTAATTTTGAAATATTTTAATTGTTATTGTAATTATTTATTTATTATCCTTGCTGCAGAGTGAAAGCTATTCACTCACAAATATTTTAACTTATTTTTAATACAGGTTAAAGACAGGGGAAATATTCACCAAGTCTGTCAAATGAAAATTATTAACTTACCCTTTCATTGGAAAATTATTGCTTGAATACTTATATTTAAAAAGTAATATTATATCATTGTAATGACTCATTACTTAAAATTGACTGCTATTGCTATTTAACTATGTGTGAATAAAATAATTGAAACAGTCATATATTTGTTATAAAAGAAATACAAAATACCTTAATGAATTATTATTCAAGTTATTATACAATTAACTTTTAATTATAAACCTGCTTTACGTATGCTTTCTTATTATTAGTGCTATAGTTATGAATTTTAAACTCTGCTCTCTAAGGAAATCTGCTTTGACTCTAAATAATATTTGCTTCTAGACCTCATTATTAAATTATATTTTTCTATGTACATTATATATCTTATGTAAAGTTAACATGATGGATACCAGATATTGCTTGTGCTGTATTTAAAAATATTTTCATGAAACTGAATGATCATTAATATGTTTGTGTGTTTATCTTGTCAGGAAATATATTGCTTAAAAATATTTTTGCATGCTATATATATAGTTTTAAATTTGCTATATTTTCAAGAAATGGAGAAAATTTTCTATATTTTCAAAACTGTATCTTATTGAGCAGTGAAACTCCAGGATGAAAGACATTAAATTATTTAAATTTTGGTAAACTAGGTGTAATTTTAAATTATAATTTTATGCTTTTGAAATTTACAGTGTATTTTATTTATTTATAATATACACTTGTGTCTGATATTCTTATGCATTATTTATGAGCTGTAATATCCCAAAGTTCACAGAATATTTGCTAATTATAATACTTTATCATTTTAAAAAGTTGCTTTGTCCTCTATTGTGAGAAATGTATTTATTTGAAAGAATATATTTCTGCATAAACAGTAAAGACATTGAATATTCTTATTTTATTGTTTATTTCAGACCATGTTTTATTAGGCCAGATTTGGTAAATAATTTTGTTATCGGTTTTATACATCAGTTAATAATTATAATATTTGTTAGGATATTGTAGCATGTGATCTCTCTTGTTTTATTATTTATGCTTGTCTTACCATTATATTTTTTCAAGAGATGATAGCTTGTCTCTCTCTTGTGGGTATTTATTTTCCTAGCACATGTTTTATAATGAGACCTTAGTTGTTTCTCTCTTATTTCTTCAGTGATATTTTTTATGTTTCATATTTAGCAGATATGCTTTATTTAAGTCAGCCTTATTGTTCCTAACATTGTTGATGGTTCATTTTCATTTTTCCCATATGTTTAGAGACAAAAGTTGTAGCATATTTGTTTGCCTTCAAAATGTAGGTGCTCCTTTTGAGTTCATTCCATCATTAGGTTTATTACCTTATGTTTCTTTTTCTCTTATGTTTATTATATTATGTATATCTTGTATGAAACCATGTGTGGTGTATTACCATGATTATTATTCATGGCAACTGATATTATTTGTTTTAAAGAACATCATCTTTTCTTCAGTTGCACTCTTGAATATTCTGAGTGTAGATTAAAGATGGTGCTAATATGTAGGTCTATCTTGCTGTGCTTTGCCAGTATTGCAGAACATAAAAACAATAGTTATTTATTTAAAATTTTTAAATTGTATTTATAGGGCTAAATAAATAATATACATCTCTTCTAGTATTGACTCATCACTGATTTAGTAAGATATGCTTAGTATTTACATATAGTCATTGTTGGGACAATGTCATAGTATGATTATTTTGTAGAAATGTAGAATTTTTTGTGTAAATAAATGCCCACATTTAATCAAAAGCTTTTATCAGTCAGACAAATTCACAGGAATTAATTATCATTTAATTTGTAAATTTATTTATTATCATAAACTGTAAACTTCTAAAATGTATTTCTTCTATGTAGTAAAGTTGTATAGCATAGTGATTGAATAGCTTAATTTGAGATTGTAGATTTCCAAAATTGTGTTTATTTGATTGTCCTTATTGCTTAAATAAATGGTATATTTTATTGTTAAATTTGTGTATAGCTTTAATATCATCTCAATCATATATGTCTTATCCAGAAATATTAACACTATATAATCAATGATACAATTATATTTTATTTTATTTATTAAGAGTACATGAACATAAAATTGAAGATAATAATCACTTTATTAGAATGGACTTCAGATGTTAAGAATGTTTTTAAGAGATAAAATATTCGTTCATTTTCTTAATCTTAAATAATCACTTCAATCCATGTGCAATTACTAAAAGAAGACTGCTTTTGTAATAAAATTATTATTTGCTTAGTAAACAAAAACAAAGGCAATTCAATATTTTCTGAATACCAAAAAACATTTAATCATAAATTTGAACCTTCTAGCACCAAAAGTGTTTGCAAAGAAAGAAATGACACCAAAAAATAAAAGAAGCATATTTCATTGTGAATGATCCAATCGAAGAGATGCCTCCTTTACAATATAAAAAAATGGACAGGATAATAATTTGCATATATTTGCATTCATTACGTTTACACATAGTAATGGCTATGAATATGAAGTAAACACTCCAAAAGCATTAAGCTAAACATTGTTATTTGTGAAAATTTTATTAACTTCACCTATATATGTTTAAGCATATTATAAGTATTATTCATGATTGTAACTGATTATTCATCATAAATTTAATGCTTAAATTATTTAGCTCATGTTCATAAGAAAGATTTGGCATGAGTTGTTAATTATGATATCCTGAATGGCCACAAAATCCCTTATCCACTCTTGGTATTCAAATGCTAACCTAGTAGATCATTATTTTATTCTAAATTAAGAGTTTCTATGTATTTTATTTTAATTAAAATGTTCTCTTTTAAATTTGTAATTGTTAATGTAAATTTGGTAGACATTTGTTTAAAGTGTTATCATACTACTACATTAGTAATTCTGTTATATGAGAACAATATGTTTTAAGCTCATCAGCAGTTGTGCTCACTAAGTAGTCAATAAAGAAAATGAAAATCATAATAATTCTAGACCGTTTAAAATTTCACATAATTGCTGAACAAAGATTTAGTGCAACTCTTGGGGACTTCAATGTGTCTGTAATGAATTGCTAATTTCTATTAAACAACTTCTATAAATATATAACTTCATTCCCCTTTTGAATAATGTCATTCATCTCCAAACTCTAGAATAGCATCACTTTATGATCATATATTCTAATCCTTTTCATTTTGAAATCCTTAAGAGTCTCTATGAGGCCATCATATTGTATTGACTATAACATAATCAAACATTCTTTTTATTTTAGATCTGAAATCAGAAAAATTTGATACTAAAAGGTGTAAAACAATTTTCATTGCTCCAAAAATGAAAGCTAATAATATGTTTCTGTTCATCATTCCTAACTTTGTTGCATTAAATTTTTTCTACTGATATCCAATTCAGTCTCAGCTTATGATTTTACAATTCTCTACAATAAACCTCCTCTGCGCTACATTGATATTTTTGCTATAATTCTTAAGGGAAAATAATGTTAGTATATTCAATAACATAACCATTTTCAGGAACCATAAATCATTGATAAACACTGTTAATTATTAACATGATTTCATTTTTGGAATAATTCATAAAAATAAATATCAAGAGTAAGGAAATTTACATTTTTAAATCTGCAAATTAATTTCAAAGAATAATCAATTTTGCAAAATCAATTTATCTGTCACATTGTAATACCTATATTATGATCATCTGGAAAAAAGCTGAGAATAAAACCACATTGAGCAGCCTACTAACATGAGTTATCTACTAACTTGTGTGTTGTTACTAATAGTTATTTGTACTTGAAAAGTTTAAATAAAGTTCAAAATTTTCTAGTCCAGCGTATTATCACACTTAAAATTCCATCATCACAAACCTCCAGGAAATTACAAAAACTACCATAGAACATTTCAAAAACATCTTTACTGGAGTAATCCTTCTATCCCAAACAACTAATTTATCACTTCAGATGATTCTGCTAAACTTTCATTTAATTCAATCTGATAACATGTTTCATATTAAAAGGCAAATTAGACTTGATCTTAACAAAAAAAATCAATACAAATTTTATCTGCATGATGAGTATTCAAGGCATTCATGATAAAATATACTTAAGATTTTTTTTCCAAAAGTCAACCTGATCCTTGATTCAAGTTTATACTTTTTTATCATGCACTATTAGAAACATCATGCAATATCCCACTTTCACTTTTTAAGAACTAATTTTTTAAATTAAAGATAAGATAGACATTTTTAGTATAAGGCTAGTATAAAATAAATTATCTTCAAATATGCTAACAATCTTTGTTATTTTGCAGACATTAGCAAAACAAATCATTCATTTATTGTCTGTCAATTTTTTTATTTCCATGTACTCTTATGGTTTCCATGAAAAGTATTCTCAAATTGGCTCCAAAGTTTGGTTATATAGTTTTTCAGCTTCTTAGTCATTATATTAATTATCATATTTTTGGCACAGATTACTTTCTTATTTTTACTTTTTTATAACCTACTAATAAATAGTATTCTATTCCATGGACAGGTCCAGAGAATAGTCATATCATCACTTCATCCATTTTTCCATTCGCTTCAATTTCACATAGCTTTTCCTATCTCATATCATCCAACAATATCAATCTTCTCGACCCCTTTTTCTTGCTTTCACTCATCATTCCCTCCAAAACATCTTTCATTAAACTATACTTTCTTTTTAATATATGTCCAATCCAGTTTCTCTTTCTAATTTCCTCAATCAATCTTCTTTTTTTTTACTTACATTTTTCAAAACTTTTTTATTTGCTATTTTATTCATTCAACTGATTTTTTCCCATCTTTCTCCATGTCCACATATCGAAGGCTTTCAATCTGTTCCTAATTTTATTACTTATCATCCACGTTTCACAACCATATAATAGTACATTCCACATGTAGCATTTATTTAATCTTTTTCTTAATTCTGTCTTCAAAGTTCCACAAAATATTTATTTTTTCCCTTAATTCCTTAATAAACCTACAACCTTTGGCTACACTAATTTTTTTTTATACTTTTTTTTAAAAAAATATGTATGAACCTTTATTTAAGTTTACACTGAACTTTACTTTGTTACATATGTTTATTTTCTAATTCAACAAATAAATAAAAAATCACAATGCCGCCCTTTAGTTTATTAATGACTCATTGCTTTATAAGCTTTAAATATTTTATAGACTTCAATCCTGCTATTAAATTAAGATATGAATACATCAGAATCAAGATTTTCACATGCATTTTTAGTAAAAAAAATTTAAAATCTATTTTAAACTAATATATAATCAAATTGAATCTGTTTCTATCATCTCATGCCTTTCCTATGCAAATACTTTTATGATTTTAAAATTATAGATTTATTATTATTGTGCTTTTATTTTTTTCAAGGATGGATGAAATATGGAAGTGTGCTTGGATGAGATGAAGAAGAGAGTCTAGAGATTAGAGAAGATGGATTTAACTTGAGAGATCTTCATTAATAATTGAAAATGATGATGATGATTTTTTTGCAAAAATTTATTGATCTTTAATCCTAATCTATAAACTTCTACAATTTTATCTTTTTCTAATTTTCCATTATTATTACACAATTATTTTCTATTCCTTTTCAATTATGTTTACAATTTCTAATAAAGCAGTGAATTAATATACTTTTTGCACTTTTTTTTAGTGACTATTCTTTTTGATTTAAGATCTTTATTTCTAATAATTTTATATATGATTTTTATTTCTTCATCACATTCACTGCCTGGTGGGTATACTTTTAAAACCATTAAATCTCTTACAATAACTTCAAACCTTGAAATGGCATTTACAAGACTGTTTCTTATCTTTAGCATCACAAAAAATTATCTCTTCAATTGTTATGTCCCAACTCGACTTATTATATATAGATCTACAGAGTCTATACTTTGCTATTTACCACTAACAAAAGTTTTTTTATTTATTAGATTTTTTTATAAATTACCCTTAATTTAACTCCATATTACTTTTAAAAAAAAAATTATTTTCATATTAGTTACAATGATATTCCATTACATGAAACAATGACACCATTTTTGTTTATAGGTATTTCATCAATTAAAAAACACTTAAAATCCATTCAAACATCATTACAAAATTGGCACATAAAAACATAACTATTGTAAAAGGAATATATTGGCTGGGTAGTACCTACAGTGGTGCAGGCAATGTTATCAAGCTCCAGGTTGTTACAAATATGTCTGCAAGTGCTAAAGCCTGATCTCTGGTTTTAATTTAACTCAATTTGCCATAAAAGAGTGAGCAAAGTTTACTAGATGTGGATTAAAGTAAAAGTGGCACCTCAGAAATCACAGATTGAAAAGTATAAAAAGGTGGATATTCTGATGTTGGGGAAGCACCCTTAATTCATGCTATTGATGAAGTTTGGAAGGGAAGGAAAGTGGTTATGTTCAATTGTGCTAATGAGTGTGTCATATGTCTAAGGGCACTGCAGTCATGCATCTATGTTAGCATTGGAAAATCTTTTGGCTAAAGTGCTATTCGTGGGCAGTGCATTCAGGTTTATTTTAATCATGAAGTCTTGACATTTAGGATTGAAGATACCAATGCTTAAATTTTTGAATATTTATTTGTGACATTTACCAATAATAGTATCATCCTGATTTTGATTTAGTAAGTTGTATGCATCACAATAGTGAATTTTTTTTTTAAAGATTGCATGATTATATAGGTGAGAGAAATGATTGATTTGAGTAAGTTGTCCAGGAATCTACTCTTTGTTGGTGGTGGTGGAGTGTCAGTCAGGTCAACAGGTATAAAATTTTGAGTATAAGGGGAAAAGCTGATGATCCTTGTCATTTCATTTATTGCCCTTTATAGATGTACAACAGGAATACAATGCATAGATAACCCATTGATCTCTGATGAATTTTGCATTGTTAGACATAAAACGGTTCAAATCAGTAAGTAAATTAAAAATGAAAATCTCTCTTTGTTTAGATCATTCTTATTTTTATTTTGAATTTATTTATGTACTACTACGATGACTAGTACACTATTGTTATTATTATTAGATACTGTCTGTTAATATCAATTTATCATAAAAAAATTGTATTTACCTATTATAAAATTTTCATTATGAAGTATAAAAGTGTATGTGCGTTATCACTTGCGAGTTGAAGTGGTGTTTGTTTTGGGGATAACTATAGTTCCAATATTATTTTGTATTGTTATCATTAGTAATGAAGCATCTAAAAAAAGAAGTGAGACAAATAAGGGGGGGGGGGAGACAATAAAGATTTTCTTAAAAATGTCTAAATAGATCACTGAATGACTTAAAATTTGGAAGCTCGTGTAGGCATGCGCTTTGATAGTAATAGAAATGAACTTGGATCTAAGGCTTTTGAGTAAACCACCCTGTTATTGCATAAATTATGCTGAATGGGATTATTTTTAAGAAGGATTATTAAAGTAGAAAAGGAGAATTAAATGTAAAAAATATAATCAATAAATGGAAGAAATTGCACCTAAGTATGGCAAATTGACTGTGCAAAAATTTAAATTTATTAATTGTTTATTAGTGTGATTTCTCAGCTATTAAAAAAAAAAATGTATTTTAAAAAAAAGAAAATACAAAAGAAAAAAATATATAAAGAAAAAATTAAAACTGCTAAAAATGGGATAACAATTTAATTATTTCTTAGATGAAAAATGTAAATATTTTGTTATTGTTTTTTTTCTTTGTTTAGAAGATTACTTAGTTTTTTCCTCATGGGTGTAAATTGTTATCTTTGTATTTATACGGCATTTCTAAGAAATAGGGATGGTTTAAGATAATTTGCAAGGTTCATTAATTATGTGAAAAATCTTTATAAACGTGTTGTTAGTTATAATACTTGATATTAAAGATATATACTTACACCACTTGGAGAAATTAAAATGAAAATATTAAATTTTAATACACATCTAAATAATTTTTTTCTAATCTATATATCTTTTTTTATATATATTTACAATTTTTATCTATTTTTTTATTATTATTATTATTACATTTTACTGTTTACCTACTTTTTAAAAATTTGGCCTATTTCATTTCTTACTAGTTAAGTAAATGCTTATTAAAATTATAACTTATTAAAATATTCTCATATGCAATAATGGTAATAGTAACCTTGCATATGAAAACTCAAATATTTATTGTTGCTATCATCTATATTTTGCAGATGATATAGTCGTCTTTTGCAAATAGTGCTTCAGAGCTTTTAAGAAATGTTGCAAGAATTATTAGATGAAAATAAGAAAATAGGAGTAAAGATAAATATTAAAAAGATTGATTGATGAATCTTGAAATTAGCAATTACAAATAACCTGATCAAATCATCAATATAGATGAAAACACAATACATGAAATTAATCATAATGTTTTTGATAGAAATAACTTAATATTAAAAGGAAATATGCCTTTGGTTTTAGAAAAGAATGTTTTTTAAATAGATGTTTTATCGGTTTTTACTTATGAATCTGAAACTTGAATATATGATAGAAGAGTAGATCTAGCGTCTGGATGTTCCAGCTTCTCACTGAGGTGAGCCATAAACTTGAAACCAATTGGCCTGGAGATAGGAATGTTCCAGATAGAGATTTTAAATATCATAGAAGAGTAATATAAAGAATTCGGACTTTCATTGGAAGTATGAAAAGATGTATGTTAGAATAATAAAAAATGATCTAATGCTAAATACATGAGTGAGAGAACAAACAGGTGTTACTGACATTATTGAAAGAATTAAGAGACTGAAACGGAGTTGGGCTGGACAGACAGCTAGAAGAGATGATAATAGATTAATAGTTAAAATCTTAAAGCGAATCCCAAGAGGTTGTAGAAGACTTAGAAAGAGATCATCCATTAAATGGATGGATAAAATAATTTGTTGAGGTTCTATATAGAATAAAAGTATGAATAAGAGAAACTGGTTTAAATTTGTAAAGACTTTCATCCTAAAATGTAATGATAATATTGAAAATGATGATGGATGATGAGCGCCACCTAGGTTATTGGAGATTCATTTATTAAAAGTATTAGTTAAGTAATCATTATATTAACTACCTGTATTATGAACAAAAAAATAGGACTTTAAGAGAATTATTTACATCATAGCAGATAATATTGAGATAATATAGATATAAGTTTAAATTATTAATTATAAAAATGAAAAATGGTCTTCCCCTCCCCTCCCCACTCACTGGTAGCAACTGATCAAAAAAGGTGACTCAAGTTATTTGATCTAACTAACTCTCTAAAGGTATAAATTTTTAAGCTTTCTTTTTTAAAAAAACCAAATGCCCTGCGTAGTATGTGAATATGTGTGTGCGTATAGGCGCTCACCCCGCAAAATATAAATTAAAAAATAATAGTTGTGCACATGTGCGTGCAAAAATAGTAATCTTTTTTACATTTTATTTTATTACCATTTGTTTTACTTTTTCAAATGTCACCTCCCCCCCCCCTACCTTTTGATTCAGTTTTTTATGAACACGTTGTTGTAAACTAGTAGGTACGCATCCGCAATAGCTTATGCATAGAACTTTTCGGATGGGAAAATTTTCATCTGTTTCAACCTCACATTCCAGCCAAAAACAAAATCTGATAAAACTTAACCAATCTTTTTTTAAATATATATTTTTCCAGAATTCTTTAGGAACTAATCAGACGTAATGGCTAGTGTAAAAAAAAAAATTTCAAACTGAAAATTACTTTATCAGCTTTTAACATTTTAAAAAGCAAGAAAAACAAAATGACAGAATATTTTTTTTTAGATAAATTAAATAAATTCCCTAAACATTTTCTTTTCTCTCTCTCTTTCTCTCTCTCTCTCTCTCTCTCTCTCTCTCTCTCTCTCTCTCTCTCTCTCTCTCTCTCTCTCGTTTCTCTTTTCCTCTCTGTTTTTATTTTTTATTATTTCAAAACAAATAATGATTATAAATATATAAACGTATTTTTTAATAATTAAATAATAATAATAAAAAACTTACAAGTAATCAAATTTTAATTAGAATAAGAAAGAAACCAATAATGTGGCAGCACTAACATAATTCGGATCAACATATTAAAATTTAATCTTATAATTATGGTTTAAGTGAATTTTTTTAACAAACAGTAAAAATTAATATTTTTTTTTTTTTTTACTTTTATCTTTGAAGTAGCTAGTAAAGCTTTTAATGTTTTAGATCAATATCATGCAGAGAATTTTGTAAGTGATTAAACACTGTGCATTTAAAGAGAATTCTTCTCCTCGATTAATCCAGACCAGATCATTGGCTTTATTTTGCCCACATTATAACAATGACAGTCGTTATTGATAATTTGATAAATGGTAAGGAAAATATTATCCTTGTTTTACTTTTATTACACTTTTAAATAATTTAAAAAATATTTGAAAGATATTTATAATGCATTAAAACTTATACTCATAAAGTGGCTTTAACAGAAGTATAAAATGAGAATAGAATTCGGTGATATAAAATACAATTTGATTTGTATTGTAAAAATTCTAATGATATTCAATATCTTTTAAAACATATATTAATTTATTAATTATGAAATAGTTTAGTATTAAAGGTTAATAAATTATGTAGCGTTGAATATATGTATAAATATCTTACGAGAATCATAAGAAGTAAAAAAAAAAAACGCAATAAAAATTGCGTTTTTTAAATAATAAAAATATATCCACACATATAGTGTATAATAATGAATAATATTTCTGTAATGTCATTTTCATTACACCACTCTCACGCAAGGCAGGGTCTGGTTTCTATTCACTTTTAACACCTTGTGGAAGGATGTAATCGTAAACAGATAACCAAAGACGTGAAAAAGATCTATGATCCCCAAGATGCTCATTTCGTGCTGAACCAACACTTATCAGTTAGCCCAGACCACAATCTTTTTACACATATTTTTATCAATGTTCAATATATATATATAGCAAATTATTACAGTTTAACTATTGTGTCAAATGTGCTGCCCTCACTCGTCTAATGAATGATTAATAAAAATTATTAACTACATTAAGTCAGTATAGACAATATACTTGTATTTAAATATTAATATACTTTCATTGTGGTTTTTGTCAAAGTTGTGAGGGCAGCACATTTGACATCAATTAAACTGTAGTAATTTGCTAAATATATATGTGTCTTTAGTCATATGGTTAAATTACATTGCTCCACAAGATGTTAAAAGATGGATAGAAATAACTCCCTATCTTGTGTGAAAGTGGTGTAGCAAAAATTACACTAGAGAAATATTATTTATTAAGTGTATAATCTCTAGTCTAATGAATGACTAATAAAAATTATTAATATACTTTCATTAAATGGTTTGTCTCAAAGTTGTGAGAGCAGTAAATTTGACACTTATCAGTTAAACTGTAGTAACTGGTTATCTATGTATACTAAATAAAGATAAAGATATTTGTAAGAGATTGTGATCTGGGCAAACTGATAAATGCTGGTTCAGTATGAAATGTGCACCTTGAGATCATAGATCTTTTTCACATATATTTGGTCGTATGTTTATGATTACATCCCTCCACATGGTGATAAAAAGTGGATAAACAGAAGAACTTAAAATCACAGCCATAAAAACTATTCCTTATCTATCTAAAGTTTGGCTTTTCTATGTAAATGATACATTTGTTGTATGACCACATGGTGAAGCACTACTACAAACTTTCTGGAAACATGTCAACAACATACCTCTTCAACTAAATTTACAATAGAATCAGAACAAGAACAAAAATTGATGTGCTTAGATGTTTTTGTGACAAAACTTCCTCGTGGCAAAATCAAAACTATATAACACACATATAGAAAAATACTCAGCCTATACATCTAATCACACCAGAAACACTTAACATGGAATTATACTTGTATTTTTATTTTGGACTTTTTCCATCATCTAATATGAGTATTGAATGTCTTTAGAAAAATTTAATTTTATTTAAATATTCTAAATACATTCATTAGTAATAGCACATCAAATAGGTTAGTATATGTGCAATGTTTTGACAACATTAGCATCAGATTCAAACCTAGACCCTTAGATTCTTGAGTATTGAATTTTAAGGTAATGCTCTAACCAACTGAGCCACTCTACCAAAGGCAACAATCAGTAAAAATTTCATATGGTTATCCATAATGTTCCTCCTGATTCCTTCACTTTTTTCTGAGAGCAAAATTGATTAGTGGTTGCCATACATTACATATTGTCACACTAATTTGGCTTATGGGATTGTTTGCCATTATCATGTCAGTAGCTTTTTCAAATTTTCTTCATTGTACCTTTTATCTATCCAATATTTTTGTATTTTCCCAATTGAACATGTGTTCTTTGGTGCATACATGGTCTACTATCTTATCCCCATCTGTTTTCTCTCTTCTAATCATCAGTTGTGCTCTTGCAAGCATTTTTCAATGGGATGATTGGTCTCACCAATATATGTCCTTCCACATTCACATGGTATTTCATAGTTTTTCTTTTCAGCATTACAAGTTTAGACTTTGTAGATGTTAGAATTTCTGATTATGGTATGGTTCTGGAAAGCTGTTCTGATGTTATACTGAGTGGAAATTTTCCTAAATTAGTCTATTTTGGGAATGTATGGGTATACTACAATATGTTTTTACTTTGTTTTTTTTTTTGTTGTCTATTTAAGGTTTTCTTAATAACCACTAATTGCTAACCATTTTTCATAAGAGTTTGTTCTATTTAGATCTTTTCTTTTTCTGAATTGATGGCTTCTGAACTAACTTCTTTTGCTCTGCTCCATAGTGATAGTTTAACTCCATGTTTTGTGTTTCTGGTCTCATTGGGGTATAGAATAGCTATTTTCTGGTATGTGTGGGGTTTTGGTAAACTGTAGTTTTGATTTTGCCATGAGGGAGTCTTGTCACAAGAACATTCTGATTCTATTATGAATTTAATCAAAGGGGATATGTTGTTGATGTGTTTCCAGAAAGTTTGTAGCAGTGCCACACCATATTACAAATGTATCATCCACATAGAAAAATCAAACTTTAGGTGGATATGAAGTAGTTTTTATGGCTGTGGCTTCAAATTCTTCCATGGAAATATTGCTAATCAGGGGGTGACAATGATGAGTCCATAGCCATTCCTTGATTTTGTTTGAAGAATTCTGTAATATAATGAAAATAGGTTGTTTTTATGCAGAATGTTAATAGTTCCATTATACTATCAATAAGAAGAGCTGTTCTGGTTTTTAAACTATTATCATCATTTAATTTTTTTCTTACAATAGACAATGCTTCTTTATATGGTAAATTCATGAATAAACTTTCCACATCAAAGCTTACTGTAAGTCAGTTCTTTCAATTTTCATGTTCTTAATTAATTCTACAAAGTGTCTAATATCCCTGACAAAGGAGTAGATCTTGTATGCCAAAGGACTTAGAATTTTGAGAAGAAATCTTGACAAATTTTGGCAAGGCGAATTTCTAGAATTAACAATAAGTCTTAATGGAACATAATCCTTAGACCATAAAGATGAGGAATTTTGCTGAAATATGATGTTATTTTACTCTTTTCTGAATCAGTGAAGTACTTGCGATGCTTTCTGAGTAATGCTTGTAACTTTGTTTCCGTACTTGGTATCGGATTTTTTGCCACTTTTCTATATTGGCCAGCTGTGAAGAGTTCTTGTATTTTGTTGTCATAATCAGTTGTATCCATTACAACTGTTGCATTGCCTTTGTCAGCAGGGAGAATAATTATAGATTTATCTGCTTTGAGAGATTTAATTGCTTTCCTCTCCCCATAGGATATGTTTGACTTCAATTTTTGTTGCTTGTCAAGTGTTCCTTTTATTCTCCAGCATAATTCTGCTGCTTCTTCTAAAGGCAATTTTTGAGTGACTTCCTTAGTGGCTGCCATTACTTCTAATAAAGGGATATTAGATGGTCATAAATATTACCAAAATCACACTTTTCTTTATTTTTACCATAATATCCTATAAATACAATTTATCCAAACCGCTTCAAACACTTTTTAGCAAAACTCTTTATTTGTACATATATATATATACCTACATTTCAACTGACCTTTTATTTAGAAGATCAAAATAAACTTGCTCTGAAGAAGACTGCAGGTCAGTCGAAACATAGTTGTATATATACGTACAAATAAAGAGTTTTGTTAAAAAGTGTTTGAAACGATTTGGATAAATTGTATTTATAGGATATTAGATTGTGTTATGGCAAAGGTTAATCCTCTTTCAAGAACAGAAATTTCAGTATCTGTTAGATGTTTAGTGAGATTTTTAACCAATGAAGTTGGTACATTATGTTTTTTGATATGCCCATGTAACTTAGCAAGTTTCTTCTTTTGGCATTCTTTTATTTTTCCATGTAATGTGAATATTATTTCCTTACTGCTTGAGAAATTCTCATGAAGTATTCATCAGTAAGTTTATTTTTTAGAAAACATTCTACATTATTAATTGAATGAATTATTTGATACTCTTTGAGTAATTTTCTCAGCTCTCTGGAAGTAAATTGGAGGTTTTAGTTGCAAACCTTTAAGAATTATCCTTTCAGATTTACATAAGAAAGTTAAATAATATTTATTTTATAAAGCACAAACAGTATTGAAATTAAACTGAGAGACTGCAAATCTCTCAAGTGCTTATAACTATCAACAGCCAATCAGATCGTAAACACTGAGACAGAGAATTTAACAAGAAAAGGGTGGTTCCACTCTCTTCTTTACTTGTCTTTCTATATATTCAAGCCAGTCTAAAGTACTTAGATCTGAAAGTGTGAATCTTAAATATCTTCACACTCAACTCACTGTGCTTTATAAAATAAATATTATTTACATATATTGCTGCAAGTTATAACATCGAAAAACTACTGCATAGTAAATCGAAAGATTTCACACTGTATGTTTGTAATTTGAACTCAGTGAGTTGAGTGTGAAGATATTTAAGATTCACACTTTCAGATCTAAGTACTTTAGACTGGTTTGGATATATAGAAAGACAAGTAAAGAAGAGGGTGGAACTACCCTTTTCTTGTTAAATTCTCTGTCTCAGTGTTTACAATCTGATTGGCTGTTGATAGTTATAAGCACTTGAGAAGTTTGCAGTCTCTTAGTTTAATGAGAAAGTTAAAATGATTTTCTACTATCATCAGCTTCAGACATAATTTTTCATAATATCTAAAGTTTGATATAGTACCAGGTCCTTCCGAATACTTATTGTTTTCCGAAGGTTTGTGGTGATGGTCTTTCAGTTGTATTTTTATATTGGACTACTTCCATAATCTAATATGAGTATTGAATGACTTTAAAAATTTTTAACTTTATTTAAATATTCTAAATACATTCAGGAGTTAGTAACAGCACATCAAACAGGCTAATATGTGCACAACATTTCATGAGATATTATTCTCCCTCTTCTTCAGGTGTTGCTGGCATGTCAAGTAAAGTAATAGAAAGGGATTTGAACCTTTTGAAAAGTGCTTGCAAGAACACAAACTGATGATTAGAAGAGAGAAAACAGTTGTGTCTAAGGTAGAAGATCATGTATGTGCCAATGAACATATGTTCAATTGGTAAAATACAAAAATATTGGATAGAGAAGAAAATATACAAAGAAGAAAATTTAAAGGAGCTGCTCACATGGCAATGGCAAACAATCCCATAGGCTAACCTAATGTGACTATACATAATGTATGGAAACCACTAATCAACTATGCTCTTAGAAAAGTGAAGAAATCAGGAAGAACCTCATAGATAAGTAGATGAAATTTCTACTGACTGTTGCCTTTGGCAGGATGACTCAGTTGGTTAGAGCATTATCTTAAAATTCAATACTCAAGAATCTAAGGGTCCAGGTTTAAATCCCATGCTGTACTGTCACTCATCAGGCCATCAACACCTGAAAAAAGAGGAGAATAATACTTCTTGAAACATTGTGCATATATTAACCTGTTTGATATGCTATTACTAACAGTTGAATGTATTTGGAATATTTAAATAAAGTTACATTTCTCTAAAGACATTCAATACTCATATTAGATGATGAAAATAGTTTAATATAAAAATACAATTAAAAAAACATTATCATAAAGCTTCAGGAAAACAATGGAGTTAATACTATTCACAATGGAACAGAGCAAAAGAAGTTTGTTCAGCATCCAGTGATTTGAAATAAGAAAAGATCTATATACAATAAACTCTTATAAAAAATAATTATCCACCAGTTATTATTAAGAAAACCTTAAATAGACAACAAAAAAAAAAAACAATTATTTGTATAGTAGCATACCCATATATACCAAAAATAGCAGATAAAGCAATGAAAATCTGCAATCAGTATAACATCAGAACAGCTTTCCAGAGCTATACCAACATTACAAAAAATTCTAACATTTACAAAGCCTAAACTTGAAATGCTGAAAAGAAAAAACTGAATCTATGAAATACCATGTGAATGTGAAAGAATGTATATTGCTGAGACCAGTCATCCCATGAAAAGTGTTTTCAGAAACCCAAACTGATGTTTAAAAGAGAGAAAGCAGATGTCTAAGGTAGCAGGCCATGTATGTACCAATAAACATATGTTCAATTGGAAAAATACAAAAATATAGGATAGAGAAAAGGTACAAAGAAGAAAATTTGAAACAGCTGCTCACATGATAATGGCAACAATCCCATAAGTCAACCTAGTGTGACTATACATAATGCATGGAAAGCATAATCAAGTTTGCTTTTAGTAAAAAGTGAAGAAATCAAGAGGAACCTCTTAAATAAGTACATGAAATTTCTGTTGACTGTTGCCTTTAGCAGGATGGTTCTGTTGGTTAGAGAAATACCTTAAAAAAATTAATATTCAAAAATCTTAAAAAAATTAATATTCCAAGAATCTAAGGGTCCAGGTTCGATTCCCATAATGGTACTCTTATGGGTTAGGCCAGCAACACCTGAAGAAGAGGGATGAATAATACCTCCTGAAGCACTGTGCATATACTAACTTGTGTGATATTACTAATAGTTGAATGTATTTGGAATATTCAAATAAAGTTAAATTTTTCTCAAGATATTCAATACTCATAATAGATTATGGAAATTGTCATATATATGACTACATCTAAAACATCACCATTACAAACCTTCAGGAAATCACTTCCTATCTTGCAAGAGTGTGGGGGTAGTAAAAATTACACTACAGAAATATTCATTAAATAGATTATCTCTAATCTAATGAATGACTAATTAAAATTATTAATATACTTCCATTAAGTGGTTTGTGCTAATGTTGTGAGGGTAGCATATTTGACACTTATTAATTAAATTGTAGTAATTTATTACCTCATTGAACAGTGACAAAGATATATGCATATTGTGACCTTTTATTTAGGCCACTGTATTAAATAGTCCAAAATTTTGAATCTTAAAGATATATCAGATATATCTGGCATTAATAGCTTAATAAATGGCTTTAAATAGAGACTGTTTCAGATACACTAGAAAATCTGCTTGAGCATAGAAGAGATTTCCCTATGCATTGTCAGCTGTCAATATATGTATAATAGATTGTGGTTTGGGCCGACTGATGAGTACTGGTTTAGCATGAATTGTGCAACTTAGGGGTTATACATCATTTTTATATGTTGTTGGTAATATGTTTATGATTACATCCTTTCACAAGGTGTTAAAAGCAGATAGAAACCAGCCTTACCTTATATGAGAGTGGTATAATGAAACTTACCCTACAGAAATATTATTTATTGGTGGCTAATCTCTAGTCTAATGAATAACTAATAAAAATTATTAATATAGTGTATAATGCTTTTATTAATTTTCCTATAAGCACATACCCAAATTTTCCTCAATTTGTATTAGTGAAGATACTTAGCATGCTTAGAAATTTAATTGAGACATTTTTTATAATTATATTATGTATGCAATAATAATTTTATAAACTATTTTTTTACTCTCATCTACTGTAAACTTGAGTTACTGGGGGCTATCAAATGATAATGTTATATCCATATTTTCAGACTAATTTCATCACTATTGGCCATATTTATTAAGATGATAGCAGCCATCTTTAATTGTCTTACATTAACCAAGCTAATAACCTGAGATTTAAGTAATCTAAGGTTTTGAACATTGGACACCGACTTGTTTGTACATTAGATA
This sequence comes from Epiperipatus broadwayi, assembly GCA_028023455.1. NCBI lineage: Eukaryota > Metazoa > Onychophora > Udeonychophora > Euonychophora > Peripatidae > Epiperipatus > Epiperipatus broadwayi. Next base: position 1,108,838 of record JAQFVV010012461.1, on the reverse strand, counting down.
CATCTTATTATAGCCTAACAACCATATGTTTTAGTGATGTTATTTTTAGATTTAATTATACTCTTTGGCACAAAACAGAAAAAGTAATGTGAAGCATAGTTTGGTATGTATTATATATGTTAGGTATATGCCTTCTAGCCAAAGTATTTGACAAATGTTCACAATAAAAGAGTGTCTACCTTCTAATTGATTCTATTTTGTTGTGTGTGTGTATATATATATATATGTATATATATAGATATACCATCTGTATGACAATGTATGAATGTTGTGAATAAAGAACAAATAATTATTCATATTAACACCTCACTTTATTTCAATTGTTTATTTTTATATATAATATCTCCCAAAGGCAGATAAACTAACTAAGCTATGACCAAGAAATAATAGTTAATCCTTATCAATAACGGTTTGAATTATTTACCAAAGTATCAGCATACAGTAGAGCTATAGAGTATGCTATATTATTTTATACTGAGCCCTTCTCACATATAAAAGTATATTGCATAAGTTCATAAACATTGATAAGAGAATATGTATTCTTTGTTAAACTGCATTATAGTACTTTTTAAAATGCACCTATATATATATATATAACACTTTATATTTATAAAAGGCATATATATATATATATGAAAAACAAAAGCAAGTTATAATCACGTTAACCTGCTGTCACTTGTATTTATGATCAATAGATGGCGTTTTACCAAAAACACCAAACAAGCATATGTTTGTTTACATAAACGGCAAAAGAGTCAGAATTCACTATCTCTTTCATTTTGCCCACTCTCGGATCAGCTGATTTAAAATTACCCCAAATCCAAAGTTCAAACAGACCAGCAAAAGAATAATATTAAAACACAACCAAAGGTTTCACTGCTGCAAACAGATTTCTCAAGTGTAATATATATATATATTATAATATAAACAAAATTTTAAAAATTTGAAGAGACCATTTATATATATTTTACTGAGTATGTACTTATCCAGCATTCACCGAAGCATTAAAAAAAATCTATATTTTTATTTTTAAAATAAAGTGAATAGCATAATGTCTGGCTTTTGTAGTTATTGAATGGGCTCTAGATAGTAATATTTTTTTTATAAAAACATAATAATGGTCTTAATGTAATTAGAAATGATTTAAACTCAGACTTTCAAGCTTCTTACAGTTATCCACTTCATTTTATACAAAAGATACACATATAGATATGTATACTGGAAATAATTTATCTTAATCATATGAATGTGGTCATAAGTATCTGTTCTATAAGATAGACTGGATAGCTGTAAGGAGCTTGAAAATCTGAGTTCAAATCCATTGTAATTACTTTAAGTTCAGTATAGACAATATACTTGTATTTAAATTATAATAGTAATCTTGTTTTCAAAAAATAGGATCTTTCTAATTTGGTTGGTTTTAAATCAATATCAACTTTTAGTATGTCTTAAAATTTTCTAAAATTTTTAGCATTATGCTCAGAAAATATTTTATTACACAAAATATAGAATAAAATGTATGTTTTTCCACATATTTGTATATCAAAAAAAAATTATTAATACATATATCCAAAATGTAAAAACCGGTACAAGTGTATTGTAAAATTTATTTACAAATTTTACTTCTTTTTTTTAAATGTTCTCAGAGAAGAAAAAATGATTGCTTGAATATTGTAAAATTTGCAAATGTTAGTGGGGGTTTTTTTTTGTTTGTTGATTTACATTTTTTTTTGTTTATATTTTTTTTTGAGGGAGTTTAATTACAAATTATGCAGTTAGGTGAGAAATGATTCATAACTCCATAGGAATTGGTTTTAGCAAAATAAGAATGAACAGAAATTATTAAACTTAAAGGTGGCAAATTATCATTAATGTGGATCATTAATCTCTTGGCTATATTATTCTTTTGATTAATTAACTTAATATTCTTTCAAGAGCTTAATATAAATAGTAGAATTAAAATAAGTTTTCCATTAAGTAAAATAGTCATTCATAAATAAAAGTATTTATTAATGATGGAACAAAAATATGGACATAAAGATTTGTCATTTCTCTGAAAATTTCTGCTAGGAAGCATTTCACTTGTAATTATATGCTGAACTGTTTTTATTAACTAATTGAATTGTTAATTACTTTTAAATAAATTCAAACTTTATTTAAACTTTTCTAATACATTCAAATATTAGTACTAGCATACTAGTTAATAAGCAACAACACAACATTTTGAATAATATTATTCTCCTCTGAATGAATGATTGATAATTAATTCCAATTTAGAAACATAACTATAATAATTTTACTTTTAACATAACTTTATTGATTAAAGCAAAAAAATATAATAAATACAATAATGGAATTCATATTAAAACAGAAAGAGAGAGAGAGTAAAGAATTCATGCAGCTCGATGTTATTTCTATATAAATACATCCAAATTATTCTGTTTGTATAGTATATATTTCAAAATGTATGCAAATGAGTATAAATTATATGATATTGATATTATTTAGAGTAAATATATATTGTTAAATGATAGTTAAATCCTTTTTTATAAATTTGCATGAATTGAAAGAAAATTCCACATAGCCTAATAACTATCAGATGAAGATAAAAACTTCATTTTTTATTTTAATTTTCATGATATGATTGAAAAATAGTAATTTTAATTTTCTTTTTAATAGAATTAGAAGTAAAATGGCACCTTAGAAACCACAAGCTGATGATTGTAATTAATATTAGGGGAAATCCTATTTCTTTACTATGAGTAAGTTTATTTAGAGATGGATTACATGAGGACATTGGTTATAATATTTCTATATGTTTGGATTCAGGACAATGATGAACATTTTTATTAATATTCATGGATGACTATAATTACTCTACCATTTGGCCATAATAATTCCTAAAATCATAAAACCCAGTTTATATTAAAAAATTAAATACATATAATATAAATATATTAAAAAATTACATTATTGTTACAAATGTAGAAATTTTGTGAAATTTTTAATTTTAATGTAGTTTTTCTAAATTCTTTTATTCCCCTTTGTTTTTGCTGTCTTCATATATAATATTAAATTTCAAAATATTACATGTTTCACTTTTCAGCAAAAAAACTTTTATGTATGTTCAAATTTTGTAGATCTGATGAAGACTGCATGGTACAGTCGAAACTGTAATCAATAATAAAAGTTTTTTTGCTGAAAAGTGAAATGTGTAAGATTTTTGAAATTCAAAATTTAATGTAGTTTGTTATTTTAAATTTAAAACTTAAAATATTTAGTCAAATGTGAAGTAAATAACATAATTTATTATGCATAAATAATTAGTGTAACATATTCTGGAAAGGGGGAAGAATTCAAATTATATTGGTAATAACTTTTTAAAAAACTCATTGTCATGTGAATGATTTTTTTTATGAGCATGGTACTGTTAGAACTATTAGTAGTTGTTTTTGAAAACAAGCTTATAATTATAAAACTCATAGCTTAATGGTCATCATATCAATGAGCTATAGCCCTATGAGTGCATTTTTATAGTTTAATAATTTGATCAAAAGGATTTTATTATTATTCTAAATGATTTATTTAAAATAGTACATTTTCAATATGTATTATATCATTTTTTTTCTTTTGTAGCATGATAAGTCAAAATAAAATACACTTGTTTTGCTGATTAAATTTTCTGGTAAAAAACATTGAATTTTATTGGTCGTTTAGATCATGTGACAATGTATCATTAGAAATAACAATTTGCCCATTCATTCAAAAATCTTTAATTTCAAATCCATCAATCTATTACTGTACTTTACCATGTGGATCATTTTACCTCATAAAATCATAAGATTAAGCATTTCATTGAAAAAAAAAAAAAAATTGAATCATGTTTTTTATAAGAATGCACTTAAAAATGGAAATTTTATTATCAAAGGATTTTTTTCAGTATTTTTATTTAATATTATTATACTAATTCCTGCAATATTTCTATAATGAATCAAGAAAACAAGACTCTCCCATCTTACACCTACCATTTGCATTAAGAGCTGTGACCTATTCTATCAACTCTACTCCAGGACTATCCGGCATAAGTATAAATAGTCAATGAATAGAAGGTAGCATAAACCACATCCCAGATTATTGGTTTTTATAAGAAAAAGCATTGAACTTCCCATGCTAACCAGCAGCCATCCTCATTTTCTTTGAGTTAGTAGCCAAAAACTTGATTGGGAATTTAGCCACCCATATTATGTTTATTGTAGATTTCTCTTGAATACTGTGATAGAGTGTATTACTACTCTTAATATAAATGATTCTATAATGCTAAATTATTCATTAACTGAATTATTTTGAATACACTTTAATTTTTTTATCTGTTCTGAACAGTTTAACCCAGTCTGCAAGATGAAGTTTTGAATTTAGATCACTAGATCAGAAAATAGGGAGTTTCTCACTTAAGTAGTCTGTGAGGATTAACGGAGTGATAGATATATATGAATTGAATTATATTTTGATTATCAAAAAATATGCATTTCATCATGGCGGTATACTTAATAGTTCAATACTGGAAGTGATCATTGAGAAATGAGATGTCAGATACATATTAATGCAAAGCTAGAAAGACAAAAACAGTTAAAAAGTAAAAGCCATATTATCAATTGATTTTTCTAACTTTCAGAAATATTTTAATCAATTTAAGATAAAATTTTCAAATTATTTTAAAATAGCAGCCGACTTCTATGACTGTTCCGATTTGAACAAATTTAAAAGATCATAAATTTTCTATTAAGTTTAGCTATATAGATGGAAAGTGCAAGAAGTAACAACTAACTAGTAAACTTTTACTTAGCCTTAATGCAAAGAATATATATATATCATTAAAAGCCAGTTAATACTTAGACAATTCCAATATCAATAATAGTCAACAATTTCAGATTGTTGTCAAGGCAACCTCCTTTTATTTCAATAAAGAAATCCCACAAAAGTGCTATTATATGTTAATGGGACAACTGTTTTAGCCTCAGGGATTATCAATTAGTAGTAATTAATAATTTCTTGGTGACATCAAAGGTTAAAGATTATCTCTATTTACATGGATATTATTTCCTCATTTCTATTGACATATATATATGCACATTAATAATACATTCTAATGATTACTTTTTAATTAGGTATTTACAACTGCAGATTATTTTAAAGTGAAAGAAAGTTGCACAAAGTGGAAGAAAAAATGTCTAATACTAAAAGATTTTGTGAAATAAGAAAAAAAATTGCCATCAGATATTAGTGGACAGTAATCAATGAAAATAATAAACTATAAATGCACCCAGCATTCAAAAAGGGTAACTCTTCTAAATGCAATCGTTTTGATATTATATAGAGACTAAAGCATTGCAATATTTATTTACAGTTTAAAGAAAGAAAGCTAACAATTTTTCACATGTTCCTTAAAATAGTAGATTATTCCACTGATCAGTTAGATGTTATAAATTAATCATTTTTAACAGATGTAGTTGTTTTATATATTGAAGCATTTAGCCCATCTGACTAGGTCTCTGTTACACATAAAATGCATGAGTTCATCAAGTTATGGAAAAAGAAGAAAGTTTCATTCCTATTTCTAAAAACATAACTATATTTCCTAATCAACTCTACCTAGTAATTGTTATGATTTACGCTATTGACAGAATCACCTTTTATTTCTTTTATAAGGGCGCCAGGATTCATATAAGAATCCGCTGAAATCCGTCGCATCGCATCTCGAAAATTAAAAAGAAAAATGTTTTTAAAAGAATTGGTATCATATTTTACCGTAACTAGAATTATTTTCTAAATACCATTATTCCTGGAGCTTAGTCAACACATATTGGCAAAGGTAAATTATATTTTCAAATCTTACTAAACAATTGGTATTAGAAATAAATATTTTTATTCTAACAAATTAAAATATAAAAAAAACACATTATGAATTAATTAATTGGAAAGATAACATGCATGCTAATCCAGATATGAATCAATTAATAAAAAAAACAGTTCAACAATTATAGTTCTTAGGTAAACAAGAGTCTCTTGAACAATAAAATTAAAGTTTCTATCAGGATTATTTTAAGCTTATTTTTAATTATGGTTTGCCAACAATTTAGTCACAATCGGGAATAATGAATTATAGCTTACCGGCAAGTTTAGCGAGAAAATTGTAGATTACTATGCATAGTTTTTCCTGAGTTAAAATGAGCTCATGGTCATTAGTTTTAACTTGTTTCTTGGTCCTGGTTCTAAAGGCTAGTCATGAAAGCTTTTCTGGGTTTGACAGTCTTCATGATGAACAATGTCAAAAGCTTTGGTCTATTCCTGCACGAAGAATTATTTCATCGTAGAGTGGTCCTGGATTCCGTGACCCAGGACCAGCCAAAAGAAAAACAGACAAGCCAAGACATTGATCAAACTGGTCTTTTCCTTTTATACTCGAGGTCCAGTTTTCACTTTTGTGCATGTAATTATTATCATGGTGTTTATGGTTTATAATCTTGTACATTCTTTATCATTTTTCAATTATCATTTTTCAATTACAAAGTTGTTGTTTTTTATAATGTCTTTCGGCCATCTTTAATTGGCTAAAATATTTTTCTTTTAGCTTATCTGGATTAGTAATTTGTGTGTCTTTTGTTTTTTCCAATTTTAACTTTTATTTTTAATTACATAAAAAAAATATGAATGACAATTTTAACTTTCATTGTATGTTTTAAAAAAATAAATTATACTAATCAGAAAAAAATCTAAAAATGTTTTTCTTTTAAAAGATCGCTAAATTTACTTTTTTCTTTCTTAGCTTTTAAATATCTTGCCGAATGCTATATAAATAAACGATACAATATATATAAGTGTTGATGGTTTCTAATGTGAAATGCTATTTTATAACAGTCCCAAAGATGATTTGGTATTTTCTAATAATTGCCACCTGTACATGATCATTATTGGCTAGCATTGGGTAGCTACTTTGTAACAATAATAATGGATCTTCTACCTCTCTCCATTTGTTCAATCAATATTTGTCATAAAATAAACGAAACTGATCTATAGATTTTTAGACAACCATTTATTACTGACACTATATGGAAATAAAAGATCATGAAGAAATGCCCTTATGATTTAAATATTATTTGTAACAGAGCAAAACATGCATCAATAAATAGTAATTCTGTTATAACCTGTGTAAAATTATTTATCTCAGTCATTGGTCACATTAGGCAGTAACAATATTTCCAATACATAATTATTTAGATTGTCCACTACACTAAAAGACAATCTTTATTAAAATCTAATTTATTCAGATAGGATTTAAAACAAAAGAAAACAAACAAGATCATCACTTCAGACATCAACAAATCTATTAACTATTCCAAGGTAAGAGAGGGTATTGACCAGTACAATATCTACATAAGACATGTCATACCAACCAAAGCATCATCTAATGGTCTTATTATTAATCTCAGGATCACCTATTCAGAATACGAGTGATATTGTTTTCTATTCTACTTGTGCTTTCATTAACATTTCAAGACTATTTATTGTGATTAGGCCAAATTAAAAATATTAGTAAAGAAAAATAAAACCCATATAGCTTTGGCCTTTTTTTAAAGCCCAAGTTAGGATCTTCATTTCCATTGTTCTTAATATACCCACAAATTTAAAAGTTTGTTTTCAGGTTTTAAATATATCATTTATTCTTTCACAAAGTATTCAAAAATATGTTGCTGTTGTTTTATTTCTTTCAATTTATATATGTATATAATATAATTATAGTTTTACATTTAATCAATTTGTCAATTAGTTTATGTATTAAGAAATTTAATTATCATCAGCAAAAAATAAACCTCCAATGCTTTAATAATTTATCATTTATCATAATTATTCTTCATAACTGAAACATTAAAATCAATTCTAATAGTCATTTGAGATTGGCAACAAATATCTCATTTAAACTGTATTTGTTTGGACCATTAGTATAACTGAATTTTCCAAATTTCCTGTAGTCTTCCAATTCATTCCAAAATGATTTAATATAGTATTTTGAATTTTCGTGACCCAAAAAGACAAAAATAAAAGTTTGGTATTAATTACGATTTCATTTCAAATTTCTACATTTCATATCCTTTTTTCTAAACAGGGCTTTGGTTTTATTCTAGTATAATTCTGATTTAGATTTAAGAAATTAAAGTCAATTAAAAAAACAACAAACTTTAAAAAGTATTATTATTTTATATTTCTACTTATGTCGCTTGTAAATTAATTATTAAATGATTAACGCCCCCTATCTTCAATGCGTATAATAAATATAACTATTTGAATAACGTGGATTTTTTTAAAATCAAACTTTTAATTTGAAAAAAAAAAGTAGAACTATTAAACAATCTAATGATTCTGTTTGTATACTTCACTCAACTATTTCCATATCCAGATGTCTATTATAATGATTTATTAACATCGGTTCATTTTTATAGTCTGTCTGCCTCTCTGTAATTTATGTTCATTCATTATATTATATAATCTAGGACACTATAATATTCTATCTAACTATATATGTATTTATTTATGTCATCAATATCATTGGGCAGGTTTATAAGTTACTTCAGACAAATTTTTGCCAAGTCTCCACAACTCTTTTTTTAAGATTATCTACATTTTTTTTTTTTTTTAATATACCTCTTTTTATTTCTCTTTCAAAATATGGTTCAAAACACTTTTTTTGTCTAAGTTTTGAGTAATTAATTATCTTTATATTCCAATTCCAAACACCAACACATACATACCATGCCATAGCTTACATGAATGATATCACAGTATTTCTAAAATCAAAGAAGCAATTATCTATACTGCAGAAAATCATACAGCAAAGTTCAGGAAAAATCAACACCAACAAATTGGCTGCATGGACAATATTTACAGGTAAATTAAACCCACAGATATATCAAGGAAAACCTGGTATGATTTTGGGTTTCCCTTTCCACTTGGGCATGAATCAAATGGGAAAGAAAATACAAAACAAACTTAAAGCAGAAGCAGAAAGAATCAATGAATCACTCTCCAAATCCTATCTCTCAATCTACTCAAAAGTATCTTTATACAATCAACATATTAAGACAAAAATCACCTACTATCTGCCAATAATAAATTTCACAAAATCATTTATTTCAGCAATTAACTCACTATGCAACAAGCTGTCTATGGAAAAGAAAAGTAGTAACCATCTCAATAAAACAATTAAACCGACCTACAAAATGGAATGGTCTTGGATTACATGCAATAACAGTGTTTCACACGCAAAAAATAGTAAATCTGCTTATAGCCATGTTTTCCAGTAATACAGGTAATAATAGAAATCACACCCACTGATCGGCCTCTCCCCACATATATCTATACCTCTACCGTGCTTGTGAGTTATGAATTCATAAGAAACAATATAACTCTAAATAACACAAATAAATACATGTTTCCAGACCAACAAGTGAATAACCAGCCCACATTACTGAGAATCAATAATGGCCAATTATTAAGAAGGTTCAAAAGATGGTGCCTGGAACCAAAAGTTTATGATTTTATTATCAAACTTAACCTGAATGCATTACCAACAACACACTTTATTCGGTACAAAAGATTTTACACAAACATTGATCCACTGTATATGCTATGTCACAGAGATGAAGAAACACAAACCCATTTCATATATGATTGTCTAGCCCTAGAAAAAGTGTGACTAATAATGCTGAACAACTACAGACAAAATGGAACCACTATTAGTAAAATAGTAGATACATACAAAAAAATTGCAATACCAATAATACAAGTAGCCACATTCAGTTTATATGCATATTAGTGCACCAATAGTAGTAGTAGTAGTAGTAGTAGTAGTAGTAGTAGTAGTAGTAGTAGTAGTAGTAGTAGTAGTAGTAGTAGTAGTAGTAGTAGTAGTAGTAGTAGTAGTAGTAGTAATAATAATAATAATAATAATAATAATAATAATAATAATAATAATAATAATAATAATAATAATAATAATAATAATAATAATAATAATAATAATAATAATAATAATAATAATAATAATAATAATAATAATAATAATAATAATAATATAATTGATTCACTGTATTCAAAAGTGTCCCTGTTTAATCTATTAATTATGACTCGAATCACATACTATTCTCCAATAATACTATACACTAAATCTTTTACTAGTAAAATAAACTCGTTATGTAGAAAGTTGCTGTGGGGAAAAAAGATTGTTTCGGTTTCACTAAAACGTATTCAAGCTCCTCTAATACAAAATGGTTTAGGACTACATTCAATACATATTTTTAACATTCAAAAGACATTAAATCTCATTTCTGCATGTACTTATTTATTTCCATACATGAAAGTGTTCTTCAAGATTACCCCAACAGATAAACCACCACCAAACAATGGATATTGGAAAACCTTGCTTACACCAATTCTTAACATTCCAAACATTATTTTTTCACCACCGCAAGATAAATTTAAATATTGGGATGTATACCAGATAATTTGCTCTCCCCTAAATGATAAAAAACCAATTTTAAACATTAATAATAGACAACTAACCCGAAAATTTAAATTCTGGTCATTAGAACCCAAATATTATGATTTTCTACTCAAATTAAATCTTGAAGCATTGCCAACATTACACTTTTGTAGATATAGAAGGCATTACATAAATACAGAAGACATATGCTGGTTGTGTCATAGAGAAACTGAGACACAAGAACATTTTCTTTTTACCTGCCCAGTATTTGATAATATTCGTTCATCCATACCATCATTGTACAAACAAAGAAATTGTGACATTCAAATTCTTTTACAATCATTTATTAAGGGTAGCTACCCACATATTCGAGCAAGTACTTTTATATTGTTTTCACTATGGTGACAAGATGCTCCTTCATGTACAACAATAATCCAAGAAGACATCCAAACACATTCTGGAACAAAATGGAACAGCTCCGCTAAGGGATGAAAAAATTGTATCCCAAAAGATGTACACAGCTACTTGGTCAATATTACAACAGCGCTCAAAATTATAGAGGAAAAAAAAAAGACTAACAAAAAACAGAACTAAGAACTTTACAAGTGCACAAAACTAATTGGATGTATATATTTTAAAGAAAATAATGTAAACTCAAATTTGTAAACCACATGCATATCCTTTGTCTTTGTTAAACCCCCCCCCCCAATTACAATTTTCAACTTATTTATACTGACTTCAATTCATCTGCATGTGGTAAAATAGTTATAAATGTAACCCTTTCTTGTTATATTCAATAAAGTCCTTTTGAAAGAATAATAATAATAATAATAATAATAATAATAATAATAATAATAATAATAATAATAATAATAATAATAATAATAATAATAATAATAATAATAATAATAATAATAATAATAATAATAATAATAATAATAATAATAATAATAATAATAATAATAATAATAATAATAATAATAATAATAATAATAATAATAATAATAATAATAATAATAATAATAATAATAATAATAATAATAATAATAATAATAATAATAATAATAATAATAATAATAATAATAATAATAATAATAATAATAATAATAATAATAATAATAATAATAATTCAATTCAATTCAATTCATTTATTTAAGTGCTAAATAACAGCATAAAGCCAATTTACAATTTGCACATTACAATAAAAAGAAAGATAATACATATGACATAAAATGAAAATATAAATGTTTACATAATAAAGCAATATTTAAAATTAAAAACAATATTTAAATTAAAAATATCACAAAAATTAATGTTACTCCCAATCTGATTATATAGAGAGTAACCTTAAATATTTGGCAAAGTAATTGTTGTTCCTTAACAAATGTCTCTAGATCTATAATAATAATAATAATAATAATAATAATTTTGCATATTTTCATCAACAACAATCATTACGTATCCACCAATTGTTTTTATTTGTGATTTAAATCTCATTTTTTGATTTTCATTGAAAAATTGTATAGCTATATATCGTGAGTTTGAATGTTCACCGATTTCTGAGATTGAATCCCATAAGTTTTCTTCTGTTAGTTTTTGATATAATAAGTCTTTGTGAAATTTATATAATGTTAGGAATCATTAAAAATGCGTATTTTGGGTTTAGCATTCATGATTTCAAAAGTATGGTCCAACCATTTGGGCATGCAATATACATTAAGCAAATCTTGTGCAATGATACACCAACACTTATATACACCAACAGTTATCATTTTAAGATAAGGCTGCACCAGCATATTAAACCAGAAGAAATTCCAAGGCAAATTATGGATCATGGAGCAGTATTATACTTAAACATTAAAGGGCTAAGACCACAATGTTTTGGCTGTGGAGAAAGAAGCCATTTGATTATAGACTGTCCAAAGAACAGAAATAACAAAGGATTTGATTTATCAGAAGAAAGACTAGAAAAGAAAACAAGCTATAAACAAAGAGATGTAAAGCAAATACTGACATTGGATGTGGGAACTCAAGGAAGTGAAAAGGAAAAAAATTCTATACAAACACATATGAATACAGATAAGCAAGAAAATGAAACTGCAAATGTAAATAATGATGATAGCAAAATTGGGAAGATTCCAGATTTTTCATTAAGGTTGGAGGAAAAAGTGTACCTTAAGATAAATAATACAAAAGTAAAAGAAAAAAAAGGGAATGATATACAAATGCATGTGATTAAAGCTTTAGAAAAAAATATAGACAAACACACATTTAAAAAAAGTGTTGATGGGAAGTAATATAATGAAGAGAATATGAATTTGGATGAAGAACTGCAATTATCTAAAAAACAAAGAACTGGGAACAATACGAATACTGAGATTACTCAGACAATAATGCCAAATATGCAACAAGTTACTCAGGTTAATAGTGAACAGAAGAGAAAGCCAGGAAGACCCAAAAAAACCAGGAAAACAGGAAAAAAGCTAAAATTAGGAGAGCTTATGTTTGATGACACAGGAGAACGGTATCAAATGGACAGATATACTGATGTTGAAACTGAAAGTGAATTCGAAGATGCCCAAGATTTACAATTGATAGACAGCCTAAAATAAGGATAATTAAAGATAAAGTAAATTTAAATAAATTCAAAGTAAAAAGTAAATTTTTATAAATGAAAATTAAAATTGCTTCTTTTAATGTACGGGGTTTGAATTCAATAGAAAAGATATTTAAGTTGAAACAATGGATCAAGGAAACAAAACCTCATATAATGGGACTGCTTGAAACCAAAATTTATGCAGGGTCACAAATTGATCCAGCAAAATTTCTAAATAGTGAGGGCTTTGTTGCATGTTCAAGAGACTCTACCTCTCCATCAGCCGGTACAGGTCTTTTGATAGCTACTGCTTGCCAGTTTACCAATTTTCAAATCATATACATTGATGCAAATCTATTAATCATTACTTTATTTCACAAAATAATTAAAATAAATGTAATCTTTGTTTATATGCCATTGCAAAAATATAAAATAAATACAATAATTGCCACAATTAATTCAACACTGGGATCTACAGCTAATCCAACAATTTTGATTGGAGACTGCAATGTAACATATGATGAGTTTATAAATAAGTGGATACATAAATTATCAATTCTATTGATGAGTGCAAGGGGTTACTTACCTGAAGATGCTGTTTCATTTCATAATGGCCGATTTTCATCATTAATTGATCTTTGTTTTTACTCTCCAGTGTTTCATCATCTAATAAGCATGAAGTTAATCCCTTCAGCAATTTCTGATCACTCAGCTCAGTTCATATCAATTGACCTCAGTAATATACAAGTCTCTAGAATGCAATTAACTAGAACAATAAGAATGTTGATTCCAACATTAACACCCGAATTTATTTTTTCAGAGACTTATATTATGTGGAATAAAATTCTTTCAATGACCTTTAACCCAATACAGCAATATTTAGCTTACATTAATATCCTGTCATTTAACATTAATCATATAGTGAAAAATCAGCCACCTCCCTCAGGGTTGTTGAAGCTTGCAGAACAAATTCATAAACGTATTGTGGCCATAACTCCTAATCAGCACACACAGAAACGTATACATATACTAACAAATGCTTATAACAAAGCATGTGAAACACTGAAAAGCTATTTAAAAAATAAAAAAAGTAGAATATGCCTAATGCATCAACACACATGGACTCGGCAATATATTAGATGGGCATTGGGGAGGGGACCTGAAATCAAAGTGCCATTAGCAATTAAAATAAACAATGAAACATTTACTGGAAATAATATGATATTACCAATTCTTAACTATTTTAAAGATAAGCTGGGACCAGGAAAATTGATACAATACCAGCCAAATGTATTTGGAATGGCAGAGACTGAATCACCATATACTATAGATGATTTTATAATGAAAATGAATAAAATGGACAACAACTGTCACCCAGGAAGCCTTGGAATTCCACTGTTCATATTAAAACACCTTGACAAACTGAAATGCCAAAATCACATATATATGTTATAACAAATTTACTCTTAAATCGTGAGCTTCACATTACTCTAAATGGCAGAAATTCACCAGCTTTCACACCAACTAAATCACTTTCACAAGGGTCTCCACTTAGTGCCATCTTATTTATTTTATATATAAATCCCCTTCTTGTCAGATTACAACAGGCATTTGAGGGAATGGAAATCCCAGGAACAGGTCAAAAATTGACCTGCATAGCATACATGGATGATATTACAGTTTTCCTGAAATCAAAAAGGCACATACCAAAACTACAGATGATTTTAGAAGAATACTCAAAGGAATTTAAACTAAGTTTCAATCCAGAAAAAACAGCAGCATGGACTATATTCACAGGAAGGCCATGCACATTCATTTTCCAGGCAAAGCCAGGCTCATTCCTTGGATTTCCATTCCATCTAGGGACTACTGGAATGAGATGTCATTTGCAGAACAAATTGAAAAATGAAATACAGAAAATAGCAGACTCTCTATCCAATACCTATATGTCAGTATATTCCAAGATTCAATTGATTAATAGTTTGATGATGACTAAGATAGTTTACTTTATGCCAGTGGTTGCTTTCTCAAAAGCTTTTATCTCCAAAATTAAGACCATTTGCAATCAACTACTATGGTCAAGGAAAGTCGTGGCAATATCAATGGCAAAACTATGTCAGCCATTGAATAAAAATGGTTTGGGCTTACATGATATTGGTATTTTTGCAAAACAGAGAATGATGAACAATATAATTGATATTATTAAACAATTTCCAAAAATTAAGCAGCTCATAGAGGTCATTCCAACTGATAAACCACCACCAAAAAAATTATCATATTTTGAACAATTAATACATCTTTGTAAAACAGAATCAAAAATCCCAGAGCAATTTATTAATAAATACAAATACTGGGAAATTTATGAATTAATGCATGAAGATAATAACACAATTGCTTTAGAACCAATACTAGGAATTAATAATAAGCAATTGGTTAAAAGGTATAAACGATGGGCCTTAGAACCAAAGTTTTTCAATTTTCTAATAAAACTTAATCTATCTGCATTACCTACCACATATTTTCTTTGCCATAAAAGACTGTATACGTCAATTGATCCCTTTTGTGGGTTATGCCATCGAGCTGAGGAAACTCTATCACATCTGCTATATCACTGTGAGGGACTTAGGCACATAAGAAATCTCATAACTAGCAGTTACAGGAGGTCTAATGTAACAATGCATCAATTGATTTCTGCATTTAGAGAAGGATTAACACCAAGTGTCAGGGCAGCAACCTTTGTGCTATATGCATACTGGTGTACTAGATGCACTTTTCTAATTGGTAACAATTCCAGGAGACATCCAGTTACTTTTTCAAATAAACTTGAAATAATACAGAAAAGGGATAAGAGACTGGCCAGACCTGACATTTATGCAGCAACCTGGTCATTACTTAAGATTAGATCTATGTTATAGTGAATTGAGGAAATTACACATTATAAAAAAACTTAGAAGGATATGCATGTCAAATTAGCAACAAGGACAATTTAGCAACAATTTTTTCCTTTCTATTATAAGTAATTGATTTGCTAATGGTGTTCAAATGATAATGGACAGTCCAGGATATTATATGTAGACAAACTATGTAAATGCAAAATTTGTAATTCTTTTGAGACAATAAAGGCCTTTTGAAACATAATAATAATAATAATAATAATAATAATAATAATAATAATAATAATAATAATAATAATAATAATAATAATAATAATAATAATAATAATAATAATAATAATAATAATAATAATAATAATAATAATAATAATAATAATAATAATAATAATAATAATAATAATAATAATAATAATAATAATAATAATAATAATAATAATAATAATAATAATAATAATAATAATAATAATAATAATAATAATAATAATAATAATAATAATAATAATAATAATAATAATAATAATAATAATAATAATAATAATAATAATAATAATAATAATAATAATAATAATAATAATAATAATAATAATAATAATAATAATAAATCTCAACCAAAAAACATATAATGAAAATAAAAATTGCGGCAATCAATGTCAGGGGTTTGAACTCAACCTCAAAAATTAATAAGTTAAAACATTGGATCAAGGATATACAACCACACTTGCTTGATATACTTGAGACAAAAATTTATGCTGGATCACAAACTGACCCAGCCAAACATTTAAATACAGAAGGTTTCTGTGCATGCTCCAGAGACTCTTCCTCTCCCTCAGCTGGAACTGGACTCATAATTGCTAGAAATTGCCTATTCACAACGTTCAAAATAATTCACATTGACATGAACTTATTAATTGCAACCTTCAACCAAAAAAGCATAACAATAAATCTGGTTTTTGTATATATGCCTTTACAGGATAAAAAAATAGATACCATAATTGCCAACATTAATTCAAGGCTAGCTACAACTTCAAACCCAACCATCTTAATTGGAGATTTTAATTTAAAATATCAGGAATTTACCCAACGTTGGCTTCACAGAATAAACATACCACTAATGAGTGGCCAAGGTTTTTTGCCAGATAATGCCATCTCTTTCCACAATAATCGCTTCTCTTCACTTATTGATCTGTGCTTTTATTCTCCAATGCTTCACCACCTTATTGAAATAAAACTAACTCCCTCAACTTTTTCCGATCACTCAGCTCAAATAGTCACAATTGACTGTGCCCAAATTCAAATATCACCCTTTCCACTTACAAGAACAATAAGAGTTTTACTCCCAGAAACAACCCCTGAATTTCTGTTCTCTGAGACCTACATAATGCTAAACAAAATCAAAGATATGACTTTGAACCCGGTCCAGAAATATCTAGAATTTATGGGAATGTTGTCCTTTAACATTAACCATATAACAAAAAAACAACCTCCACCATCAAGACTTTTGTCTCTGGCAGATCAGTTACACCAGAGAATAATCATGATTAACCCATCACACTGCACCCAGCAGTATATATTCAAGCTTACACATGCATACAATAAAGCATGTGAAGAACTCAAAAGCTATCTGAAGATAAAGAAAAGCAAGGTATGCCTAACCAGGCCACACACTTGGACAAGAGATTATATAAGATGGGCGCTGGGGAACCAACCAGATGTAAAAGTGCCAATGGCACTATATACAAATAGTGGAACATATGCAGGACACAATATGATTATGCCAATTTTTGAATAAAGAAAAATTACAAGAAAGTCAACCATATAAAATACCACATAATCAGTTTGGCCCATCAGAGACAAAAACCCCATTCACAAAAGATCTCTTCACAACAAAACTAAATACTATTCGAAACGCTTGCCATCCAGGTACTCCTGGAGTTCCATTGTTTGTATTAAAGCATCTAAGTAAATTCACAACAGAATATTTGTGTCAGTTAGCAAACCATCTAGCACAACAAATTCAACCCATGGAGGGTGTCTATCCAATAGCCATAGTACCCTATAATAAAAAGAAAGCAATTATTCCACCTATTACAGACCTCAGACCAATATCTATGGGACCTTTGCCAATCAAAATTCTGGAGAAAATTATTAAAGATGAAATTGAACCGTATATAATGCCACTTATCTCCGAAGCACAATATGCAAAGAAAAACTCTTCAACAACAGAAGCAGCTTTATTCTTCAAAGCAATTCTAGCAACAGTAAAACAGCGGAAAAAATACGGACCCGTTGTTGTGCAGCTTGACATAGAAGCTGCATTTGACTCAGTCAATATATACACACTTCTAAAAATGCTAAAAGACACAGAAATTCCTAGAACACATCTATATATAATTGCTAACCTGCTTCTGAACAGAGAGATCCATATAACTTTAAATGGAAGAAACTCACCATCTTTCACACCCACCAAATCTATATCCCAAGGATCCCCTCTTAGTTCACTATTGTTTATATTTTACATCAATCCCCTTATTAAAAGCATACAAAATGCATTTACTGGGATCGAGATACCAGACACAACACAGCGCACTACATGCATCGCCTATATGGATGATGTTACCATATTCCTAACATCAAAAAAACAAATACCGCAACTCCAAAAGATATTACAAGAATATTCACAAAAATATGAATTATCATTTAATCCAGCAAAAACCACAGCCTGGTCTCTATACACTGGTAAACCCTGTACATCAATTTACAAATCAAAACCAAACTCTTTCCTTGGGTTCCCATTTCATATGGGAATTACAGGAATGAGATGTCATATCCAAAATAAACTTAAAGAAGAAGCCACAAAAATTATAAACTCCTTGTCCAAGGCATATCTTTCACTATATTCCAAAGTACAGTTAATTAACCAGCTTATCACAACCAAAATAACTTACTATGTACCGGTTATTTCATTCTCAAAGGGGTTCATTTCAAAAATTAAAACCATATATAATAAACTACTTTGGGCCAGAAAAACAGTAGCAATTTCCACAAAAAAACTTAGCCAACCTCTAATTAAAAATGGACTTGGCTTGCACAACATCAATGTTTTTCATATACAGAAGTTAAGGAACTCAATAATCACAATACTTGCCAAATACCCCAAAATTAACCACTTGCTAGAAGTTACTCCAACAGATAGACCACCTCCAAAAGGTTCCTTTTTCACCAACATTATATACCAATGCAAAACCACAGACAAGATTCCAGAACAGTATTTGCATAAGTATTCATACTGGGATATTTATGGTTTAATAAACAGAGAAGCAGATACTAATGTTATACAACCTATGCTAGGAATTAACAACAAGAGACTACTCAAGGAATATAAAAAATGGGCTCTAGAGCCCAAATACTTTGATTTTATCATGAAAATCAATCTCATTGCCTTGCCAACAACCCACTTTCTTTATCATAAAAGAATGTATATATCTATTGACCCCTTCTGTGGACTCTGCCATCGAGCAGAAGAGACACTGGACCACTTTATTTATCAATGTGTAGCACTTAACCAAACACGACAGATGATATGTAACACCTACAGAAAACCGGGTACAATCATTAATCACATAATAGCTGCTTTTCAGGGAAGATCAATACCTAGCATTAGGGCAGCCACATTTGTTCTATATGCGTATTGGTGCACCCGATGTACTTTCTTAATTGGCAATAACACCAGACGACACCCAGCTACATTTAGCAACAAACTGCTACACATTCGAAATAGAGATAAAATAATAATCAACCCCCACTTATATGCAGCAACATGGTCATTGTTAAAACAACCATCAATGCTGTGAATGCTGCAAAGAAAAACTATCATACAACTAACATTCAAAGTGATATGCGGACAAAACTGAATAAGCTCCTCAAACTTTAGAACTCTGATTATTTTTGCTTGTTTAATTTTTATATTGTTATAGTCCATTAACCACAAAGTGTAACCACTAAATTCATTTATATGTGTTTACCCTAATATTATTCATTGTATGTTAAATTTCAAATTTTTCTAGATGTAAACTTATGTAAACCATTGAGATCAATAAAGCCTTTATTGAAACGTAATAATAATAATAATAATAATAATAATAATAATAATAATAATAATAATAATAATAATAATAATAATAATAATAATAATAATAATAATAATAATAATAATAATAATAATAATAATAATAATAATAATAATAATAATAATAATAATAATAATAATAATAATAATAATAATAATAATAATAATAATAATAATAATAATAATAATAATAATAATAATAATAATAATAATAATAATAATAATAATAATAATAATAATTTAATTTAATTTAATTTATTAAACATATAATCTCCTTGTGATAAATAAATCACGCATGGAGCTTAACAAAAATACATGTGCAATAAAATAAAAAACATTAATATACAATAAAATAATTAAATAGAAATAAAAAGTTTTTGATTATCATCAATTACAATCCAGTTCATAATTAATTTTCTCAAAGTTTTCCTTGATAAGTCATTAACATTAAATCCAATGTTTCTTATAAAAATATTATAAAATCTTGGACCAAGATAACATTTCTGATATCTGCAATGAGTTTTAAAGTACACTGGTTCAAATAATAAATCAAAATCACTTGATCTAGTCACCATTATTGATGAAGAATTATATTTATTCATTTTTTTGTATTTAATATAATAACACAAAATATTCACTAAAAATAATTGATGAATAGTTAAAACTCCAGCACACTTAAATAATTCAAGTCTTGGCAAATCCAAAGGTTTAAACAAAATAATTCTTAATGTAAAATTTTGTAGTGTTTGCAATGACTTCAAAAAATATGCTGCAGTGCCACCCCATAATGTTATACCATAAGAAAGTCTGCTTAAGAAAATTTGTTTATATATACTTAATAGGACAGATTTATTCAAACAATCTCTTAATCTATAAAAAAAGAAAATTAAGTTTTCTTAATTTTACTTGAAGCCAAAGAATATGTTTATCCCAATGTAAATACTCATCCAAAACCAAGCCAAGGTAAGAAATTGTTGAAGTCCTGGTAATTTTCTGACAAGACGTTTTATTAACATAAGGCAATTGAATTAACAAGTCTTTTGCTGGAATATTTTTAAGAGAATACATTATGTAATTACATTTATTAATATTTAGCAGTAATCTATTACTGTTCATCCATTGTGTAATTTTAAATAAATCTTCATTCACAAGTTTCTCAAGTAAACTATATGAAACTGCTGAAGTAACCAAAGCAGTATCATCTGCAAAACAAAAAATGTTAGAATGAAGAGAAAGATCAAGCAGATCATTAATATAAACAGTAAATAACAATGGACCCAGGACTGAACCTTGAGGAACTCCATATCTAATTATTTCAGAATCACTCAAAAAATTATTAATTTTCACAAATTGGCTTCTATTACTTAAATAAGATTTAAACCATTCAAGCATAGCACTCCTTATGCCACAATGGTGTAACTTAATTATTAATATATCATGTGGAACACAGTCAAATGCTTTCCGCAAATCTAAATAAATGCCTATAGTTTTGTAACCTTTTTCTAAAGATTCAGTGATGACTGAAACATGTTCAGATAAAGCCAGTTCTGTAGATCTTCCTGGCAAAAACCCAAATTGATTGTTTGAAAATAAATTATATTTTTGAAAAAACAAAACAATTCTGTTTTTTACACACATTTCCAAAATTTGAGACAATGTTGATAAAATAGAAATTGGCCTGTAGTTTTCCAAACATTCCCTATCTCCACTCTTAAAAATAGGTGTAACAACAGCAGATTTTAAACAATCTGGAAATATACCTGAATCAATAGAAGAATTAAATAAAAAAGATAAAATTGGTAAAAGAATGGAAACATTTTCAATTAATATTTTTACAGAAATACAATCCAAACCAATACATTTTTTATGTCTCATTTTATAAAGAGAATCTAAAATTTCACAATCTTCAATCTCTTTAAAAACAAAAGAATTCAGGATAGATTTCTTATATTGAAAAACATGAGAACTGCAATTATTGTCAAAACTATTCATTAACAATTCCACACTGTGTACAAAATATTGATTGAAATGATCAGCTATTAGTTTTGAATTATTTAAAACATCAATAGATATTTCATTAATCTTTAGTCTAGAAATTTGTGAAAATCCTTCTTTAAAAATAAATTTTTTAACAACAGTCCAAAAGTTGCTTAATTTAGTTGATTTTAAAGAATCAATTTGAGTAGAATAGAAAATCAATTTAGCTTTGACTATATCTTTCTTTATTTCTTTATCAAGAACCTTTAGCTGAATTTTTAAATCTTCATTAGCAGGAAACCTTTTGAAAAGCTTGTACAATTTATTCTTACTGTTAACTTTTGATATTAACTCATTTGTAATCCAATCATGTCTCTTCAGATCTTTCTTCTTTATATATTTTATAAAAGAACAATAATCTATAAACTCCTTCATCTTGTCAACAAAGAATGAAAATGCACAATTTACATCATTCAACTCAAAGATTAAATTCCAATCATATTTAGTAATTAAGGATTTCAAACGATCATGAGATAAAAGTTTAAAACACTTTTTACTATGAGAAAAATTCTTTTTAAAAGTAACAACAATTCCTCTGTGATCTGTAAGACACCAATCCAAAAAAGATGTTTTCAAAAGAATATTTTCAGGACATCTAGCAAAGACGTGATCAATAAGTGAAGATGATGAAGATGTAACACGTGTAGGATGAAATAAACATTGAATAAATCCAAAAAGTGACAGCATATTTAAATAATGTTGAGCAGCAACAGAAATTTCACCAGAAATATCAATGTTCAAGTCACCAACAAGAATAATGAATTTATCATTTAATTTAATAAGCAAATCATCAAGTTCGTCACTAAAGCTTTCAACTGTATGACTGCAAGACCTATACAGAGCAATAAGTGTTAATTTGTCTGAACCTAAAATGAAATTTAAAACAAGACATTCAGAAGAATCAAACACTGCATCAATAGAAGTCACACAAAGCACTGATTTATAATAAACTAAAACTCCACCTGACCTATTATTAATTCTACAATTAATAATTGATGTATATCCCTCTAACTCATACAGTCCTTTTTCACATTCCTTAATCCAGATCTCAGACAAAATTATAATATCAAATGAATAATCAAGTGAATGTAAAAGAATTAACAACTCATCAAAGTGTTTCCTCACACTACGAATATTTATATGAAAAATCTTAAAATTTTCAATAGCCAAATTATCTTTTTCTGTAACAGTATTTTTAAAAGATAATCCATGTCATAAATTAGACAAATCCGATTCAGAAACAATCCTAATAGCCCTATCCCCAGTATCTTTCCTCAACCAAATTTTCCCATCTTTAATCCAAACAAATCTATACTTATTTTCTTTAGCCATTGAACGAACTTTCCAAAATAATTTCCTATTTTCAGGCAACAAATCTTCATTCAAATATATACGCTTATCAGCTGTAGCAATGGGCAAAACATCAGATAGATATAATTTAATTCTTTT
The DNA here is from genome assembly GCA_028023455.1 of Epiperipatus broadwayi. Lineage (NCBI taxonomy): Eukaryota > Metazoa > Onychophora > Udeonychophora > Euonychophora > Peripatidae > Epiperipatus > Epiperipatus broadwayi. Next base: position 1,085,202 of record JAQFVV010012461.1, on the reverse strand, counting down.
ACCTCCTGACAAGAATAAATCTCTTACCATTTTACTAACAAAATTAACTTTTATTACAGGCCTAAAACTACCTCCATATTTTAATCTATAAATAGAATTAATATAATTTTTATTAAAGTCTGACAATTCTAATTTTTTAGCTATATTTTCAACAATATTAAATAAATTTTCATCATTAGCATAATCAACACCAACAATTTCAATATTGTTTTCTAATCTTTGCTGCTTTAAATAAAAAACTTCTTTTTGCAAATTGCATAACAAAGAATCTTGTGCTTTTACTTTTTCTTTCATTTCATTAAATTCTCTAATCAATATTTTTATATTATTTTGAACTAATTCAAGTTCTAAAGTAAGTTTAGCAAAAGATTGAGATAAGGAATCAATATTATTCTGTAAAACAGGCAGCATATCAAGTTTTCTATTCATCTGCTGAAGTAATTCAAGACTAGAATTATTATCTAAAGAATTAGATAAGGAATCAGAACTAGATCCATCATTTAAAGTCAAATTTAAATTAGTTCCTGCTCTACAATTTTTACACCTCCATAATGCTTTATTTGTAGATGACATATTTTTAAATGTCTTTTCACTTACTGTACTACATTTAAAATGAACATTCCCATTACAACCCAGACAAGTTATAAAATTTCCACCAAAAGGAAGAGCTAAATGACAAGAATTACATTTATCCATAATATTAAAAACCTTAAGTTTTAAAACCAAACAAACAAAAAATAAAATTAAAACTAATTAAAATTCCAACAGAGATTAAAAAGTAAGATAATTAAGAATCTAAAGTAAAGATAAAAAAAAAATCAAAAAGAATAAAATAAATAAAATAATTAAAAAAAAAAAAAATTACAACAAAGATAAAAAACTAAGATAAAAAAAAAAATTCTAAAACAAGATTAAAAAATCAAAAAAAAAATGGCTACTTAAAAATAAGTTAAAAGAAATCAATAAAAAAAATTGAAATATAAAACCATTAGAAAATAAAATACATACAAAACAATATCAATAAAATCTCCAAACTCTACTTAATAATACCATCACAAATAGGAAAAAAAACTTAGCCAAATAAGAATTATAGAATTCAAAAATCAGAGAGACAAATAACACATGTTAACTCTACAAAGTCAGCAGCAATAATCCATAATAATAATAATAATAATAATAATAATAATAATAATAATAATAATAATAATAATAATAATAATAATAATAATAATAATAATAATAATAATAATTTAATTTATTAAACATATAATCTCCTTGTGATAAATAAATCACGCATGGAGCTTAACATAATAATAATAATAATAATAATAATAATAATAATAATAATAATAATAATAATAATAATAATAATAATAATAATAATAATAATAATAATAATAATAATAATAATAATAATAATAATAATAATAATAATAATATGGAAACAAAAATATACAGTGGCTCTCAAATTGATCCTTCAAAATATTTAGTCAGCCAAGGGTTTTGTGCCTGCTCAAGGCAATCATCATCACCATCAGGTGGCACAGGTATAATTATATCCCACAACTGCCCTTTTGATTCTTTTAAAATTATATATATTGACTCTAATCTTATCATAATAACACTCCATCATAAAAATATCACACTTAACCTAGTATTTGTCTATATACCACCAGGCCCTGTCATCATCTCCAGAATAATGGCAACAATAAATTCAATGCTTACAGCAACACCAAATGTCATAATACTCCTGGGAGATTTCAACATGACCTACCAAACTTTTGTCACCAAATGGATCCATCAAATAACAATCCCACTTATGAGTGCTGAAGGTTTTCTCCCATTAAACTCAATATCTTTTAATAACAATAGATATAAATCACTTATTGATTTGTGTTTCTACTCCCCAATGTTACATCATTATTTTAATCTTGAACTCTGTCCATCTATAATCTCAGATCATGCTGCCCATTCATCACCCTCGACCTAACAAAAATACAGAATACAATAGCCCTTCAAAAGACTATGCGAATACTTCTTCCAGCACAAACAACTGAATTGCTATATTTAGAAACATATATAATACTCCAAAAACTTCAAAACATGTCACTCGATCCAGTACAAAAGTATATAGCATTCACTAATATACTTTCTTTCAACATCAATCATATTACTTGCAATTCAACACCCCCACCAGATTATTAGCTTTGGCAGATAAACTACATAAAAGAATAACCATTTCCAGACCAACTACAGATAATCAAACACAAATTAAAAAAACTTACAGAAATATACAACAATACATGCAACACACTAAAGCAATATGTAGCAATAAAAAAGAAAAAATATACCTTACCCAACAACACACTTGGACCAGAGCATACATATGGTGGGCACTGGGATACCCATCCACAGTCAGAGTGCCTATGGCACTTGAAATAGATGGCTCTATAATAGCTGGATATAACATGATATACCCAATATATCAACACTTTAAAAAAAAACTACAAAAACAAAGAGTGTACATACCAAATGAAGACATATTTGGAGACCCTGAAACAGACACACCAATAAAAACAACAGACATTGTATTTCAACTTGCAACAATAACAAACACATGTCACCCAGGACCACAAGGAATTCCCAAATTTGTGTTCAAACATCTTAGTCACTTCACAGCCAAATACCTGTGCGATCTAGCCAATTACATATCCCAAAAAATGTACAACATACAAAGTCTATACCCAATTGCAATGGTTCCATTTAACAAAAAACCAACATCAATATCATCTTTATCTAATCTACGACCAATTTCAATGGGACCTTTAGGAATAAAAATTCTTGAAAGAATAATAAAGGAGAAAATAGAACAACATATACTCCCTGTGTTATCATCAGCACAATATGCCAAAAAAGGATCATCCATTGGCCAGGGTGCCTTAATGTACAAAACAGTAATCGAAGTAGTAAAAAAAAGAAAGAAATATGCACCAATTATAGTTCAACTAGACATTGAGGCAGCATTTGACTCAGTGCCTATAGCCAAATTATTAGATGTGCTGAGGAAAACAACAATACCTCCATCCCTACTATATAGAATAGCCAATCTGCTACTCAGCCGTGAAATTCACATCACATTGAATGGGAAAAATTCACTAGCCTTCAGACCAAGTCAATCCATCCCACAAGGATCCTCCGTCAGTGCCTTGCTCTTTACAATATATATAAATCCTCTATTAATAGAAATACAGAAAAAAATAAAAGGCATTCAAATCCCAAACACTGCTTTAAATATATCATGCATAGCCTATATGGATGATGTAACCATTTTCCTCCCCTCTAAAAAGAACCTCCCCATATTACAAGAGATAATCAAGAATTATACCTCAAATTTTAATTTAAAAATTAACACAAATAAAACTGCTGCATGGTCACTGTACAGAGATGTTTAATGGTAAACCATATGCTTTCCTTGGTTTCCCATTCTACCTTGGAAGCAATGGAATGAGGCAAAAAATTCAAAATAAATTAAAAAAAGATGCTGAAAAAATCACTGCCTCACTTGAAAAGTCATCCCTGTCAATATACACAAAGGTAGCACTATTTAATCAACTTATAATTACAAAAATTACCTACTACACACCTATAATCATATTTGCAAAAACATTCATATCTAAAATCTCATCAATCTGTAACAAACTACTATGGAAGAGAAAGACAGTGGCAATTTCTTTAAAAAATCTGAGCAGACCACCACATAGCAATGGACTTGGACTCCATACAATCAATGTTTTTTACATACAGAAACCAGTAAATCTAATAACAGCAACCATAAAAAGATTTCCAGACCTGGAGTGGGTAATTAGTATAATACCCACAGACAGACCACCCCCTTCATATGGATATCTATCCACACTGATTGAAGAACTCAAGCCAATATACAAAAAAAAATATCACTCAATAATGACAACAAGTATACATACTGGGACATTTATAATATACTATACTCAAACCAGACACCTAATCTACAACTATCAGTTCTTGGGATAGACAACAGGCAACTACTGCAACAATTCAGAAATTGGTCATTAGAACCAAAATTATTTGATTTTCTACTTAAGCTTAATCTTAATGCTCTACCCACAACACATTGCCTTAGATTTCGTAGATTCTATACAAATATAGACCCGATGTGTGGGCTATGTCATAGACAAGAAGAGACACAAGATCATTTTCTTCATTCCTGCAGTGCCCTAGAAACAATACATCACACAATGTTTACCACATATAGAAAGGCTATCATTTCATTTGATGAAATAATAAATACATTTAAAAAAGGCAACATCCCTGCTATTCATGCAGCAACATATAGCCTTTATGCCTACTGGTGTACCAGATGCACTTTTGCACTTGCTAATAACCCTCGACACCACCCAGCAACATATTCAATAAAACTAGAACTGTTCAGAAAAAGAGACAGCATCCTAGCTCAACCAGATGTGTTTGCAGCCACATGGTCACACTTGAAACAAAGATCCAGTCTATAAACTATAAAGTCCAATATGATAGATGGTGACATTTTCAATATCAGCTTTTTTCCAACTTCAAAGAGATGCAAGCATAAACTGAACTAAATAGAAGACCAAATTTAAAAACAAGAAAGAAAGTATGCAGAAATGATAAAGACTTGTATAGTGAAAGTTATTGTAATTTGTTTTGCATTTTGTAACAAATCAATATAGTACTAGATGTGACTCTGTAACTTTTTTAGACTCAATAAAGTTTTGCTTTGAAACATCATCATCATCATTATCATCATAATAATAATAATAAGAAGAAGAAGAAGAAGAAGAAGAAGAAGAAAAAGAAGAAGAAGAAGAATTTTGTCTTGTATTTGTACACGAACAACTAAAATGATTAATAAATAAAGAAATAAATGAATTAATTCATAAATTAGCTCTAAGATAGTTTGAATTTACATCCACAATGAACTCATGAATTTGTAAAAATGGTCCATAATAAGTAAATTTTCTTAGCAAAGAAGATAAAGTTCAATAGGTAATATTTTACTTGCTAATGCACTATAGTATAGAATATACACTTAAATATTTTAATAGTAAATAAATTGTGTAATAAAATAGTTTTATGATTTATACAATAGGCAAATCAAAGTTCTTAGGTTAACAATAATAATACTATTTACTGAAGTAAACATTCTCATTCAGATGGGTTAAAACCAAGAACATAGTTTTAAGTTTTAATTTTACCAATTGCAATCTAATACCATATAATTTATCTTTATAATTTATCCTTACTAGATTAAAATTAATAGAAATGATCTATAATTAAAATTACTAATGCATGCAGTCATAAAGAATTAATTACAAATTAACATGTTAGCAACTGATGTCTCTTAATTATGTGAGTCTATTATTTAAGCTTATATTGAATGACAAGTTAAAATTACCTCATAATTAAGATTTTTAATAAAAAAAAGACTGATAAATATTTTATCATTAAGCTACTACTATACTCTTAACCATTATTGATAAATGAAATTTATATCTTATAAATAATTTTTTAAAAAAAATTCTCAGGGTTTGTTACCAAGTTTAGCATATATATATAATTTCAGCTTACCTTCGACTATTCTACAATGTTTTCCTTAGTATGTTGATGATAACAAAATACAAATGTAAGTTTCCATGAACATTTTATCCTTAAATGATATCCAACTATTCCTTTTTCAATATTACAATCCATGGTAAATTTTGATAGTTTTATAGCTTCATGGCAGTTAAGCATAGCATTTGTTATTAATTATTTCATATGAGTAATAAAGATAACAAATGAGGAGGGGGGTTCCCCCTTTAAATAATTTTTTACTCACAATATATATTTCCTTGTCATAAGTCCAGAATCTATTTGTACAAATAAGGTAAGATAAAACACAAAATTTTAAACAACTGAAAATATCTGAGTTCTCCTTGCTGAATTTGTTTCTGTAGCTATAAGAACACAAAACACAATCTTTTTCTTTTCCTTTTTATTTTAAACACTGGCTCATAAACATGTGATTATCTTTTTTTCTAATTTTAATAAGGCATTGTAATCATTCAATACAACTTGATAAGAATTATTTCATTTTTAAATTTAATACATAAAGTAGCTATTCATTCTACATTTATCTCGCATTTTCTTAAATGTAAGAACTTTAATTGTTTTCTTTATTTAGTTATTTATACACTACAATGGTAACTATACATGGAAAGATCTGTATATCCCAATATATATATATAAACTGATTTTTAATGGTATATATATTAACGGCTACTTGTAAAAAACTATGGCCATCCTAATTCTATAAAAAGAGAAAGAGAGAAAATATAATTACTTAAGATTTTTACTATGACTACACAAACATATTTATAAAATACAATTATTTACAAAATAGAAACAATGCATAACAGAAACTGAAATTTATATAAAATATTTTAGAAGCCACATAACTATATTCTTTCAAACAAATTCACTTTCCTTTGTAGTTTTTCAATGCTTATTTTATAAAATTAAAATTAATCCATCTAACAGTTTCAATCTTTTTCAGAGCTCCTCCTTACTGGTCAGCTTTTCCAACTGACAAGATTGCTGGGCAATCAAAACTGTCAGACAAATTCATTTTAATTTAATAAAATAAGGATTGAAAAAGTAAAAAGAAAGATGAATTTGTTTGATTTTTTAAATAATTTTATCAATGCATAGAGGATGAATTGATAATATATTCTATCAGCCACATTCCCCTTTAAGTAAAGCAAACTTGAATTTTGCAGTGCATTTAAAAGAAATGTCTCTTAAATGTATACTGGAATGATGTTATGTGTATTGAAATTTAAGATAATTCAAACAAGGAATTGAAATTAATCGAGATACTGCCAAATCTCTAGTGCTCGTTACAATACTTAACTGACAGCCAATCAGATGTCATGGATAGCTGTTGAAATGACATCCAAAAACACAACAAAGATTTTATGAGAAAAGGGCGGCCACCCTTTTTTCTACTTTTCTTTCTATATATCTAAGCCAGTCGTAAGCATTTAGGTTTGAAAGCTTGAAGCTTTAAATATCTTCATAATTAATTCACTGAGTCTAAATCATAAATGTACAATGTGAAATCCTATGATTTACTATGAAGTAGTTTTTAGAATACATAACAAGCAGTAAAGTATGTAAATAATATTTTAATTTGCGAAACGCCGATAGTTGAAAATTGAAATAAATCGAGATACTGCTAAATCTCTAGCGCTCAGATGTCCCGGATAGCTGTCGAAATGACATCCAAACCTAAACACACAACAAAGATTTTAACTCGATTTATTTTAATTTTCAACTATCAGCGCTTTGCAAATTAAAATATTATTTAAACGAGGAATGTGAAATTAATTAAACAAAGATCTTAAGTTGTAAATAAATACTCCTTGTTTAAATTAGTTTGAATTTCAATATATATATATATAACATGATTGCAATAAACATTCAAGAGATTCCTTTTAAATGGGCTGTAAGATTCAAGCTTTTCTTTATTTAAAAGGGAAGTGGAGCTGAAACAATATAGTAATGACTCATTTAAAATTATGGTTACATATGTTTGCACATTGGCATTTTACTCTTTTATGGGACATCTAGCAATGATGCTTTTTAAACAACATTTTTTTTTTTAATAAAACATTTTGCTAAATTGTAGTTTTTATTTTAGTTTATGCTCAGTAATATCTTCTTAGTGTAAGCAATCAATATGAATGTCTTTAAGATTATTTTTTCATAACATAAACAACATTTGCCTCTCCCATAAAAGTCATGTTCAATTTCTCTATAAATACTTGTTAGAATATCTGTTAGATTTCATCTGCTTTACATCATCATCATCATTATAGCTGATTGATCTTATGATATAATACTATGAAATATTTTAAAAGAAATTATGCTTTGCTTCCATTTACAAAAAAAAAAAATTGAAAAATAACTGTCCTATATACAATGAATTTATTTGAAATAGTGTTCAACTCTACAGTGAAGTACTGTATCGTTTAATTAATTCAAAATGCAAGTGCAACACATAGGAGTCTTTGTTGAATCTCTACATCTAATTCTGTATCTGTATCTTTAAACTAACTCGTAATTTCAAACTGATAATGTTTCAAACCAAAACTTACTGAAGTTCTTTTTCTATCATTACCTGATATAACAGCTGAAAATTTTTAATATTAATTACGTAAGTTTTTTACATGTCATATTACAAACATTAACAATATAATTTAAATTATACTCTGTCTTAGTATAAATAGAACAACCATTAACACATAAGAATAAAATAAAAAAATAAAATTAAAACAAAATACAGAATAAAAATAGAATATATATAGGGAATAATTAATTAATAAATATAGAATGTAAAAAAGGGTAAAAAATGAATGGTAATAATGTAAATTAAAAGATATTATAAGATGTATATATAGAATGTAAATTATATATTCATGTATATTTATCATTATATTTATATTCATATGTTTGTATTATGTTGCAGTTCTGAAGAAGATTGCTGGGGCAATCAAAACTGTAAACTGTAAAAAAAGGATGGTAAATAAAGCATTGTGCAACAGTAGTAAAGTGAATGGACAATTTAATATTATATGGTAAATTAAAAACCCAAGAAGATGAAGGTTTTAGCCTTTTTTAAATCTGTTTAGGTAAAACTTATCACAATTAAACCTATCTCGCATTCTGATTCTATTTTATAAAGCCATGGATAAGCTGTTTTTATATAATGTTAGGACAAAAATAATGCACTGATACTCAAACCCCATCAAAAACCCTTCCGTATAAATCTCATTTCTAATATTTTTTTAAAAAAAGTTTTGCATATATTGTTCCGATGAGATAACGCAATGACATGTTGCCAAATACCAACAATAAATAAAAATTTTGAGACACTATTTTGTCATATTTAAATAAGTATTATTTATGACAGATCAGTCAATACAGCATCAAACTCTCCATATGGTCATGCCACCAACTACGAGCTTTCATAATCAATGGATGCAAAAAGGTTTGTGCATAAAATCCCTAACCAGTTGCTACTCATCTACTATTACCAAACTAGTTTCTATCTTGTGCCTTTTATCAGTGAGGAACTTTGGATTTGAGATCACTCACATAGATCTTAGGATCTAATGCAAGCCTCCAGCCTCCATTTACCTACTTAGTTAACTATAAAGCTATGATCCCAATATAAAAATACAATAATGTTTTTAATAGTTCATTCATTTGTATACTCATAGCTTTATAGTTACCTAAGTTGGTAAACGGTTGTTGGAGGGTTGCATTAGATCCAAAGCTATAGGTGCAGAGCTTTCAGATCCAAGGTTCCTCACTGATGATGGCCATAAGTTTGAAATTAGTCTGGGAATACTGGGTGGATAGATACTAGATGGGAATTTTATGCACAAACCTTCTTGCTTCCATTGATTTCTTATGTTTGCACTGAGTGGTACTATTGTATAGAGAGTTTGCTATTGTATTAACAGATTGTATAAGCATAGGAAATGGTGATCATATGATGGAACAAAGAAAGATTTTATTTGATCACACTATAAACATTAAAATTTACCATACAACTGTTTAGGGAAAAATATTGATGTGTTGAACAGTATAAGATAGGTTTTTAGATGATCATACTCTACATTGTGGAGTGCAAAATCATTATGGAAGAATTGATGATCAAGCATATTAATATTATGATTGTCATTATGAGTATAATTTTAGACATTATTTTCAAATATGACGTTTTACAAAATTGTGATGTAATAATAAAGTAGATATAATAAAAGCTGATTGTTTTCATTTTTATTAAAAAGGGATAATTTTAAAAATATTTTTGAAAAATATACTTTTTCAAAAGTAAGTACTGTACTGCTTGTATAATTTACTGGGGACTACTTTTCTTATACAACTATGTGACGCAATAAAAAAATCCACATTTGCTTAATTTTTAAAAATTAGTCTTAGAAATGTATTCGTAAAAGTAAAAATAGGTATTAACTTTCAATTAAGATCTAGAAATGAAAAGAAAACAAATTAGATGCTTATAATTAGCTTTTTTACTGTTACATTTTAAATAATATAAAAAAGTTATAAACATTTCTAATAAATTGTTGCATTTATTTAGATAAATTTCATTTGGAATTTATAAAATTATTCTTTAAATCAGAGAAAAGAATTAGTTTTAGCTGTGAGTGGTCATTTGTAAAACTACAAAATGTGTGCTTCAACCAGCACATAATTACTGTACTTTTATACTTTTAGCTTTAATGGACATCTTTATTGAGTAAGATAAGAAACAATTCAGGTAGAGGTGTAAACAATTAACTCAATGTTAGGCTTAACCTTCAGTGAAAGCATTTGGAAACAAAACACTATTTGGTTGTCTTGATTGTAAAAAATAAATAAATAATATATTATTAAAGTATTAATGACAAATGTAATTTTCATTAAAAGACATTTAGCAATTTAAAAAAAAAAAAGGCAATTTACCACAATATAAATAAAAACACTGAAACTATTTTAAGTTTTGTCTCTATATTTTTTAATGTTTACTATCTTTTTTTATGTTCGTTTCCCTATTTAACAAATGTTGTAATCATAATGACAATGAACTTCTTTTCAACTTTTAGTTTAATATTTTTAAAAGAAATCGTACATTAATAAAAAAAATTTAAAAATGCAAATAAAAAATTTAATTATATATTTAATTTTTCTTACAAGTTTACAAAATAAATAAATTCCAAAATTTAATTAGAAGTTTCAATGAAATAAAAAAATTAGCCCATTATTCATTTTTTATATAAAATCAGTAGCAACGCTATGGCTTTAGTATCGTTACTTTTAAAGAAAAATCGTATATAATAAACTTGTTAATTGAGTCAGTTTTTTATTTATGTCATTGATTGCTTATTTCAAATTTATAATTTTATTTTTTAATTCAGTTTAAACTATCATAGTAGTCCTAATATCTATAAACCAGGGGTTTTTTTTTTTAATTTTCATTTGCACATTATATTTCATATATATGCAATTAGTCATTGCTATCTAACTTTAAAAAAACACAACTAATGAAATTAAATGTATAAACACATTTTAATGACAAATCCTATAAAAAAGCAAGTGTGTAATTTTTATTCCTTAACCAAAAGAGTAAATTAACCTTTAACCTGATTTAAAATGTTTATTTTATAGCAATGATATTACAAAATAAAAAGTGTGAACTTTTTTTTTTTTTTAAGTGTCATAGCATCGGCCGGGAAGGCAGTCGCGCTGACCTCTCGACCACCAATGCAAGACAAAAGTGTGAACTTTGATGTTCGTTTTTTGTTTTATTTTAGAAAATCATTTCCTTTGTTTTGACTTTTTTTTTTTTTTTGATCTTAAACATCTAATTGTTTTTTTACTGTCTAAAATTAGATATATATTTAAATTACTATTTTTTTTTAAATCGATTCTGTTGTGCGCATGCATGTTGCGAGTTGTGTGCGTGTATGTTTATAACACTGAAAAATTGTCTTATGTAAGCAGAATTCATCTGTGGTATCAGTTCTCTATATATATAGTTCTCGAACAATAAACCATGCAATTCTTAATATATATATTTATTATCAAATAAATTTATTTTTAATTGTTTTATCACGTAAATTAAGTATTACACTTTTTTTTTTTATTTTCTCGAATAATAGGTTGTAAAATTATTTTTTTAATCAAGCATTGGTGGTCGAGAGATCAGCAGCAGTTGTCCCGGGTTAGCAGGTTCGCTTCCGGGCTGATGCTATGACATATGAGAAAAAAGAAAAAAAAATATTTTTTTAATGACACAAAAATTTACCGTATTAATTTTATCAATAAAATGTTTTTTTATTCAATGATAATTGATAATTATTTATTTGCCTGTATATTTTAGTAGTGTTGTGAATTTAAGTTGATTCCTGTAATCGATTGAATGATTCTTGTGTTCTATTCTTCAATTTAGTACTTAAACGTCACATAGCAGCTAATCATATGATTACAGTATTGTTGTTTTTTTTTAAAAGGAAGTTATACTTTTATATATATAACGTGCGTTTTTTCAATTACTATTTTGTAAAGATAATATTATAATGCAGACAGTTTTTTTTTAAATTATAAGAAACAAAAAACGCTAAATTTTCAAATATAATTTTAATTGTACGATTTATTATAATAATTTTAAAAATTAAACGTTAAATATAATTATAGGGGATTTGATCGCATACTTTCAAAGTCCTTGCAGCTATTCATTCTATCTCATACAACCGATACACACGACTACACATATGTAAAAATCCTTTATAATTACATCTAAACTCCACGTATATGAATTATGCTTGTATTTCAAATATCACAAATTTTTAATATAATTGTTTGTTTTTTTCAGAACACATATGAAAGTCATTAAATATTTGCAGACTGGGCAACAAATTATTAATAAAGGTACCTTTACACATTGTTCATAAGAAGTCCGAGCTTCACAGAGGTAAAACTCTCCATACAGTAGAGCCACTCAGTGCAAGCCAGAGCAATCAATAGATGCAGTAAGGTTTGTGCATAAAATCCCTATCTAGTGCCTCCTCATTCAATATCCCCAGACTAGTGTCTAGCTTGTGGCTTTCATCAGTGAGGAGCCTTGGATCTGAGAGCACTACACCTAGGTCTTAGAATTTAATGCAACCCACCAAAAAGTATGGATGCTGAACTGAATTCAGATCTATACAAGCTAATGAGCTTAGCTTGAAAACATTATTGTGTTTTCATTTTGGACTCAAAGTTTTATAGTTAGCTAAAAAAAAGTAAAGGCTGGCTGCTGAGCTTTAGATGCTAAGATCTAGGTGCAGTGCTCTCATATCCAATGCTTCTCACTGTTGAAAGCCACAAACTAGAAACTAGTCTGTGGATATTGAATGAGTACACACTGGATAAGGATTTTATGCACAAACCTTCCTGCATTTGTTGATTACTCTGGCTTGCACTGAATAGCACTACTGTGTGGAGAGGTTTGCCTCTGTGAATAACAGCATGTCACACCATTTACCACTTTCTTAAACACTTTATCAATACTCTTTATTTATATCAAAACTAACAGTTTCGACTCTCCTGCAGTCATCATCAGAGCTACAATATTCAAATATATAATTATATAATTAATACACCTACCCATATTCATATACATAATTAAATACACAAAATAAATAAAAATAAATATACATTTTAACCTGACCATTATAAATAATAAATTATAAATGATTATTTATAATGGTCAGGTTAAAATGTATATTTATTTTTGTTTATTTGATTATTTACAATGGTCAGGTTAAAATGTATATTTATTTTTGTTTATTTTGTGTATTTAATTGTGTATATGAATATGTGTAGGTGTATTAATTATATAATTATATATTTGAATATTGTCGCTCTGATGATGACTGCAGGACAGTTGAAACTGTTACTTTTGATATAAATAAAGAGTATTGATAAAGTGTTTAAGAAAGTGGTGAATGGTATGATATGTTAAAGTAGAAACCAATACATAGGAAAAGAAGGAAGAAGAAAATAACAGCATGTGTAAGCATAAAGAATAGTGAGCATGTGATGTTTAGTAGTTCAATAAGAAGTCTGACCACCAGAATTGATCCTGGAACTTCCAATTCCAATTTGGATGCTCTATCTACTGCATTAAACCATGCAGGGCAAAAAAATGCTAGTGGCTTTCTTTATTGAGTAGGAAGTCATAAAATGTTTAAGAATCAAGATGATGAGTCCTGGAATTGATCCTGGGATTTCCTAAGCTCAAAGTTGGATGTTCTATAAACTGTACCAAACTACACAGGGCAGTGTCCATCTGAGTCTATGTAATACAATGTTTTTCCATATAACTTCATTAAATCTTTTTATTTCATCCATTTTTCTTTATCCATCTATCTACTATCTATCTATTTATCATGTCTATCTGATTATCAAAGTATCTATCTATCTCTTCAACTACTTACCTATTATTGTGGACAAAAATTTTGGAAATAAATGTTTGAAGTTGCCTATATATGTGGTTGCTTATTTTTATTAAAAGGAAATTGAAGTCACATCCTCACTAGCTATCTTCTGATTAATATGGATAGCTCATCACTAATAGCAGAAACAGACTTCAAATCACCTACTGGGACTTATCTGAAAATTATTTTATCCAATCCCAAATTTAGAAAAGGTCAGATACTGATTAATGATTTTTTTCATCCAGGTAAAAAAAAATTAATAAAATATGTTTATCAAAAACAAAATATATTAATCATTTTTCACCACTCACCCTCCTATCATCTTTTAATTCTCCTAAATTTTTACTGTGTTACAACTAAGTTTAAAAAATGAGAAATTATCTGTAGTCTGTCTTCTGCTAGCTACCCATAGAACCCAAATAATGACAGGTAAGAACCAGGGTATAATTATTAACAATGACTGAAAGAGACAAACTCAAAAAACTTTATTTACTTACATGAATATATACTATAATATTTCACTTTAATTAATTACTCATTGTTACTATCTTTTAACAAATTAAAATTCAGTCTATTTTATTCACTTATACAAATGACTCAATGATATGTAGAGAATATTTTCATATATAATAATAATATATCAGTTTTATGTCAACAGAACAATGGCATCAATTACTTGGCATTTTCATTCAAATTTGAAAGGTTAAGAATTCACTTATTTATATTCCTTTTAAATATGTCAAACTAATATAATGGAAAGCATAATTAGATATTACATAAAGATTTTAAAAGATGCCATAATATAAGATTAGCAATCAACACATTAAATAGAGCAAAATGATAACATACCAATATATTAATTTATGTTAAGAAAGCAATGGTTGCATTTTAATTCTAAACATTCATTTGCTTCAACTAATGAAAATTTAAACTTTTCAACGGAAATGTATGAAAATCCAAAGTAGAAGTACTTTTTAAAAAGCAAGAATGGCATAAAAATTTTTAACTAATTATTGATTCACCCAATGATATAGAAATCACTTTGAACACTTTTTAGCAAAAACCTTTTATTGTACATATTCACCTAAATTTTGACTGTCCTGCAGTCTTCTTCAGAGCTATGATATAATGAACAAAATAAAATACATAACTGCACAAATAATACCATAAAAAATGTAAACAATAAAACACTAAAAACAACATAAAATATATAAGAAAACCTAATAAAACTGAAGTAAGTATAATTAATATTTATTTTATTTTGTTTATTATAACGTACCTTTGAAGAAGTCTGCAGGACAGTCAATATGTAGGTGTATATATATGTACTGTAGTGTTTGGTCTGGATTACAGACCCAACCCACAGAAAACAATACTAGCACCAGTATTATAATTAATATATTTATTATATTTACATATATATCTAATATAGAATAATATAGTTCTACTGTGGACTCTTGGGTCTGAGTCTTAACAATCTACCACTTCCAGTTACACCTGATAGCTTGCCTTACATATAGGGAGAATTACTCATCAGGCTGTACCAGACAGCTTGCCTTGGGTCAACAGTAGTCTTAGCAGAGTCTGGTCCTTATGTGGACTTGCCTAGCTACATGGACAAATAGCATCTTGGTATCATAAGAATGCTTACTGCTGTTTAGGTTAGCAGGGCTTCTCCTGGAGAACGCGGACCATCTTTGTAGGTTAGACAGACATTCTCTCAGTCTTTCCTCCAAAAAGGCTGACAATTTATAGCCAGATCCCTGATCACACTGGAGCATTTGGATTCGGTGATCATCACTGCTTATTGGCTTGTACTAATCATTGACTGTGTGTTTAGCTGTATATCAGCCTATTGGCCAGCAGCAACCAATGTTTAATATAATCAGATAAAAAGGAATCTAAAGCAGTCCACTTCTGATGGAAAGGAGAACTGTAACATGTACAATAAAAGATTTTTGCTTAAAAGTGTTTGAAGTGATTTGGATAAATTGGATTTATATAAGATATTATAGCAAAAGTAAAGGAAGAGGTGATTTTGGTAATATTTCTGAATACATAAGGTAGAGGAAATGTTGAAAGATAGACTTGGTATTAATGGGATTATGACATTTCGTCAGGGATGAATGTAGAATTGGAATGTGATCGATATTATGATTGAATTTTCAATATGAATGTCAGTACATTGATAAACAATCAATCCCACTTATCCATGATTTTCACACTCCTAGCTAATAAGAGTTAGATATCAATTTATTAATCATTATTGCAGATTATCATCATCACCATTTTTAACCAGGGTATCTCCAAGTTTAATCCAGTTACTCAGATTTCTAGTCTTTCTTCTCTGTAATCCACTAGCAGATCTTCTTAATTTATCCATCTCTCAGATGAGTTCTTTCTAGATCTGTAAGTTAATTGAAGATTAGTTAAGTTGATTAAAAAATAACTGCCCTTTCAAAATTCTAAGCTTGCTTGTAACCTGAAAAGATTACCAAACTTTATTTGATTAGAACTAGAACATAAATTGAGTACATGATAACCAGATGTGCTAATCACTTTGCCACAAATATCTTTAAATAATCTGGAGAATTTGTAATAAGAGCAATTTTTAAAATATTATAGCTTTTTGTTTCCTTCTTATTTACATTTTCCCTATTATTCACTTGCTATTAAAGTAGCAATGAAACGATGAAAGTATATTTCAGTCAATATAAAATTCTAACTATCTGAAAATAAAAACTTTTCAAAATATGAGAATTAAAAATACTTTAATTAAAACTTATATTATTGATCAATGTCACTGACAAACATTGTTTAGATATCACTGAGAAAATCATGATTTAGCAATAAATAATTCGATTCTATTAATTTTGAATTATCTGCCAATTTTTCAATTTATTTGTGTTGATTTAATTTTTATTGAAAAACGATTGATTTGTTATTTAATGTATTTCAAATAGTACTATTACTACTAATATGTAATCCCTTGCAGTCAAGTGCTTTTGTGGTAAATTTAATCTTTTTTAAACAAAAAAAGAGCTTCTATATTCCCTACCATGCATGAATAATGCTTCTTGTGTGATATCTGATTAATGAATATTTCTCTAGTGTGATTTTCACCATACTACTCTCACACAGGGTATGGATTGATTACTATCCACTTTTAACATCTTGTGGAAGGAGGTAATCATAAACATATGAACAGACTTGTGAAAAATATATATAATCTGCAAGAAGCATATTTTGTGCTCAACTAGCACTCATCAGATGGCACAGATCACAATCTCTTACACAGATCTTTATCATTGTTCAGTATATAACTATAGCCAATTACTACAATTTAATAGGTAAGTAGCAAACTTACTACCCTCACAACTTTTATACAAACTAATGGAAGTATATTATTATTTTTTATTAATTATTCATTAGACTAGAGATTATTCACATAATGAATAATATTTTTACGTGTGAGAGTGGTAGTGAAAATTACACTACAGAAATATCATTTATTAAGTGGATAATGTCTAATCTAATGAATGACTAATAAAATTTAAAAATGTTCTTCCTTATTTGGCACCTAAAATTAGGACCTGGATAGTAAAATTGTTTTAACATTATTAATATATCACACAAAAGCTAACCGAGTAGCCAGCAAATGCATTAAAAATTATTGCCATTAACATTTTTAAATAAATAAGTTAAAGAAAATGTATATATGCTCATACTTACAGTGCAAACAAAGTTTTATAAATTGTGTATGGGTCAAATTAAAATTAGTTTTTGAAAATGTTGTTTTATTGTGTGAGAAATAGATTATAAAAGCAAATTAAAATTTAAACTGTCTATAAAATAGCACATACACCAATAATTAATAATAAAGTACTCAAATATTAATAGTTAAAAAATAAAATATAATATTAATGACAAAAAATACTAACTCAGTAATTTATACATGTAAAATAATTTAAAATTTTATTTAAAATAAAAGAAAAAGGATCCTACATGCAATTCGAAGACCAACAACCTTACTGAAAAGAGACTAACTAATAAATAATTCAAATGTAAAATCCAAAACTTTTTTTTAATAAAAATATTTTTTTCAAATAAAAACAGAAGCAATGCATGCCTTAACTGTGCATATTTTCATTTTAAATTTACACATCAGTGAACATTTAGTATATGCGTTCTATATTTAACCAGCTTAACTACTGACAAAATATCCTAAAGGAACCTGTAGAAATTCCAACCAGGATATATTAATAGCTTTATTAAAGCCTTAAATTCTGTCACTACAAATTTAGATTTGGCAGCTATTATGTGATTTTGGGTTTGTGATTGTCCACATCTTCATAAACAAATCAGCGACTGTCGAATTCTATTATGAAGAAGATGAAAACAATGTTAACAAGAGCAGCAAACTTTCCATACAGTAATGCCACCAAGTGCAAGCTTTCATAATCAAATTCAGAATTCCTCACTGATGAAATCCATAAGCTTGAAACTAATCTGGGGATGTTGGATGAGTATGCACTAGATATGAATTTTATGCACAAACCTTTCTGCATCTATTGATTATGAAGGTTTGCACTTGGTGGCACTACTATATGGAGAGTTTAATACCAATATTAACAGAATGTGTAAGCATATGAAAAGGTGATCATGTGGTGAAAGCAATGTTAATGGATTGCTCTGAATCTGTGGATGAGATGCCAGTGATGTCTATTACGATCAAGTACAAATGCCTTTATTGTTGGATCTGGAAAAAATGTATTTATTACCTCATAAAATTCCATTTTTTACATCAACATTTTTTTATTGTAGATTTATGGCCAAGCTTCCAAACAGGAGATCTTAATTTGCGATGATTTTTATGCAGTGATACTATTTTAATATCGTGATATTTTATGCACTGACTTATTTTTATTTGCAATGATTCTAGTACTTCTAAACTAGATCAATTTTAATTTATGTTGTTGGGTAAATTATAGAGTGCTTTACCTTTACAATGTTTTTATCTTAGATATTACATTTGCAACTGTATATTTAATTGATTTCAATTGTAAATTATCTAGAGGTATTTTTAGATTAGAGTATGGTCAGCTTAATGCATTCATTATAACCTGAAAATGCAAATTAAGATTCCTCGATTTACATAAAATACAATTTTTGGTTAGTTTATATGTATATATTAAAAAAATATATATTTGATTAAATAAAAAAGTTCAAAATAAATAGTAAAGATATATTCTATTTAACTGTTTTGAAGCATATTATTTATTTAAAACTAGGCTGAACAAACCATAACATTTAAGTAACATATAGGGGGTTTGAATGCAGATTTTTGCATGACCCACAACTATCCAAGCTATCTCATACTGCTGATACACTTGATCACACACATGTTGAAAAAACAAATAATCACCAATATTTGTGTGATCAAGTGTATCAGCAGTATAAGAGCATGGATAGTTGAGGGTCGTGTGAAAGTCTGAGTTCAAACCCCCTATATATTACATACTGGATTGCAAGTATGAAAAAGCCTGTACTGTAAAAAAAAATTCATATATTATAACATTTAAGATAAATTTTATTTTTCCATTATAAAGGTCAGGATGTTACCAACAATTAGCAGAGATTACTTTAATTAAGTTACTTTTTTGAGAATAATAGATATTGCATTAGTATAATTTAAAAATCAATTTGAGGTTTATAAAAAATATATAATACTTTTGGATTTTCATATATGCATGATACCTCAAATTTTAATGAGAAATATTTATTCGGTGGTCGAAAGGTCAGCTGCCTTACAAGCAGTTGTCCCGTGTTAGCGGGTTCGCTTCCCGGCCGATGCTATGTTTTCAAGATATTTTCATTCGAAAGAAAATTTAAATGGTGCAGGTATGGTTGAAGATGCTTCAGTCAATAATTCCCCCCCCCCCCAAAAAAAAATCTATTCTCGTTCCATTAAAATATATATTAAAAAATGTTTCTGTAATTTTTATCAAAATTATCAATAGTCCTTCAAATTATATTAAGAACAGTGGTTATTGTTACATGAAACAAGTTTTGCAAAATTAAAAACTATCTACAATAAACAAAAAATCCTGGATTGAGTCATTTCATTAACCATATTTTCAATAGAGCAAAAAAAAAAAAAATCTTCACAAATTTTTCTTGCTTTTTCTGCAAAGTTCTTACTATTAAAAAAAAAACTCAAAATACATGTGTGTTTTTTTTTTTTAATCACAAAATATTTGAACTTGCCTCTGCAAAAATTCATACCAGTCTAGATAATATTTGAAATGTTTAAAATCATAAGGTATTTGGAGTTTTACAATTTTTATTATGAAAAACAAAAAGAACAAAAAATGTGTACTGATTATATTCATTGCTCTACAAAAGAAAGGCCATGGGGAAAGTGGTCAAGAAAACATGGCTGCAGTAACTATCATCCATTGATTTCATTTAGTGATTACAATTTGGTATCTAAAGTAAAAAGAGAGATGGCACCACTATCTAATTAAATATAAGATTATTCAAATTATATGATCCTCAGTAGTGGAATTGCATTTTATGCATAGATATAATGAGTCTTGCTATATTTTTAATATCAGAATTTATTATGTATATTTAAATCAGCAATAAATAAAACAATAAAGTAACATATTCATTGTTAACTTATAACCAATGCACAAATGAACATATTTATTTATAGTCTATGTTATTAAATATTTAGTCCAATACTTGTAAGCGTGCATATCATTGGGTCATTGATTAGTCACATTATTTGTATGCATAATTAAACTATATCTTGAAATAAAAATTAAAAAATATTTAGATTTTAATGCCATTTATTTTAAATGCACAGAAACCTATTAGAGAAATACGTGATAAAATTTTCAATGCTGATTCCTGAGTTCTTATTAACAATAATAAGTGAATAAAATATTATTCAAAGATAAATCTAAGATAAGAAAATACTCTAATACTTTTCATTCCATTGAATGTCTTCAGTTCAATTGTCCATTTACACATTATAAAAGAATAAGAATAAATTTGAGACCTAGTTTAATGCATATGTACTAATTCAATAAAGCTCAAAAATTTATATACAGATCTGTATTTTTTATTTATTTATAAAAGTGACACCATTAATAAATTTGACTCAAGGGGGATCAAGATTATCTGTGAAAAGTGAGATGATTATAAGAGAATTGTAGTTCATTATTGTGGTGAAACTGATGAATAATGGCAACCAATTTACATATTAGAACCTTAAATACTTAATAACATAACTAAAAATGAATGTCTTTTTGTATTAGTTTTAAATTAATGAAAAATATGACACAAATAAATTGAAGGAGCTCTTGGTAAATATATTAATAAAAGAAGTAGTTCATAATATATATGTATATAAAATATAAAACCATAAAACAATATAATGCTAGATAAAATCCAAACTTTACCAAAATCCTTACAGGACCATGGTTTCATCTACTAAATAAATAGACCTCCTCAAGTGAAAATCAAACTAAACAAGCAACATATCTACTAAACAAATAGACCTTCTCAAGTGAAAATCAATCTACTAAACAAATAGACCTCAAGTGAAAATCAAACTAAAAAAGTAACATATATATGTTGCATTTTTAGTTTGATTTTCACTTGAGAAGGTCTATTTGTTTAGTAGATATGTTGCTTCTTTAGTTTGATTTTCACTTAAGAAGGTCTATTTGTTTAGTAGATGAAACCATGGTCCTGTAAGGATTTTGGTAAAAGTTGGATTTTATCCAGTATTGTATTGTTTTATGGTTTTGCATTTTATTTATTACTAGTATAGTGTTAGGCAGTTTCGAATTTTTTATATATGTATATATATATATAATCATTAGAAACCAGTCAACACTTAGACAATCCCAATATAGATGACAATCAAGAATTTCAAACTGTTGTCAAGGCTACCACCTTTTAGCAATAGAGCTGGAATTCCATCTATATATATATATATGTGTGTGTGTATATATATATTATAAATAAAATGTCCGTGTATTGAAAACTATTGTAATAATCAAAATTACAAATATAACTGTAATTAATTATTATACACAGTCTTTCAATCCACAGAAGTACTTCATGAAAAGACAAACCATAATAAAAGAAAATTAAGGAGGCAATATTAATAAATAGAAGTAAAATTAATATAATTAATAGACAAGCTGCTAATGCTAAAATTCAGGATTCTAGGATTTGAGTCGATGACGTTTGCTTTTGTAATATTTTTTGAATTTAATGGCAGTTGAGGAGGGTTAAGGAATTAACTGAAGCAATTAACTGAAGCACTTCTGCAGATTGAAAGACTATAAATAATAGTTAATTACCATTATATTTATTATTTTTATTGTCATTACAATAGTTTATATGTATGTAAATGCAAATTTTGAATTGAGAGTATTTTACATGCTTAATAAACCAGCATTGAGTTGTTAATCTAATTAGTATATAATATTAATTGCTAGAAAAAGTTTGTATTTATATATTTCATTGTTGATCTAATATTGACAAGCACTAAATTGAAAATTTTCTCGAATGTAATTAGTGATGTGATCAATTTTACATCTTCATGCTCTCATTTTAAAATGCTTTAGATTGGTCTATATAAATAAATATAGTTAAAGGGATAAGAAGGTTCATTCCTATCTTTTCAAAGATTCTTGATAGACTCCTTTCCCCATAAATAAGATTGTCTTGACAACAGATTAAAGATTCTTGATCTTGATAAATTTGGGCAGTTTTCGTGTGATTTACATTTATAAACTAATCTAGCTTTTTCATCTTATACAACTGATACACATGGGTACATACATGTGAAAAAGATAAATGATATCCAATATATGTATTTTGTGCTGAACCAGCACTCATCAGTTGGTCCAGATCATCTCTCATACACTTATATAATCAGTGTTTGGTTTGTATTAAGATAGCAAATCTTCAAACTTAAATGAACAGGTTTCAATTTTCTCCAATTCTTCAGCCATCTATATCATTGAAAATCTAATGATAGAATGCTCAAAGCTCTTGTTGATGCCAATATTATTGTCATACCTATAATATGGTGTGGGTGATGATGATATGGACCAATTGATAAGTGCTGGTGTCGTTCAAAATATGTATATTAGAAATTATTTATTTTTTTCACATGTATGTGGTAATGTGTATTGGTTGTATAAGATGGAGTGGATAGATGTAGAAAGCTTGAAAGTCTGAGTTCAAACCCCTTCTAATTACATTAATTTCAGTATAGACAATATACTTGTATTTAAATATTATATATATATAATTCAAATTTGAATTGGTTGTAATTTATCTAAATATAAATTAAACAATAATATTGGGATAATGGATGAATGTAAAAGCCAATTCCATCTGAGACTAATCAAATCAAATCATATTTCATGGGGTCACTTTGCATTATTCTTATACATGCATTTCTTATTGATAATAAACTCACAAATCATAATAGGGTATTTTTGATAAATGCAGCCTTCATGTTTGCTTGATTATAAATGAGAGCTTGTGATTATTTTTACAGCTAACTACAACATAGATTTCTACAAAAAGGGTTAATCTTTACATACTCTTCTTATTTTGTATTTGGCTTCAATAATAATTTAATTCATTTTTTCATAGTCATTTATCATTATTTGGTATTCATTCACCCATTTTATTTACATTGTTTCTATATATATATAATTCAACATATTCACTCATTTATCACTCATTTATTCTATTTTGTATATGTTTTATTTTGGATATAATATTTATTCACTTATTCTATTACATATTAGGTCTTACATTTTATATTATAATTCATCCCTATATCTGAGAACGTTCATTACTTATGCAAACTTCATACCCTTAACATATAAATAATAAAATTATATTATCATTATTTTTTAATCAAATAAAATATATAATTTGCAAGTAATATATTATATTAATTAAAGAATAATAAGATTTTTATAACTCTTAACACTGATTAATTATATTTTTTTAATAAATTATCAGCCTCTCTTTTGATGTTTTTACATACTGTACTCTTTCTGCTTTGAGGTCAAATTTAAAACAAAGAATATTTGTAAGTAGTAATCATTTTCCTGTTAAGAAATGTTTAAATATACTTAAATTTTTTATTAACGTAAACAATATATCTGTGAAATGTTGGTATTTATAATATAAGATATTATTTACAAATTTTCTGATTTCCTGTTATAATTTCTCTTAAATTATAACATAGAGATATTATATATACATATTATTAAAAACAAGTCAACACTTAGACTACCCTAATATTAATAATAATCAACAAATGTAAGCTGTTCTTAAGGCAACCTCCTTTTGACAATAAAGGTGGAATCCCTTTATATATATAATCATTAGAAACCAGTCACCACAGACAATTCCAATATCAATAATAATCAATAATCCACATAAGATTTCATTTTGTTTTATATAAATTATTATTTTAAGACCGGCTATAACCTGTATCCAATGCGCTTTGAAATTTATAATAGTCAAGCAATATCTTTATTTTCCAGTAGAAAGATCTCTCAAACCATGACACAAGATAGCAACTTTTATAAAGATAAGAGCAGCCATCTTATCTTTAACCTAACTTTCCACTTAAATAGGCCAATCTGAAGCATCTTAATTTGAGAGCATGAAGCTGTTGTTCTCTCCACTGTTTAGGTCCACTATTTCCTATCCAAATTAACATTCGTGAATTCTTGTGATTTATGAGTTAATATTACAATCTTTATACTGAAAATATATAACCTATTGTAAAGTTATAATTATTTATTAAGCACACAGGAAGTATATCTAAGTACTTTTAAGACAGGCTATAGCCTGTATTTAATGCGCCTTGAAATTTATAATAGTCAAGCAATATCTTTATTTTGTCGATAGAGAGACTTTTCAAACTACAACACAAGATAGTGACTTTTTAAAGATAAGAGTGGCCATCTTATCTTTAACCTAAATTTTCACTTATATAGGCCAATCTGAAGCATTTTAATTTGTGTGCTTAATAAATAATTATAACTCTATAAATTATTATTATAAGTTACATTAAATTTCCATAATACATTAATTTCATCTTATTATTTGGGAATCTTGTAATATCATTAGTGTAACTTCGACTTTGGCACTACAGATTTCATTAAATATATTTCTATATACATTTTATTTAGTAGAGTTTTAAGCTAGTACAATATATCATTACCTAAGCTTCCCCCTTCCCCATTTTCCCCCTTTCAGTTATAATAAATAGAATGACAGTTTTTATAAAATTATTTTAGAGTATATGAATTTTAATTGCATAAGTCTTATAAATAATTAACTTTTTGTTGTTGTTTTATTGTTGTTGTCGGTCTTTAATGTAAATCAAAATAATTGAATTAAGTTTTCAAGATAGTCCTTCGTGGCATTTTAGGTTTTTAAAACTTATAATTGAACTATGATTTATTTTTCCTCTGGATAATCTATTGAATAAATTTTATTAACAGTATGAAGCATTCAAAGTTATGTCAAATAAAGCAATGAATATAATTATCATTATTATTACTATTTTGAAGAGATAAAGTATTAATATTACTGCAATATATATATATTACCATTATACACTTATTATCTATGATAAATAAATGTTTAATATTTATAAACAATAATACTATTTTTATTTATAATACATACATAGATTTATTCTCAAATTCTATTTTACATTATATCTCTATCTGTCCATCTATCTATCTATCTATCTATCTACTTATCTATCTATCTATCTATCCAATCATCTATCTGCCATCTATTTATCAATATATGTGTGGGGGAGTGTTTTACATATTTAGTTCTACTTAATTTATATACTGCGTATGTTATTGCATATAATTTATAAAATCTTTAATACGTATACAATTTATATCTCTTAGTTTCTAATCAACATATGACTGCCGACTTAGAGTTTGAATAATCTTCCTTTGATACATGGTGTTATATGCACAACTTTTTTTTTTCACTAAATTGGTTAATGTGATAGTTTTATTCTGTTCTGCATCAATAATTTTGGAGATAATAATTAAAATGGTTTTAATTAAATTTGGAAGAGAGCTTCCTGCTTCTCCTACCATTATCATACTTGACATCGTTTTTCTTATAAAATTATTATTTTTAGATATATTTATTTGACATTAAATAAAACTAGCTTTTTTAAAAATAAAAAAAAGAAAGAATATTTATTAACAAATAAGACATATATAATAATAAAATTCTTTCCCTTTTTAATTTTTGGATTCCAATATAAAGAACCTTTACATAAAGTCACATTTAGTTTTCTAAATTTTTTAATTGGAATGTGTTTTTGGATTTTATTTTTTCTAGCATTCTGATTGGTTCTCTTCTGTTTGAAAATAATGTTTTCACATTCAACTTATTGTTTTATGGAATAAATATTTGTATTACTTTGTAGCAATAGTTTTTGAGTATAGTTAACAATCTTTGAACAACTATTTTTATGTTTTACATCTATCTTGTTTTCACATGTACACTACACTATCAGTTATTTTCCAATTCTCCAAAAGAATATTCTAATTCATTCATTTTTTGTTGCATAATTTCTCTTGTTCTATGCCCCTCACAATTGTTACTTCATATAATTAAATCTCTTTTCTTACTTCACTAAACTTTTTTATTTGTAATTCAATTTTTGATCACCATCCTGTCTTTCTTGCTCAATTTATACTGAATTTCTTATTATTCTACTATCTTCTCATATATAGTTTTTTTATATCATTCATATTAGATATATCTCTTCTTCTTTTTTTTAATTTTTATTTTATATTATCAATTTTATTTTAAATAAAATTGAAATCTTGTCATTTTTTGCTGAACATTTCTGATCTCTTCTTTCATTTGCTCTTTTATCATTAACATTTATATTTGCATCTTCTTTTTTTAATTTAATTTCTTATTGTGACTTTTTAAATCTTTGTCTCCCTGCATTTACCTTAAAATCCTTTAAGTTTGCTTTGACATTTTGTAATTTTATTCTGTGTTTTACCTCAGAATTTTTTACTTTTTTTATTTTATAAATTATTGGAGTTTGTCATCTTTAAATTCTTGGAATTTCTCCTGCAGTTTATCTTGAAATTATTTGAGTTATTGTTTTAAAGGTTTTACCTTTTTTCTTAGACTCTTTGGTTCCTTTTTGAAATACATTAATTTTCTTTTGTAGTTGCTTTTGCACTTTCCTTAAGATTTTTGAAATTTTGTCTCAATGACTGTGAACTATGTGTTAATTGCTTTGACATTAAAGCTTTTGCTATTGACTAATATTTTTTCCTCTGCAATATATTTAAAATAATATAAAGTTATTAAAACAGGTAAAAGTCTCTACATGTATTGCCACGTGCAAGCCAGAGTAATCAATGGATGCCAGAAGGTTTGTGAATAAAATCCCCATCTAGTGCCTACTCATTCAATATCCCCAGACTAATTTCTGGCTTGTGGCCTTCATCAGTGAGGAGCCTTGTATCTGAGAGCACTGCACCTAGTCCCCATCTAGGGCCTACTCATCCAAAATCCCCAGACTAGTTTCTGGCTTGTGGTCTTCATCAGTAAAAAACCTGGTGTCTGAGAGCACTGCACCTAGACTACTCATCCAATATCTCCAGATTAGTTTCTGGCTTGTGGCCTTTGTCAGTGAGGAGACTTGGATCTGAGAGCACTGCACCTCACTGACGAAGGCCACAAGCCAGAAACTAGTCTGGGGATATTGGATAAGTAGATGGTGATTTTATTCACAAGTCTTCTGGCATCCATTGATTACTCTGGCTTGCACTGAGTGGCAATATATATAGAGTTTTGCTTGATTTAATAATAGTTATAAGCAAACATAAAAAATGGTGATCTTATGATGTTTATTGACTTAAAATATAAAGTTGCTAAACATTTCTATTCTGTATTATAACAATCAATGAAAATATTTTTATTCAAAAAATCAAAAGACTATTATTCAGGATGACATCTTAAGAAATTTGAGTACTGAAAATGACAAAACCGGACTTGATTTATGAATTTAAACTTCAAAGTCTGCCATACTACGACTGCACCAAACAGTACCAAAAAGTTCACACTTTTTGATGTTTTCACTTATATTCAGCAAACTCTTAATGGATTACTGCTAAAGATATATATAAACAAATAATTTTTAAATCTTTGGATTTAAAAAAATTTATAATAAAATAATTTCATTATTTTGCCAAATAAAATATATGTGTAATCATTTTTCAAATATTGTTTTTTTAAAAAAAAAAAAAAAATGAATGAAAAATTTTCAAGCAAGCAATAAATCACTTATAGAAAAATAAGTAAATAAAATAAAAGTTAAAAATAAAAATTATTTATCATAAAGATCAATAATAAAATAAAAATACTTAATACATTAAAAAAAGGACATTTCTAACAACCATAGATTTTAGCTCTAATTTTAAATATTATTTTTTTAACAAAATTAAATTTGATAAATGACCTGCTTCATGCAAATGTTTAAAGAAAATATTATTATACCAGATATATCCATCATATAAAAGCTGTGGGGTTTTTTACTTGATTGCTCCAACAATTTTTTTTAAGATTTAATGTAAATTAAATGAAACATTTTAATATTATATAAATAAATGTAATAAATGTACAAAGGCTATAATTTTTGTATTATGGTTTACTAATGGCAGAATTACTTCCCAATTGGCCTGAAAAGCCGTCGTTCCTAGCCTTTGGAAAGGCCATCAT
Organism: Epiperipatus broadwayi; assembly: GCA_028023455.1. NCBI lineage: Eukaryota > Metazoa > Onychophora > Udeonychophora > Euonychophora > Peripatidae > Epiperipatus > Epiperipatus broadwayi. Next base: position 1,056,250 of record JAQFVV010012461.1, on the reverse strand, counting down.
TTATTAGTTGATTGCTTTAACAAATTTTTTTCCAAATTTAATATAAATCAAACAAAAGACTTTAATATTATATAAATAAATATGATAAATATACTCATCCTGAAAATCTGACACTTGTATTACAGTCTATTAATGTTGGAATTACTTTTTTGTAATAGTTTTTTTAATTGGTTACTTTAACAATTTTTATTTGCTTTGAATAAAATGTCTGTAATCAAATTAAGTCTCTAATTTAAAATTTTAAATATCCCTGTTATATTTGATATGTAAATTTGACAGCAGTATGAACAACTATTAATAGTGGCTTCATAATAATTTGACACATGACAGCCTTGTGGACAAACATTCACAGAAAATATATTATACCATTACGGACAAACATTCACAGAAAACATGTCATACCCTTATGGACAAACATTCACATGGATTTTAAATATATAGATTTCTTTTATAGATGTACTTAATAACCTCCATACCACAACATTCTTTTTAAAACATATGAATAAAGACATTATACAAAGACAAATGATCCTCAAGCTGCATTTTGTACTGGACCAGCACTCATCAGTGATCCCAGGTTATCATCTCTCACACATTTTTTTCTTTCAAATATTTAGTTCTGCTTCTTCTTTTTTGATCTACAAGATTTAGAAATATTCTCAAAATAACAATTAAAAAAAGTAGGACATATAAATTTTTAAAATATATAATAAAATCAGATTAAATATTATATTAAAAAACACAGGAATTAAATCTACAATTTTCACAATACCAATATATACATAATAAATAAAAGCAATAGCCAGCTTATTTTTGAGTAACATTTTACAATAAAATACTATTCGGGATGATAATCATGCCATAGCTGGCTATATCTTGTATTTATTTATTTATATATTTTTATTTTGAAAATTCATATGATCACCATTTCCTATGCTTACACTAGCTGCAGATAAAAATAGCAGACTCTCCACCCAGGGCATGCCTTAGTAACCAATGGATACTCGGACTTAAAGCTCATCATTGATGAAAGCCACAAGCCAGAAACTACTCTGGGGAGTTTGGATGAGCTAGGCATTAGATAGGTATTTAATGCATAAACCTTCTTGCATCCATTGATTACTAAGGCTTATACTGGGTGGCACTACTATATGGACAATTGAAGATGGCTGAGAAAGATATTATAATGTGCAGAAAATTTGGATAAAGACTTTATGTCAGTATACTTATACAAAAGATATGATGATTGTGTTAGGAGTGTTTGTTGAGTGCTATAGTCGCAATGAATAGAGTAGAAGAATAGATGCATTAATAAAAAAATAGGGAGTTGGGAGATGGAAAACTAGCATGGAGAGCAAAAAGCGTTTAAATGTATATAGAAGTAAGCAGAATATTTGCAAGTTAATTTACGATAATAGCAAGGAAAGTAGTTTACTGGTTAAGGTTTGAACAGAATTGTTAGCAACACAGGGATATACACATAAATGGAAAAATATGGGCAATTTAGTCTGCAAGTTATGTAAGGAAAGCATAGAAATATTAGGCATCTGTTAATTGAATGTAAATACCTACAAGCAGAAAGGGTGCAACTAATAAAGTTGTGAGAGAATAAATATAAACAAAGTGATTATATAGAAAAGTGAATTCTTGTTTTTTATGCTGGGTTTGGGGAAAGGTAAGGGGGATTTAGATATAATGGCCATTGAGTTGACAAAGATAATGTTGATGAAATGGGATGGAGCAGGATAAAAAAGAATATGGGAAAAACTTAGGGTGGGGAATGGAAAAATAAGGTTAACAGGTTTCTCTGGGCATAGTGGCTGAGAGATTCCTGACTCCAAGAAGGAGAAACCATTAGCGAATCACATTACATCATCACATCACATCACATTACTTTTCTTTTGAAAATCGTACAGTTAATGCCAGTATTTCGTTTTAGTTATATATATATATATACACACAAACATGTGTATTTAACAAATGGGGGGGGGGGGGATTGTCTTATTTAAATATTAATTCTGTATATAATTTTAAAATGCGCATTCTTTATATCTTTTTTCTCATGTGTCATAGCATCAGCCGGGAAGCGAACCCGCTAACTCGGGACAACTGCTTGTAAAGCAGCTGTGACCTCTCGACCACCAATGCTTGACGCTTTCTTTATATCTTTGTTAATGCTTTCTCACGACTTATTAAATATGACAAAAAATTTGTTTTATCTATAATATATATGTTGTGTATTTTTATTTATAAAATTATGACAAAATTCAAAATAGTGTTAACAAAAGATATGTAACATTAAAAAATTTCATTATTATGGATTGTTTAGTGGTTATGATTTCTAAATTCTGGTTTTGTTTTTATATATGTTATTAAATGTTTCCGTGTTTGCGTACTCCGTTATTATTTATACAGTTCTTTTAAAAGTTAATGTATTTTTTTTCTTTCAGTTTTAAAAATAAACTGAATAAAAAATGAAAAAGTGTTAGCGAAAATGGACCAGTGATTTTAGAAATAATGCTTGAATTTCTACTTCACAATTCAGTAAGCATTGCTTACTCTAAACATGTTTTTTTAGATATATAATAAGACATTTCTAAACAAATGAATAAAACAGACATCCAGACTTAATAAAAAGTGAAATACAGATTAAATTAAATTATAAAGTGTCAAGAAAGGTCTTTTACAGTTTTATTATCATGGTAAAAGGAAAAAATGGTTGAAGAGAGAATACTTTTAATTCCAGTTGTCAAACGTAATCAACATTTTAAAAATATAATTTGTTTTAAAAACTTGAGATATTATTTTAATTATTATAAGCAAAATTTAAAAGTTATTTACTTATGTGAATAACTGTGATATAATGTTATGATGTCTTATAAATCTAGAAAAATACAAGCGTTGGTGGCCGAAAGGTTAGCACAGCTGCATTATAAGCAGTTGTCCTGGTTCGCTTCCCGGCCGATGCTTTGACCCATGGAAATATATATATACAAATAAAAAAAAGGGATAAAATTTATAGTCAGTGACTAATAACAGATATTACTACATATTTGAGTAGAGTATACTATGCAATACAATAAACATATAATGGATAACCTGGACTGTTTAAGAAAAATACGTCCATTTAACAAATAATCCAATATTTTGTGCACCCATCAACAACCTCTACATCAAGAAAAGCACATTAAAAGTAGATTTAGGATAAAGAGCACTTCATCTTAAGTTTTCAGGATAGGGCAGTTGTGAACTTGAAATGTAGCATTCCAAGTTGTCTGAATTATTGGTTTGAAAATAAGTGGTACATCCTTGTCAGTAAAAGTCAAAGGGAATTCTGAAAAATATTACAAATGAATCCAATTTGGAAAATTATTGAAATCTAGAATTAAACTTTTTCATTAATATCTTAAAATACTTTGCAAAGTGCTATATTTGAAGAAAAAAACCAAAAGAGAAATAATTCAGTGTAAATTGATTTTTAGAAATAGCTAAAAAATTAATTAAAGATTTTATTTAATTAAAGATTCAAATACAGATTATGTAATAATAGAAAGAAAGTTATTATTTTAATCTCCTGAAAATCAATTTTTAACAATATTTGTACTTAGTAGATTGAGATATTTCAAGCTCAAAATTTCATATGACCCTTAATTCTCCACACTATCTCATACAACTGATCCACTTGATGACACATCGTTTGGACATATATGTAGCCAAGTGGATCAGTAGTATGAGATAGTGTGGAGAGTTGAGAGTCATATGAAAGTCTGAGCTCAAATACCCTATATATTACATTGGCTGTACTGGTATAAATATATAACCTGCATGTTAGATATTAGATTAATTAAGCAAAAAAAATCCCCTGTCTACAAGGAAAAGATAATTGTAACATTAATTAAATTGAAAAGTACAATAATTATTACAAAAGTAAAAAAAAAAAAAAACATATTAATTGAATATAGAAAAGTGCAAAAAGGAGAGCAAAATATTTTAGGGCACACTTTGATTCTAAGACTGGCTGCTGCGGTAGAGGAAGATTTTCCAATTTGGAAACATCTAGCCTGAAAAGTGACTCCATAGATCTAGGAAGTTTTTATAGGACATATTTAATATTATTTGACATGTATTTATTGTAATACATAAAAATATATCTTATGCTAGATTTTGTAAATACATTTTTTGCTAATAGTTAAAATATTAAATATTGCTTTAATATGATTTGAGTAAGGTTTATTATCGAAAGTCATAATAACGAGAATTTAGATCAGTAAACCCCCATATTAAATTTAAATTAAGGAATGGAAAACTTGTCTAATACTTTGAGATGAGACAAAAGATAAAGTACTTTTAAATTTTCAGTACTATTTTTCAAATTTACAAAGTATAATAATCAACATCATATTCTATTTTCTTTTTAGATCTTTATGCATCTATAGTATAGCAAAGATCTTTAGTTAAGGTTATATTTATAAATATTTTTGATTCAAAAATTCTACAAATGGATCTTAATATTTAGAAATTATTACTTATAATGATATTTACATTTTGAAAGTATTAGGTACATTTTCAGAATTTTTAAATTAAAAATATTTACAAAAATAGATTTCTAATCACAACTGAAGACTTTAAGACCCACATCTATATTAATCCTATTTTTCTTCCTTAATCAATCTAGCAATTATATGGTTAGCACTGGATTACTGGATGTTTATGAAAAAAGATTTTTTGATATTTTATTATATGATTGTTTTTAAATTGATAAACATAAACCAAATCGATGACTAAAACTTATACATCACTTTTTTAAATAAATCTAAAATAATTTTTTACTTGAAATATATTACTAATTTACTCACTGATTATTACTACTATTATAAAATTTTTGGAGTTATTTCCTAAATAATTTTTCATCACCTTGAGTTTTAGTTTATCGAATTTTCCTCTGTATACGATCATGATCTTACAATTCTTATGAAGACATATTTTTATAATATCCATTTTTTTAATAAAGTGAATAAATTTTGATTATCTTGATTATCATTAAAAAATGTTTCAGGCCTCAATAATATTACATTGCTCAATATAAACATATAATAAAGAATATAAACTATCAGTTGCTACTAATTGATAACATCAACATCAAAAGCTAAAAGTTATCTCTGTTTGCATGGATATGATCTCATTTCTATTCTTTATTATAATAACAATCCATGAAAATATTTAATTCAATGTGTGTGTGTATATATATCATAAAACAAATTACATCTAAGAATATTTTAAAATGGGGTCTATAAATTATTTTTAAATATTTACATGAGATATTATTTTAATTTAAAAAATACTTTTATACTTTATTCATTAAGTTTTTAAAGAGATATAATTTTATAATTGAAAAATTGTTTTCCAGCTGAAATCAATTTATATATATATATATATAGTACACTTTAGTGTTATTTGTGATTATTGAACTTAAAATAAGATGCAAGTACTTCCACACTACATATATAAAACCAACAAAAGTTGACTTGAATTCAAAATTATTTTTTTAAAATTATAATAATAGTTTAGTAGTAAAAACATAAATAAAATATGGCTGTTAAAGGAAAACTTTAGATCAAAAATCCAGATGTACTGAATTTATATCTAGCTCCTCAATAATAAAAGCCATAATAAAAAACTAGTCCTGAAATATGGATGGAAAGCATTTTATAAGTATTTATTAAGAACTACTGTTTTGCACCTATTTATTACTCAAGCTTATACTCTTCATTATCATCATTGTCAATCATTATCAATCCACTGAAAGATGAAGGTCTCTCCAAGTTTAATCCCTCCCCTATCTCTAGCATCTCTTTTCCACATCATTCCTGCACACTTTCTTATCTCATCCATCCATTTCACATGTGGTCTCTTTCTGTATCTTTTACAATCTCTTGGAATCCAGTTTAAGATTTCAATTTTCCATCTATTATCATCTCTTCCAGAAATATGTCCATCCCAACTTCACTTCAGTCTTTTAATTTTTTCAATGAGGTCAGTAACACCTGTTTGTTCTCTTACCCATATATTGTGTTTTTGATCTCTTCTTGTTACTTCTAACATGCACTCTCCATACTTCTTTGAGTGGTCTGAAGTCTTTGTACTGAAGTTTTTATACTGCTCTTCAATAAAGTATCCAAAGCTCAGATCCATAAGTAAGAACTAATAAAACACACTTATTAAAAACCTTCCTTTTCAAACACATAGGCATATTTCCTTTTAATATTAAATTATTTCTACCAAAAGCATTCCAACCAAGTTTAATTCTATGATTACTTTCATCCATTATGTTTCCATCTGTAGCAGTAATCTGACCAAATTATTTATTGTTAATTTCTTCTAATCAATCTTTATTTTTATCTTTGGAGAAAATCCATTGAACATTACTTTAGTCTTTTTAATTGATACTTTTATTCCTACTTTCTTACTTTTATCTGATAACTCCTACAACATTTCCGGAAGGTTTAAAGCATTATTTGCAACAACTACAACAACTGTAAAATCCAAATGACTTAAATAATCTCCATTCACTTTTACTCCTTTAGTTTTCAATTTTAATCCACAAAATACTTTTTGCAGCACTGCATAACATAATATGAGGAAAAAAACAGTTGCTGCTATACATGTATTTTGACTAAACAGTTTTGTCAGTTGTACTCTAGAAGATTGAATACTTGTCAATAATGCTAGAAAACAACCTAAAACTTTATTTAAAAAAAAGGTTAATATATGTAATGATGAAATATTTGAGTAACAAATTACTTGGATTCACAGAAAAAACCACTCATTTTCTACCAATGAAAGTTTTTGAAATTAATTTTTATCGTAGAAAAAAAAAAGTTTTGGGAATTTATGATGAATAGTTGTTACAATTATATATATCCAGTATTTGGAATTTAATCACTCTGGATGTTATTTATACACATATATAAAAAATAAACTTAGTGCATATCACTACCTGAAAATTCAAATATAAAATGTCCATTACTCCTTAAATACTCTGTTGTTGTTTTTAACAAACATTACTTTTACTCATAAAGTAATGTTTGCCGGAAAAACAGAACATTAAGGGAGTGATGGATATTTTGTATACATATATAATTTAATAGTTTTACCATATATAATTAGTGAAAATATTTTAATCTGACTGTGTTTTTCTAATTAAAATTAAACAGAAATTTCCATATATTAAAATATTTTCATATATGTGTATATATAAAATCAAGTCATATATCACTTGACTTATATAGTATGCATTTACAAATGTGTAAAATAAATATCACGCTAATAGCTCTAAACAAGCTTTTTTTATGATAAATGGTAGAAGAGAATGCATTTGAAATTTTTATCTAGGATTTCCCCCATCTCCAGGCCAGTTTTGAGCTATGGTTCTCTTCAGTGAGGAGCTAGGACACTAGATTCAAAATACCAACTCAAGCTAAGTATTTATCTAATAGTTAACTCTTAAGAATTTTCAAACATAATCTTCTTTTTAAGAGTTAAAAATTAGATAAATACTTAGCTTGAGTTGGTATTTTGAATCTGGTGTCCTAGCTCCTCACTGAGGAGAGCCATAGCTTGAAACCAGTCTGAGGATAGGGACAATCCTAGATAAAGATTTCAAAGATGTTCTCTTGTAGCATTTATCATTAAAAAAAGTTGTTTAGAGCTATTAGCATGTTTTTTTTACATATATATATATATATGTATATATATATATATATATATATATATATATATATATATATATATATATATATATCTTAATTGCTTAATATCTTTAGTATTATGGCATTGTAGCATCAGTTTAATAATTTTGGTGTGGTTTTTAATCCTTTTAATTTCAGATTGTTGAATATATCAGTAATTTAATGTCAATACTTTAATGGTTAAAGGTAATTCTTATAAGATTTATAATTAACAAAAGGATTAATAAAAATATAAATACTTCTTTCATAAATATAATGTACCTCATATATATATATATATATATATATCTTAATTGCTTAATATCTTTAGTATTATGGCATTGTAGCATCAGTTTAATAATTTTGGTGTGGTTTTTAATCCTTTTAATTTCAGATTGTTGAATATATCAGTAATTTAATGTCAATACTTTAATGGTTAAAGGTAATTCTTATAAGATTTATAATTAACAAAAGGATTAATAAAAATATAAATACTTCTTTCATAAATATAATGTACCTCATGGTGGAGTGACAGCATATCTATCTGTCATGCCCTATGGCCTGGCTTTGAATCCAGATCACATAAATTTGAATTTTTAAAAAAATTGTAATCAAATTAACAACTTTTTAAGCAATCAGTCTATAAACAATTCTTTTAGCCAATTAATATTGGTCAATAAATGGGTAACTGGCTGTTCTTAATATAGGATGAAGCATGATGGAAAGTCATTCAAATCTTCAACCATTATAAATTGCTAAGCCTCATGGGTAAATTATTGCTTTTTTACTAATGGTCTCTAAAAGATGGTTGGAGGTTTTTCGTAAACTAGTTTTGCTTTTACTTCAAACACATTGCATAACATTTTAAAGTATTAAATATAAATTTGATTAAAGTTTTTACTTCCGAAATTAATTTTCTCCATCTCTGACACCACATATTTTATACATTCTTACTTTTATGCAAATTGTATGTCTTTTCTAATCTTTGGCTAGAAAGATTAATACCAATAAAATATTACATGTTTTTTTCTTTTAATTGAACATGGTTTCAAAAGCAGTTTTAGAGCCATTTACTGAAAACTTGAGAAATTAATGATTTGCATATGGTAATACTGTAATGCCTATATTTTTTGACTTTTGCCTTTACCTGTGGAAACTTAGAATTTAAACTGAAACTAAATCACTTGTGTTTGTATTTTTATATTGGACTATTATTTGGAATATTTAAATAAAGTTAAATTTTTTTAAAGACATTCAATACACATATTAGATGATGGAAATAGATCAATATAAAAATACAACTAGAACACCATCATCACAAACCTTCAGGAAAACCCTAATTCCCTTATATGTCTCACAGCCATCTTTCATTTCTTGCCTGTAATTCAAATTTTGAACAAAAACTAATCATGCATTGATGAAAACAAAAGCCCCAAAAAATCATCTTGGGATGTGGATGTGATAACATCATCATCTAGTGCTCAAGGTTATAAATGGAATCTCTAAAGTAGGATAAAATGAACTGCTCTTAGAAGCATGAACATGCTCAATTAAAAATCATGGAATGTTTAGTTGATATTAACCTTACTAGTCAAAGGATAAAATCCTACAGTTTGCATAAAACTAACATTATTAAATTATGGTTACTGATCTGGTGTCAGATTTATATACTTATCTGCTCAAATGAGTTAAAGCTTTTAAAACTTTAAACTATTAAATTGTGTGAAATAAAGAAATAAAGATGCTTCCAGATTTGATCCTAAGCCTTAATAGTTGATGGCAGAAACCAGTCTAGGCAGGAGATATACAGCACTACCATGTTGCAATCAGTGATTATTAAAGTTTTTTTTTCATGTGTCAAGGCATCGGCCGGGAAGCGAACCCGGGACAATTGCTTGTAAGGCGGCTGTGCTGACCACTTGGCCACCAGTGTTCGACTGATTATTAACGTTTTAACTCTAGAATACAGTGAAGAAAAATCCTTTTAAAACATACGAGTTAGCTGAGACATTTATATAATATTTTATCAGTATTATACATTTTTATTTCTAGTAGGCAGATATTGTACAATTATCACAACACTTTTTTCTTATATTTTAAAGTGAACATTTATTAATAATTTTATACATTCTGACTGTATTAGTAATCATATGCAATGAAACTTACACATAATAATAGTCATTATTATCATTATTTAATACTTGAAGAACTTGAGTTATGCAAATTAATATGAGAAGATATGCCAAAACAGATTAAAAGCACTAAGCTAGCTTTCAGAGAATTTTCACCAGAATCGTAGTGCAGAATAAAACCATGCAGTTGATAGTCCGAATATATAGTTAATCTAATTTTCTTTTGGCATATCCTCTTCATATTAGCTTGTATAACTCAAATTCTATGAGTATTACATAATTATATAAAAAGAGTTTAATCCTCATGATTTACATATTATCAAATAAGAATGACGTATCGTAAATTCTAGTAATTTTCGCCAGCGTCATTCATTCAAGCATGTAAAAGTAATTTAAAGTGATTATTTAATATCTTCACGCTTTCACTTTCAGACACTTAAGATTTGCCCATACAAAAGCGTTTGGGTTCGAAAAGATAGATGGCCATTCTATCTTTTCCCAAAGACTTTATCATGTGTTTGAAGTGTTAGTATTCAGTCATTTATATTTAAAATCTGCAAAGCGCATGCGCAACAGCTTAATGCTGTTTAACTATTACAGTTTATAAAACATCGCGCTATATAAAATAATTGATTTAGTTACATATATTATCATTATTTTATATTTTATAAAATTAGAAACATTTTTCCACAGAAAATTGTGATATGTTTTTATAAACAGATTTTTTTGTTTTTTGATAATTTATCATCATCATCATCAAACCATTATCAATCCACTGCAGGATGAAGGTCTCTCCAAGTTCAATCCATCTTTTCCAATCTTTAGCTTCTCTTCTCCACATCACCCCTGCAAACTTTTTTATTTCATCCATCCATCTCACATGTGATCTCTTTCTGGGTCTTTTACAATCTCTTGGAATCCAATTTAAAATTTCAATTGTCCATCTATTGTCATCTCTTCTAGCAATATGTCCAGCCCTACTCCACTTCAGTCTTTTAATTTTTTCAAGGAGATCAGTAACACCTGTTTGTTCTCTTACCCATACATTGCGTTTTCGATATCTTCTTGTTACTCCCAACATGCATCTCTCCATACTTCTTTGAGTGGTTTGAAGTCTCTGTATTGCTCTTCTATTAAGTGTCCAAGTCTCAGATCCATAAGTAAGAACTGGCAAAACACATTTATTAAAAACCTTCCTTTTCAAATACATAGGCATATTTCCTTTTAGTATCAAGTTATTTCTACCAAAAGCACTCCAACCAAGTTTAATTCTATGATTAATTTCATCCATTATGTTTCCATTTGTATTAATAATCTGACCAAGGTATTTGTAACTGTTAACTTCTTCTAATTCATCATAATCAATCTTTATTTTCATATTTTGAAAAATCTATTAAACATTACTTTAGTCTTTTCAACATTTATCTTTAGTCCTACTTTCCTACTTTCATCTGATAACTCCTGCAACATTTCCTGTAACTCTAAAGCATTATTTGCAAAAACAACTACATCATCTGCAAAATCTAAATGACTTAAATAATCTCCATTTACTTTCACTCCTTTAGCTTCCCATTTTAATCCACAAAATACTTCTCGCAGCGCTGCTGTAAAAAGTTTTGGCGATATGGAGTCACCCTGTCTTACACCCTTCTCAATGTTGACTTTCCTACTATCATTATGTAATCTAATTGTTGCTGTTGCATTTTTATAAATATTCTTTAAAATATGACAATATCCTGGTGTATACCTTGATGATCCAATGCTTTAATCACTGAAGAAATGTTTATAGAATCAAATGCCTTTTCATAATCTACAAATCCTAAGCATAATGGCAACTCATATTCATTTGTCCTTTCTATAACTTCTCTCAATACCTGGATATGATCTATTGTACTAAAACCACTTTTAAATACAGCTTGTTCTCTTGGTTGGTGGAAATCCATTTATATAAACAGATTTTTCTTCCTAAATTAAAGTATAATACATCTCTTAAAGAGGCACAGCCTTATAACACTGAAGATACTTAATGACATTGTAGAACTTTTTTGTCTCAAAATTATTTTAAATAAGACAATACCAAATTTTCACATGACTTGTCAGGAATTTTATCTGTTGAACAGTTATTTATCGTAAATATTTTGTGTAATTATTTTAAAATTTGTCATTCTATTGAAAGATTACCTTAAAAGGAAAACTAGGAAGTCCAAATTTGATTTGTTAAATCAACCAGTTTATAATAAAACTCACAATAGATAGCAACAATGTTGTTATGAGATCCAGCATTTTAATATTTTAATTAATATTATTCTGAAATTATTACACTAACTCTTTTATTAATTAAATTTAAAAGAATATTAATTTTGTCAACTTCAAACAATAACTGAGATAAATTTATGTTTACCTGTTAATTATTTCAATTTTTGTTACCTTCATTTCGAGTTTTTATAATTGGTGCAAAAATAATTATAATTATGTATAGTTATATTATATATGGTTATTTATATGATATTCATATAGTGAATATAATTTTTTTTTCACGCTATATACATTTTTTTCTTTAGTTTTAATTGAAATATATATATATTTTTTCTCATGTGTCATAGCATCAGCCGGGAAGCGAACCCGCTAACCCGGGACAACTGCTTGTAAAACAGCCATCGCTGACCTCTCGACCACCAATGCTTGACAATATATTTTAAAGTTATTAATATAAATAAGGCATAAAATATAGTTTAGGCGTTTATGATTATTACTTAATACTTATTATTAAAATTATGTTTTTGAAATAATGGATATATTATAAATTATAATGAACAAATTAAAAATGATTTTAATATTAAATTCTTTCATAAAAATGTAATCTTTAAGCTATGTGAAAAACTCAAGTATCAACATTATTAATTATTATGACGAAAAAAATATCTAATTAAACATTTTCTTGCTCTGTAAGCATATTAATACTAATCAGATCTGAATTTCATTTGAAGTAGAATAATCTTACCAATATATCAAACTGACCTCATTGAAAAAATTAAAAGACTGGAGTTGGGCTGAACATATTGCTAGAAGAGATGATAATAGATGGACAATTGAAATCTCAAACTGGATTCCAAGAGATTGTAAAAGACCCAGAAAGAGATCACATGTGAGATGGATGGATGAAATAAGAAAGTGTGCAGGGGTGATGTGGAGAAAAGAAGCTAAAGATCAGAGAAGATGGATTGAACTTAGAGAGACTTTCATCCTGCAGTGAATTGATAATGGTTGTTGATGATGGTGACATAATTAAATTATTGTAAAAAAACTAATAGAGAAAAATTGAAATAAAGGTATATATTTAGAGAACTCTACATTGGAGAATATGCTATTGTGATATCTAAAGTGGGAAAATGCGACTAAAATGATGTACTAAAAATCTTTTATAAATATAAGCACATTGATTACAAATATAAAATAAAGGGTTAAAGATAAGCTCTTAGTTTGAATGCATGTGATTAAATAGAAAATTTCCATCAAATAGAGAAGCATTTGAATGTAAGTACTAGTAAGAATCTTATATTTAGAATCTCATATTAATTATAAAGATTACCCACAAAGCCTACAAAATTTAATCAAAAACTAGACATTAATGGACAATAAAACAGAAATGTAGAAGAAATTCTAGTAATAAAGTAATTGGCTTTTATCAGTGATGAGCCTTGGAACTTCACAAGCTATAACCTAGTCGGGCAATATTGGATGAGTAGACACTAGATAGGAATTTTATGTCCAAACCTTCTTGTATCCATTAATTACTAAAGCTTGCACTGGGTGATACCACTATATGGAAAGATTACTATTGTTTTAACAGCTTGTGTATGCCTAGGTAATGGATATGTTTTAGTGGTTTTAAATGTCAATAATGTCACTGTTAAAGTGCAAAAACTTCTGAGCTTATAATGTAATAAGATATGTCACATCACACCTCATTCTATCACTCAAAATACATGAAGAGTATAATTAATTGTTCAATACAGAAAAATTAACCTTTTATCTAGGTAAAAAAATTTGACATAAAGGGAGACATAAATAGAGGCAGCTTAATCACTATGACAGCACATAAAATCCTTAAAATTTTGGAATATATTTTTTCAAATATAAGCTATATATTCATTTAATCATAAAATTATCAGTAATAAAACAGAAGGCAGGGACTAAAAAATCAAATGAAATAAACTACCAATATTCATATTTTACAAAAGTCAATTGGCACATATGCAGAAGTAGAAGATGTATTTCTGTAATTATCACTATACCACTTACATAAGGCAGGGATTGGTTTTTATCCACTTTTAACACCTTGTGGAGGGGTGTAATCACAAACATATGATAAAAATCATGTGAAAAAGATGTATAATCCCAAAGGTTCACATTTCATGTTGAACCAGCACTCATCAGCCCAGATCACAATCTCTTACACATATTTATCATTGTTCATTATTGGATATTTATATTTAATGAACAATGATAAGGATATGTGTAAGAGATTATGATTTGGACCAATGATGAGTGATGGTTCAGCACAAAATGTGCATCTTGGTGATTATACCTCTTTTTCACATGTCTTTGGGCATATGCTTATGATTACACCCCTCCACATGCAGTTAAAAGTGGATAGAAATAATTCCTACCTTGCATAAGTAGGTAGTGAAAAATACACTACAGAAATATTATTCATTAAGTGGATAATCTCTAGTCTAATAAATGACTAATAAAAATTGTTAATAAGATTATATTGATTAATATAAAAAGAAGCCATCCAATAGTAAAGGGCTTAATATGGTAAGAAAATCTCATAACAAAAGAAGAAACAGAAGTACAGTGGAAAAACAAAACTTTAAATTAATATTACCATAACAATTGTATTTATTATTGTTCTAAATCAAGACTGTTAAACCTTAAGTAATCCAAGGCTCACATTAAAAAAATATATTTTTCTGAGGGTTGCATCCAAAATAATAAACACACTATGTATATTAAATTATTTTTCTTCTCTTATTAGACATTATTGATGGAGGAAAAAAATTAACTAGAAGCAGATTATTAAAGATAACATGAAAATAATCTATTTTTTATTTCTTTCCTTATTTAATTGTAATTCAATAGATAGTGGAGGTCCACTTGCAGGAAAGATTATAATCTTTTCTGCATAGTGGATCTTCAATGTCTATTGAATAATATGAAAATAAATTACAAGGAGCAACAATAACATAACTTTTATAACTGAGCAGATGAACTATAACTAAAAAAAATTAACTGCACACTAACCATACACACATTCATAGTGAATGCTGGAGCATGGATGTTAAATCTGCACAAACCTACTTCTTTGACATAATTTATTTGAAAATATGTAAGTATATAGTATGTAAAAACACCAGATAATGAAATCAACATCAAGATTATCAATTAATGATAAAATTAAAATATTTAATAACCATTCAATTCAAATTGTTCTTTATTTATTTACTTGAAAACATCAGAGCTTCTGGTGGGCCACAAAAATTCTCACCTCAGGTCACAAATGGCCCATGGGTTGTGTTCTGATCAGCTCTGATTTAAAGAACTGTTAGTCTTTGCTCTAAAGTGACATATTTAAAAACTATTTTACCTTTTTATCCATATAATCTATAGATAAACATATATAAAAAAATATATAAAATATTTGATGAAATTGCTTTTTCTTGAAATAAAGATGTAAAATAGCAAAATAAGTATATGATTACTTTAAAAAAAAATAAAATAAAGCCATAAAAAAAATCTTAAAAAAATGATGTCACTATAGCTCCTTAATTTTACCATCAACTATACTCAAACAATTATTACATAAAATAAATTATTTTTTCAGATCCAAGAAATTAATTTGTTTTAAAAAAAGTATCGTAATCATATCCATTGTTGAACAATAAAATTACTACTACTAGAAGACCATTTCAATAAAATACTGTCTGAAAAAATATCAAAACTATACATCCCATAATATGCAACAAATGCAAAAGAGAAATTTGCACTGCATTGATGACTAAAAAAAGTATAGAAGATACAAGAAAAGTCTTTACCTATCTTACAAGTCATAAAAAATTCTGTCTCAAGATTATGAATATATCTAATAGCTTTAATGAGGTAAAAAAAGTCCTCTTTATTTGCAGGTTTACTCTTTGTTACATTCTGTGACATCAACTGGGGCAAATAATAGTTTGCTGGCTTATATAATATTATGATAACTGAAGATGAATAAATACCATATGTTAAGTGTACCATTTAAAACCAAGCATGCAATTTACCACATTAACACTCGGGTTAATTTGAAATCAACATTAATAATATTCTGTCCTATGGATAGATACAAAGAACAGTCAGATCATAAATTCATCCATTTCTCCAGTTTATTCTCTTTATTGCCCAGACCTTCAATTCCAAACATCTCTTATACCATCCAGCAAGCTCAATCCTCTCCTTTTTTTTATTTATTACCATTCACTATTCTCTCTAAAACAACTTATATTAAACTATTCTTTCTACTTAACATTTGCCCAAACCAGTTTCTCTTTTTATTTTTATTTCCTTCATCAATCTTTTTCTTTTTTCATTTTTCAAAACTTCTTCATCTGTCATTTTATTCACCCAACTAATTTTTCTTTCCTTTTTCATAACTACATCTCAAAGATGTCCAATCTGTTCCTAATTTTTTTACTCATAGTCCATATTTCACAACCATATAGTAGTACTACACAGAGCATTTAATTAATATTTTCCTTAATTATTTTTTTAAAGGTTCACAAAATAATTTTTTCTCTTAATAAATGCCTCCTTTCTCAGTGTTATTCTTCTTTTCATTTCATCTTCACTTCTTCCATTCAATCAACTATCCAAATATCTAAATTCATTTCTTTCCAAGCATTTACATTCAATTAACAAATGCCTAATATTTTCTATGCCTTCCTTACACAATTTTCAGACTAAATCACTCATATTTTTCCATTTACATGTATATTCTCTTGTTGCTAAAGATCCCGTTCGAGCCTTAAACAATAAACTACTTATCATAAATTAACTCCCACCCAATGTTCCATTTATTTCTATATATATTTAAACTCTTTTTACTCTCCATATTAGTTCTCCATCTCTCCAAATCCCTATTCTTTATTAATACATTTATTTTTTTATCCCATTCCTTACTACTATATCACTCAACAATCTTCCTAATACAATCATCCTACCTCTTGTACAAGAATACTGATATAAATTCTTTATCCAAATCTTCTGCATAACACATTATCTTTGTCACCCATCTTGTTGCCTGCTCTTTACTCATAACTCAATTAAATACTATTTTGGCTATTCTTTTCTTATCCATAAACTGCACTCTACTGAACATTTTCATTTTTCTTTTTGCATCTCTCATATAAAACTTGACCATTCCATTTCTCCTTGAATTGCCTCCTTTGCTGTCCACACATCTGCATCTAATATACGAGTAGTGGCTCCATCTTATGGATAAAGCTCATACATTAGTAGCATGAAAATATATATCCCATATCCTTATAAGAAAGTAGGTGATATATATTTAGGATTACTATAATAATGGCCCAGTACTATAAGGTAAATAGACCATGTACAATTAAAGACATATTACAAAAATGGATAACAAGTTAGAAATCCTCACTTGCTAAATATTAAATAATATATAGCCTTTATATAAAAAAAGATAAATAAATCTCAGAAATTTAAAAATTGCATGTGTTACTGTTTTTAGTAGGCATAGAAATTAAGGTTCAAAAGTTTCTGGAAGGGTTATTTAATGTATTCAAGTTGTCAGGAATAAAGTAAGTGATGATGAACTTGTTTTTTTATCACTTGTATTATTTTCTATTTATATAAACTTTTATTTGATTGTAAGAATGATTCCTTTCATCAGAATTAGATATGTAAATTTATAATTGCAATGATTTTGGATATTAAATTAATTGTAGATTACATTTGCTAGCTAATATTTTTATTCCTATAAAGTTTCAATTTTTTTCTAATAACTGAAAATTATTTATAAAATTAGTAAATATTATCTGTGCTTATTTGATAATCATAAATACTATTATATTGATGTCATTAGTACAGAAACAAATTGTTTTTGCTAACTAAAGCCATTATTATTATAAGTTATGAATATGGGAACATGAAGCTCCCGAAAGCGCTAAGCATTGTAAAATAAAATAAGTTGCTAATATAGCTCATGCGCAATATATAGATTACGAACCATAAGTGAAGTAAAAAACACATTTATTATATTAGATTTGTTGTTTTTTCCTCAAAGATTTAAATTGAGGTGTTTTATCTCAAGTATCATCATCGCTAACAAGGCATTTACATGTTAGATAAATATACTACTGAAAAATGTATTTCTTACTAAGTTTTAACATGAAAAATTGATTATTATTTTTTAATGGATTCATACATTTTTGCAATTTATCATTCTAAATTGGCAAATGATGAATTTCATATGACAATCAGAATTAGTGCGTGTGATTTTTATTCTAGCTATTTTTGGATCTTGAGAGTAATAATAGTTTTACCAACATTTTAATAAATATAAGTGACCAGAATTTACAAGAACTTACCAAACTGAAATCAAATTAATCTAAAATATCGTGTAGTCAATTTAGACTACTGTACTTATTTACATATCATTTGGTATGTAATCTATATGTTTATTTTGAAGATAGAAAACGCAATGCAATAAAAATCGTAAACAATAAATGGTTTGAAGAATTCGTAATCAATATCAATATTTACCCACAATGACTATTAAAAACTCAAGTATTTTTAACATTTACCTACTGTAAATTTCAGTCATAATTTAAAAGAAATAAAAAATTTATAGAATAAAAGTAATGTAAAAGCATTAAATAAAAACAATGATGTTACCCAATAGTTAAAATATGTACCAAAGCATATTATCAAGTCAATAGTAATTGTATTCTGTTAAGCAAAATTTTTTAAATATATGGCAAAGTGTTGACCAGGAAGCGAACCCTGGGCCAGCTGCTTGGAAGGCAGCTATGGTAATCGCTAGGCCACCAAAGCTTGACAAGATCTTCTTTTGTAGGTACTTACTGCAGTTTTGCTTGCATATAAATTTTTAATTAATTAAGTTAGATTATAGTATATTTGAGTCAAGTAAAAACAAGTGAGTCTTGGTCAAAGAGGTACCAACTTGTAAACAGGCTTAAAATTATTAGGGGTTAGAAGTTAATTTCAGCATTTATTTAATTAGAATAAGTTAAAAGGATAGCAGTACTCCAAAAACAGTTCTACCATATAATACTAAATTGTCCAAGCACTTTACCACTGTTACACAATGCTTTATTTTCCACCCTTTCTTACAGTTTACAGTTTCGATTGCCCCAGCAATCTTCTTCAGAACTACAACATAATACACACATATGAATATCAATATAAAGCATTGTGTAACAGTAGTAAAGTGCTTGGACAATTTAGTATTATATGGTATACATTTGGAAATGCAATAGGAAAGAGTAGTTAAAAACAATCTTATTGTTCATAAAAGTAAAAATAGAAATTGTGAAAATTTAAACATCAAAAAAAAAATAAGAAAAGAAAAGGATAGGATGGGAAATATCAGAACACAAAATGATGTTCAAAGCTAAAATAAAAGTGAATAAATAATGAATGAAAATGTTGATCAATTTTTCTGTTGAGTAGATTCTATTGATAGTGATGAAAGTAAACATGATATAAAAAGAAAGGGAAAATAGAATCATAACTTTTCTATTAAATGGAGACAAATAATGTTTATAATGATTCAGAAGTGAGTTAAGAATTGAAGACTAAATCAGAAGTAATATAAGATTAATAATATTGGGAAGATTGGAGGAGTGCAAGTATTTTAAAAAATTCAAAATAGGATGGAAATGGGAGTAGCATATTGTTTGATAATAAAATACAACAAATAAAAAATTACAATATCATTCTCCATATTCAGAAAGCTAATTAACTTTAGCATACATTATTTAAAAATTCAATTATTCCAGATTAGTTTTAAAAAAATGAAGATATCATTTCTATGTATACTATCTTAGGTTACTTATCTACAAGTATGGTATGGAATAGAATTGTTAATTACTATGGAGTAATATTATTAGCTTGTATTTTTGTAGACCTCAAACCTAAATTATTGCAGATTGAATGCAGAAAATAGAACTTTAAACAAAAGAAAGATGGTTCAGTTGGTTAGAGTGTTCCCTTAAAATTGAATATTCAAGAATTTAAGGATCCAGGTTCAAATCCCATGCTAGTACTGTCATTAATCAGGCCAACAACACCTGAAGAAGAGGATAGAATAATACCTCTTAAAACATTGTGCATATACTAATCTGTTTGATGTGCTACTACTGACAGTTCAATGTATTTGGAATATCAATACTCATATTACATGATGGAAATAGTCCAATATAAAAATACAACTAAAATTAAAAGCAGGCTTTTTTATTAAAATCATCTATTACAAGCTTGAGTGATCAATGAATACCAGACAATATAATCCTATAAAATCTACATCTCCAGATAAATTTTTGGCTTCATCATTAAAGGCTCTGATTTGCAGCTGGAATTAATGTATATATATATATACCTAGAATATATTTTCTACTCCTTTTATACTATTCATGTTAATACCTTAAATTTATAATGTAACAAGAAATCACATCTAGTTCTTTTGCTTAAGCAAATACCTGTTTTTTCCAAGTACAATAGAATGATTCTAGTACAGGAGCTGAAAATCTTTTAACATGAAGTACCAGTTTGTTTAAATATTTTGACCATAGTAATTTTATGCACAAACCTTCTAGCATCCATTGATTCTCTTGTTTGCACTGGATGGCAGTACTATGTGGAAAGTTTCGCTCTTATTATAACAGCTTGTGTAAGTATAGGGAATGGTGATTGTGTGGTGTTTAATAGTTTAAGAGAAGTAAAAAATA
The DNA here is from genome assembly GCA_028023455.1 of Epiperipatus broadwayi. Taxonomy (NCBI): domain Eukaryota; kingdom Metazoa; phylum Onychophora; class Udeonychophora; order Euonychophora; family Peripatidae; genus Epiperipatus; species Epiperipatus broadwayi. The sequence continues at coordinate 1,035,355 of JAQFVV010012461.1, read as the reverse complement.
GGTTGATGAAAAAATATTGATTTCTGAATGGTTGTTATATTTGATTATTTGTTTTAGTAATAGAATTAATCTACACATACAATAATGAAAATTAAATAATATATATTAAGGCTATAAACTTAAGACTATGCGCTTAAAATGCATCAGTAGGGACCTCTACAAATCTTTACACAAGATTAACGAATTTAAAAGACAAGAGCGGCCATTTTTATCTTTGACCTAATTTCTAAATATATAGGTGAATGTCTTAAATAAAAATATAAAATTACAGTTTAATTTATTCACAAATTTCTATTATTTACTATTAATCATTACTCTATAATTGGGTTAAATCAAAAGAGCATCATGGAATTGTATTCTTCCTCTCCTAGAATCATAAAAATATTTACTTAAAAATTACTATACAAGTAAAAATACTTAATAAATTTATGTTTGTCTTGATAAAAAGGGCCATAAATTTGACATCAAAAAGAGAGCTCACAAACTATAGTTTGCTGATCCTTGTTCTAGATAGTTCATATATCATTTCAAAATAAATTGCACGTTGAGTATATATAACCTGGACCAACTGATGAGTGCTGGTTTAGCATGAAATATGAATATTGGGGATTATTTATCTTTTCTACATGTATGTGGTCATGTGTATCAGTGGTATAAGATAATATGGATTGTTGAAGTGTGCTTGAAAGTCTGAGTTCAAATCCTCTATATTTACATTGAGTATATACAAATGATCAGTGGGAATTTTTATATGTAATAGTGGAAACATATCAATAACCATCATAATATGTAAGTGCCTATTAGTTTATTTTAAATATAACGTACTAATGCACTGAACCTCCATTTGTAATATTATGGCATGTGTCTAGTGGGGGTTCTCAATAAAAAATGTTATACTTATCTGATTTTTACAAAGATTTTTTTTTTACAAATAATAACTAGATGAAAACAAATAATTATTGTGTTGAAATTGAGATATAAGAGAATAAATATTTTTTGTGATCATTACTGAAGAAATTTTAGCAGATTTTTTTTTAGAATAAATAGAAAAAATAAGTAAGCCAGCATTATTAAATGTAACAGATGTAATAGGTGTTTTAAATCAGAACATGAATAACTTTCGTAATGATATAATAGAAAAAAGTCTGATAGAACTTATGGAAACTATTGTACCTCAAGATTTATCTAAAAGATGATGTCAAATCAATAGAAGACATTTAGAAAGAATTAAAATTATAATAAAAGTTAAATAAGAAATGGGATAAAAAGCTATGTCTAAAAGATCAAAGTCAAGAGTTCTGAAATATGAGTATCTTCTTTCAGATAGTATTATTGCTCTGAATATATTTCTATGAATACAATACAAATTCATATGACAATATTTTACACTAAACTTCAGGAAGAATATCATTGAAGATTTTGTTATATTGTAAAGAAATTTTTACCACAAGCTGACAAAATATTATCAGTTATTAATAAATTTTAGTAGTCATTCATTAAACTAGTGATTATCCATTTAATGAATAATATTTATGTAGTGTAATTTTCACTACACCACTTTTACGCAAGGTACAGACTGATTTTTCTCTGCTTTAAACACCTTGAAGGATTGTAATCATAAACATATGATCCAAAATATGTGAAAAAGATGTATGACCCCCTTGATACACATTTTGCTCTGAACCAGCACTCATCAGTTGGCCCAGATTACCATTGCTTACACATATCTTTATTAAAACAATCAAAACTCACTATACATATTGCCACACACAGCAAGCTAGAATAATCAATGGATGCCAGAAGGCTTGTGCATAAAATCCCCATCTAGTGCCTACTCATCCAATATCCCTGGACTAGTTTCTGGCTTGTGGCCTTCATCAGTGAGGAGCCTTGGATCTGAGAGTACTGCACCTAGATCTTAGGATCTACTCTTTCTTGCTGTGTGTGGCAATACTTATAGTGAATTTTGACTGTTTTAAAACAGTTATACACAAGCATAAGAAGTGGTAATCATGTGATGTTTATTGGCTTAAAACATATCTTTATTATTGTTCCGTATATATAGATAGCCAATTATGAAATTTTATTTAATAAGTATCAAACTTATCATTCTCACAATTGGGACACAAACCACTTGATGAAAGTATATTAATAATTTTTATTAGTCATTCATTATAATATAGATTACCCACTTAATGAATATTTCTGTAATAACCAGTCCCTACCTTGTATGAGACTGGTATAGTGAAAATTACACTACAGAAATATTATTCATTAAGTGGATAATCTCTAGTCTAATGAATGACTAATAAAAATTATCACTTCCATCAAACTGTGTCAAAATTGTGAAGGCAGTAAGTTTCACATATCACTTAAATTATAATAATTGGCTATCAATATATACCGATCATTGATAAAGAGATGTGTAAGAGATTGTGGTCTGGGCCAGCTGGTGAGTAATAATTTAGCACAAAATATGCAACTTGGGGAGCATTTATTTTTCACAAGTCTTGGGTCATACGTTTATAACGACATCCCTCCATAAAGTGTTAAAAAGGGATAAAAACCAAACCCTATCTTGCATAATAGTGGTGTGGTGTAAATTATAGAAACATTTTTAGTCATGATTTTAATATTATGTTACTGCATTTTGTTATCTAGAGTTTGTATCTATCTAAAAATGTTCAATTATATGTTAATTTAGAGGGAATTTAACTCAGAATTTCAAGCTCTCTACAGCTATCCACTCCATCTTATACAATTGATACACATAAATTATGTTAAATTCTTTGCCTGTACGTAAGTGGAGGTGTTCAAGCAATACTGTATAATGACTCAATAATATTTATTAATTATCCTCTATGTTAGTTTGTTACTTCTAGGCAAACAATTTGACGATAATTTATTTAAAACTTTTTTTCTTTTACTTTTAAAATCTTTCACTTCATTTATATATGCTACTAGCTATTAATCCAATATTTTCTTGATTCTTTTATGATTTTAAGTACTAATCTTATTATTGTTTTCATGTTTTATTGCTTTCTATTTCTTGACACTACATAATGATTGTGATGTGCATTGATATGATTTCGTTTATGAGGCGCTTCTTGTAAATTTTTTTTTTTAAAATGTTATTTCTTTTCTAAAATTATGTATAACATTAATGTATGCCAGCCACTGATTAAATTTATTTTTATTTATATTGCCGCATCTGACATATTTTTAACTGATTTGCTTATATTTTAAATACATATGAACTAAATAAACCTATATCTTTTTACATTATTTTTTCTGTTTTTGATTTATATACATGTTTACTTTTAGTCCATTATATATACTTCATATTGTTTATGTTTATTTCCATACTTCACTTTTAAATATATTTCTATCGCTATTTTACTTACTACGTTATTTTTAAATAAAAACGTCTCTATATTATCTATGTTAAATACGTACATTTAAAATGTATACTAACGTAAAAAATGAAAGCAAAATCAAATCTAAGAATTCTATATAATGCAATTCAAGTTGTAATAAAAATTGTTTGCAGTAAATTATCACTTGCAATATAAATGAAAAATACTATAGAATATTAACATATATATTTATTTTCTATAAAAATAAATAAATAGCCAAATTATTTAGACCGAATTATAAAAACATGCGTATATATTACATATTTACTAATGTGCGTATGTGTTCAGCTTTTAATCAGTTCTTCAAAATCTAATCCTCTCCGTAAAGATGCAGAACACGTCAAATGATTTCTGTTGAATAAAAATATAACAGCCCACAGTCTCCTTTTGCGTTTTATTTTATTTCATTTTTTACAAAAAGTGACTAACAGATATGTATTATTTAAGTCGAATACCAACCTGCCTATATAACTGAGATCAAAGCATTTCTATATATATGGGAGTCATAAAGAATAATTTATTACAAAGATCAATATGTAACCTATCTATCGTTTTTATATATATTAAATTTTATATGTACAAATATTACATACGTAACCGGACATGCATTAGAAAATATATAACTGTTTTAATTAGATTTGGATTATACTATAATACATATATTTATTTTATATACATTATTTAAATATTAGTTATATATATATATTTATTTTCGTCGATTCATAACTTAGTCTGTGGCAGATATAAATATAATAGCATTTTATTATTGTTGTTTATAATATTTGTACAATCTCACTATAATTAATCTATTAAAATTTGCATATTTAGTACAATTAGTTATTGAAAAATAAAAATTTATAGTTTAGTTCTATATTTTGACTGGTCATTTAATAAATTCTCATACAATCATACACTTGTTAAAATTAAAATTAACTAATAGGAGGGAGGGTATGCGCAAAAATATAAACATAACTTCAGACATTTTTTTTTAACAAGGTAATGAGTATTGTATTTTATTTACTTTTAGATTAATTAAAGAGTGAATATCTTAAAGGTCAAAGGTTAAAAAAATTAAAATCAAATATTGTATAGTATAATAGTTAATCTTACACGTTGCCAAGAAAGTAAAAAGTATGAATAAAAGAAAGGAAAAAACATCAGCTGATATGGGTTTCAATATAACATAATGTAGTCTAGGCATCAATTTACGTCCAATCAATTCCTCATCATTCAATACTGCAGTCTCTAGCTTCACACGGTTCCATCTCAACCTCTGCCTTTCAGACTGTCTGTATTAGAAATGTTATTACGAATTCTTATTATGCTATAAGTTTATTAGATTTGATGACTGTATATGAATGACTTTGTCTTCGGTTTAAGGTCAAGAAATTACATTTGAGAATAGAATACATATATATATTTAAAAAAAGTGTAGATATTTTAAGATAAGCTCTCTCAAGCCTTACGGCCATTTTTCTTTTTGAGTTATCAAACAGAGAAATTGTACATGATATAAAAATGAGGGAGCCAGCTGCTAATGTCAGATCACTGGGGAGCTCTGTTGTCTATATTATTTACTCTCTAATGGTGAAGTTATAGCCAGGTCACTACCAACAGACTAATTTTTTTTTCATTCTTTCTCTCACTCCTTCTCTTAATGGTTTATATTATTCTTCAGTCATGATTCTATAGCCTTTAGGGTATATCTTGGGAAATTCGGGGTCTCATTTGAGAACATAATACTTTTTGACTATAAATTAAAGATTATATACAAGGGAATAGGGGGAGAGGGGATGGACTAATAATTGTATATTTTTTGCCTTAACCATGATATATATATGATGATAATTACGTATTAATAATTTAAATCTTTGTTGATAATTTTTGAATAAATAAAATAATTCATATTGTTAATTGTTGATTGACCCTCTCCGGGGTTGTCGCCCCCCCCCCTCCCTTCGAATCGTATTTGATAGCGATGACTTTTGAATCTAATTTTTATTAAAGTTAATATATCTAATTCGAAAAAATTTATCACAACAAAATTGGATATCTTGCATTGTGTCCGATAATTGATTTTAGTACATAATCAATAATTAACTGTGATAAACTCACTATCCGGTTTTTGAGAATTGCTTCAAAATGGCTTTATATTTCTTAATTTAAATAATTTTAATTTGTTTTCACAATAAATATAGTTATTAATTTTTGTAGGACATATATAGCAATAGCTTTGCATAAATGGTATATTTTACTGACACGTATTCTTAAATATTATACGTTTATATTATTATATAAAAAATTGAATATTTCATATGAATATGTTATATTATTATGTAATGTATGTGTCTGAATTTTTAATCAGTACGTCATTTATTATATGTATATATGAATGAAACTTATTATTCCGGAGGCTTTGTCTGAGCCGAAAGAATAGATACCTATATTATAAAAAATTACAAATCACATAAATCTGATGAAATATTTATTATATCAGGCAATAATATATATTAAACAAAATTATTTGAATATGAATTAATTATTAAGATTTTTTTTTCTTTTTATTATATATAGTTGCTTGCCTAAAGAAGTGCTTCCTTATCTCCACCTTTCTTATCTCCATCTTTCTCATCTCTACCTTACCTCGTTCACTTCGTTCTATGTCAGTGCCTCATTTTCTAAAAATTTAACATAGCAACTGTAAAATTTAACAATTTATTTTGAATCTAGTTTTATACAGAAAATTTTGCTATTTAAAAAAAAAAAAGAATCTGAACTAAGTGATGCTGAAAACTCTGTAAGCTAAAGAGACAATACTAAGATAAAAAGATGGCAGGCAATGAGAAATCATCAATAGCAGTAACAATTATCTCTTAATATAATACTTTATTGACTAATTAATACATTAATAATTTTTAGTAGTCATTCTGAAGTGTTATTTTTACTACATTACTCTCACGCAAGGTAGGGGCTGATTTCTATCCATTTTTAACACCTTAAGCAGAAAATGTGCATCTTGGGGAGCATACATCTTTTTCACGTGTCTTTGGTCATATATTTAGGATTGTACCCCTCCTTAAGGTGTTAAAAACAGATAGAAACCAGTCCCTACCTTGCATGAGAGTGGTGTATTGAAGATTACATTACAGAAATATTATTAATTAACACGTTTGTTAAAACAAAAATAAATTGAGTGATTTCTGTAATAAATTATTTTACTAATATGTAATAAATGTAATACAATGTTAATGTGGAAATCAGTGGCTTGGATATATGAAATTTCAAAGAATTTATATAGCTTGTTCTATATAATGAATTATTAAGATATAAAGAGCTTTATAATGTATTGGAAAATACATGTTGGTGTACTCATGATTTTCGGTCTGATTTTAAATTGGACTTAGAAAAATTTGCAATCAAACTTGAAATTTATAAAAAAAAAAAAAACAGCCCACTGTTAAACTAATTAGGCATCATATGTTGGTCAAATAAATGAATATCTAGCTATTTTAAAATAAAGATAGCAAAAATTAAAATAATTGAAACATTGGCAAGTATAATAGATAATATTGTCTCTTTCAATGGTCTTTTGTGGATAAATGGTGATGAAGCCTGTGTAATCTTTCTATGCATGTTTTCATTTTAATTTTATATATATACAATCAAAATTACCCAAATTAATAACTTAACCAGACTAGTCAAAAAAATATAAACTCTAAAGCACAGCCAATGGTTTCACTGCTACAAGCAGACTTCTCAAGTGTAATTTTGATTATTTTATTAACTAGTTTAGCTTTAAGCTTTTAACAAATAAAATGTCAATTAGTTAAAAAAAACTATTGTAATAACAATAAAAATAATAAATATAATGATAATAAACTATTATATACAGTCTTTCAATCCACAGAAGTACTTTCAGTTAATTCCTTAACTTGCCTCAACTGCTGTTAAATTCATGGGATTTGAGTTGATGATGTTTGCTTCCATTTTGTTTTTGAATTTAATGGCAGGCAGCTTAAAGAATTGACCAAAAGTATTTCTGCAGATTGAAAGACTGTATATGATAGTTTATTACCATTATATTTATTATTTTTATTGTTATTACAATATATATATAATTCCACGAAACAATACAATAAATTAATACAGTAAACAAAATTTAAAAAAAAAAAAAAATCAACTATAATTTAAATAGAAGTACTTTCAACAATCTAAGTTGTTGTTATCTACTATATTCAAATTCTATTACAAAAAACTGTAATAAATGTATACAAAAACAATTACATCATAAATCAATTTTCCAACAATTCATTAATTTTTATATTAGCAGCTTGTCTATTAACACAGCTTCCCTAACTTTACATTTATTATTATTTCTTTCAACACATATAGTTTTAACTTTATTAAAATCAAAACCATACTTACATGTAACATTATGATCAAAAAATGCAAAAAGTGATATGTCATCATTTTTAACATTTGCTTGTCTTGAGTTTTATACTCATTTATACAATAATAAATGCTCCTTTGATCTCTTCTCCAATGTACACCGAGATTCACCTATGTATGCTTTTCCACAAATACAAATCCATTTATATATCACACAACTTTGATTTTAAATACTACACCTAATTTTTTAATTATTTATCAATCTACTTAAATTTGTAATATAAAATGCAACTTTACATATATTTTTATAAATTTGTTTTATAAATTTTACTTGTTCCTTGCAAATAAATGGTATTGATATCCAAGAATATTTTGTTTTATCAATATCTTTAGCACTTAAAATCTTATACTTTTTATTAAAATTACTAACAATAGTATAAATCAATTTATGATTATATCCAATACTTAATAAATCCATGGTAAATATATTTACATTACTTATTTTATCAGAATTATATTGTTGAAAGTGCTTCTATTTAAATTATAGTTGATATTTTTTTTTAAAAAAATTGTTTACTGTATTAATTATTGTATTGTTTCATGGAATTATATATATTTTCATTATAAGTGGAATACAGATATATATATATAATATATATATATATATATATATATATATATATATATATATATTTGGTTTAGTTAGATTGTATGCCATGAGCCTGGTACAGAATACCAAAAGCATGTTCGGCTATTAATAATTATTATAGGTTTATATTTTTCTGTTTAACACTTATTAGTGTGCTAATATATATATATATATATATATATTATAAGGGACATTAAGTTTAGTGTAAACAATATACATGTATTTAAATGTTACATGTATATATATATATATAAGCTCAAAACCAATTGGTCTGGAGGTAGAAACTTAATGATAGAGATTTTGAATTCTTTCTCTTTTGGCACTTATAAAAATAAAGCTTGTTTAGAGCTATTGGTAAGCTACATCTAGTGATCATTTAAATGCAAGCTTAAAAGCAAGTTACAAAATTTATGACTTGTTTTATTAATTATTATAAGTGTACCTTTGAAGGCTTTTGTGATGCTATATTACAGAGGCTTTTACTACATGGTGAAACAGCTGAATTCAGACCCATATAGCTATCTGGTTTGAAAATCTGGATTTGAAAACATTTACGTGTCTGAAAAGTTCGGACTTTCATATTGATAGAAACATGTTTTATAAGTGCTGACTTTTGAGTTAGTATTTTAGATCTAGTTTCTAGAGTCCCAGCTCTCTACTGAGGTGAGCCATAAGCTCGAAACCAATCGGTCTGGAGGTAGGGACTTAATGATAGAGATTTTGAATTATTTCTCTTTCAGCACTTATAAAAATAAAGCTTGTTTAGAGCTATTGGTAAGCTATATATATATATATATATATATATATATATATATATATATATACAATATATATATATATATATATATATATATATATATTGTGCCCTTTTCTATAGGTCAGTAATAGTTTATAACAGTCAATTACTAAAAATTTTAAATTTAGAATATGTTCTTTTAATATGGTAATTGTATTAAGTCAATTATATCTTTAAAGTACAATTTGAAGCTAAAGAGAATACATAGTATATAAAATCATTTAAAAAATAGTTATATAAAGTTTAAAATATTGTTTCATATGGTTGTAAAAGCTGGCCATATTAAATAACACAGCTATAATTATTAAAAGTATATTTAAAAAATTCGATTTTAATAGTTTAAAACTGATAATTTAATAAATGCTATGTTTAAATTTATAATCATATTTAATAGTCAAAATTAATATAGTATATTTTAAAAATAAACTTTATGATGGTGAGAATTGTATTTAATTCTATATTTTCTAAATTGTTCTTCCAAATTTTATAATTATATTATATAATATAATAAGTGTATCAATTTTATAAATCTAGGCAGAGAAATAGATTAAAAATCGTCTGTCAAAGTTATTAATCATGTGACTTGTATACTATATACTTTCTCACACACACTTGTTTGAATTAATAATAAAGTTTAAAATATTTTAAAAGTTATATTATAGAATTGGATAGAATTATTGCCTATCATAAAAGTAAATAGTATTAAACATTAAGTTAACTATCGTATAACATGCTTAAATGATGTAATAAAGATGAATACAGTTAATAAAAAAATTAAATATTTTATTTAAATAAAAATAGATAAATGGAATAAGTTATTAAAGTTATTTTAAAAGTTATTTTAAATGTTTAAATAGTTTTAATAAAATAATAATTTATTTAAAAGTAATATTTTAAATAATATTTTAAGTTCATTACGTCATAATTTCTAATTTTGAAATTCAATTCTACTATAAACTAAAAATATGTAAATTTGTTCTCAAGCTAAAGTAAGAATTAACCAATAGGAATAGGTATTCTTACAGACTATAAATATGATTTGCACGGGGTTATCGGGGGAGATTAATAATGTATTGAAACCAGAGAAAGGTAAATTATAGCTATCAAAGAGATAGTATTTTAAAATTATTATTTTAGTCAATTTTAGCGCTCTCTCATAATTTATTTGCAAAAACTAATTAATATTTTAAAAGTAACTTGCAAAAAAGAGAGTGTAAACTAAAAAATATTTTAATAATTTCGTTTAACATGCTTTGTTAAATTTTTTAAAGTTCCTTTATCAGTCGTATTTTATCTAAAAAATTTAACCTAAACTTCGCAATAAAAAATGGATATACTGTGGAATAAAATGGATAGAAATTGTAATACTGTAAAAATGTTTGGAATATTTATTGATACAGCTTTATTAATATTTCACCGGAGAACTGTTTTGGTACATAAAAAAACCACAGCTCGGACATCATACGGAGTCTAATGAAAAAATTGGAGACGCATTATTATTTAGATAAGTTTATCCAAGATTTATTTTTTTAAATAGTAATAAGACAATTATATTTCATGAATCATTTTATAATATATTATATCAAAAGGAGTAAAATGTTGTATCCTTTCTGAAGGTAACATTTTTAAAAAATATTTTCAAGAATTAAAGAAAGAACCCAGGAGAATATGTTACAGAAGCGTTTTTGATATTAAAATATCCGGTCTTAGAATTATTTAAAATGTATTTAGAAAAGATTTGTTTAAAAGTACTTGAAGTTTTTTTTATTTTTAAAAGAGATTTATAAAAATACCAAACGAAAGTTTAAATGTATCAAGAAGGAAACATATATAAAAAAGTGAACACATAGTTGAATAAAAGATGGATCCATGGAAATACAAATAGTACTTAAAAGTTTATCGAATATTTTTTAAAGTTAAATTAGATGGATTGATGCATCGGATATGCAGAGAATATTGGTAGAGAAGATTAAGAAGCTTCACAGGATTAATTAATATTATGATTTAATAATTATCGTCCTAAATACTAAAACCAAGGATTATTTTCTATAAATTTTACTAAATGGATTAATAATTATTTTTATTTTAAACTTTAACGCGCTTGGAGGAGAACATTTTTAAAAAACTCTAGAGAAAATAATAAACATTTTGGACTTATCAGGAACTATCGTCAAGAAAATATGTAATTATAGTTTTGATTCCTTTTATTTTGTTAACCTAGTTTAAATCTAAATTTTTATATAAGATTAGGAAAAACATAAAAACATTAATTTATTAATATTAAAATTTTATAATATAACAATCTAATAATTTAGCTAAAAATATTTTAATATAAAGTGTATGGGTGTGAATTTTTTTTATATCTGCAATGCTCAAGTGGATAAAGGAAGCCTACTGAACACGATGACTAGATAAAGGTTATTGGTAATAATAATAACTATTGATAATTTATAATGTATATTTTTTTTGTTTTCTTTAGATCATCCATAAATTGGAAGAATGAAGTGTAAAAGTTTTTTACTTATATGTACCACATTTCATACAACATTTTAAAAAACATTATGAGATAGGATTGATTTGAAAATATGCATACGACGATTTTTTTTTTTTATTAGTGATATAATCCAACATAACAAATAATTATGTGATTCTTTTAAAATTTTCATGTTATTGGATATTCAAATATTGTCTAAGTAGATTGTATATGATTAGACATATAGAATAATGAAGTAAGCAGACTTTTCTTGTGGAACAGCTAGATTGTTTAACTATTAATGAATTTTATTTATTGTTTTGTAAATGCAGATAGTTATTTATCGATGTAAGATGTGGAAAATCTTGAGAAATAATGTTGAGATAGTGGCTTGGAAGTACTTAGTGAACAGGAAACCAAGATGATGTTTTAAGAAATAGGATGTTATAAGGAATGGAAATAATATTTAGTCTTTATGTGAATATCAGCATAGTTAACAAAGCCCTATGACTGATACACATTTTATTTGGACAGTGTTTATATTTCTTTAAATATTTGATGTTCTAATAAAGCTGAAGAAATAGCTTTAACATCGTCCCTGTACTAGAGGATATTAGGCAGGTAAATGTCATACCTCTTCACACTGTGCCATGATTTTGAGATATGTTAAGAGTAATACTCTAGCTTTCTTCCTTAATCCTATGCATCTGTTTTCGCTATCTTTATTTCATGTAACTGCATCGTTCAGTAAGATATGTTTAAGAGAAATGATAAATAATTTAGAACTTAGGTTATGCTATCGTTTTGTATAAGATTGGTTTATTTGCTTAGAAGGAATAGGACGTTATAACTTAAAATTGAAGATCCAAAGTATCCTAAGGAAAGAAAAGAATCATAGAATATATTTTGAATTTTATTTCGGAAATGAAATATAAACTTTTTTAAATAGGGTATCTAAACAAAGATATTTTCTTTAAAGTGATAATAATTTTAAATGCTTTAGTATTATTTTTTTTAAGAGAAAAATAAGTATTGCATATTTTTAAAATACAATAGTACAAAGTAAATTATGTAAACAATATGCATAGTATATTTTTTGTTTATTGATTAACAGAAATATATTGATGATTACACTTATATCATACTAAAGTAAGGCTTAAAGAAGAATATATTATGATTAGTAAACATTGTGTGATAAATACTAAAATCTAGTACTGAATTTTGGATAATATTTTGTGTAACATCTTTGACTTTGCAAGATGAAATTTTTTTTAATATTTTGAGAAATCCATACTCATTATAAAATTTTGTTTTCTATAGAATGTTTTTCTAAGTATGAATTTTTTAAAATAAGATAGTTTAATAATATTAAGGATAAAATGCTGTTGCTAATAAAGTAGATAAATATATTTGTAATTAAGTTAACCATAATGGGAAACCAAATAGTAACATTTTTTTTTAATTTTGTCCTAAATCTAAATAAAGATATAATTGAAATATAAATTATTATTTTTTTATAACCTGGTAGATCAAACTGTAAAGTAAAAAGTTAAGGATATCCACTGTAAATAGTGTAAATAAATTGTTTATTTATTTGTTGTTAGTAATAAACTTTGTTAAATTTTGTTATTTAAAAAATTTTGTGTCTGAGTTATTTATTTCTCCACATCGCTGCATGAAAACACGATATATGCATAATAATCGAAACAAATATATAATTTTGCACAAAAGATAAATAGAGAATTATTTTAAGAATTTTAAATATTTTATTGGTATTCATTATAATTAAATAATCATAATTTTACATTATTTTATTGGTAATAAATCAGTTATCACAATATTATATTAAATTATATGCTATCAGTTGCCACACATCCTTTGTTTATCAGATTATCATATGCTACCACATATTTATTATATTATTACATGAAGGTAAAAGATTATATAAAATTATTTTATTATTTTATTATGGTAATAAAAATATAACGAAAAGAAAAGATATCCAGTAGTAATTAAACAATGAAGAATATTATTATTATTATTTATTATTATTAGTTTAAGTGTAGTAGATTATGACATAAAATCCCTTTTCATATTTTACTACCGTATTTTTATTAACTTAGAATAAACTTTATGAACCTGAGATTATTTTATTGAGCTAGATTATTACAAATAGAAGATTAAGACTTAATTATTAGTTTAATCTTAGTGAGTAGAAGTTATTAAAGTCGTAAGAATACTATGAGTTTGTTATTTGAAATAGTAATAAAGGGGGGATAGTGTTCTTATGCCATTGAGGTAGTATCCTGTGGGATATTGGCTCAATGTAATCTATCTTGTCACCTGTATTTTCACTTCAAGTCTCATGAAAATATTAAATATTTATTTAATTTATTTTTATAAACTGAACCTTATTCGTATTTTAAATTTGAGCTAGTGAAATATTTTAATTTTAATGCTGAATATTTTAGTTATTAATTATTAACTGAGATAGAACCCATTTTATTTTATATCATATACTATTCTGGAAGTGAGGATGCACGAGAGCAAGGTTAGAATATATATATTATATATATATATATATATATATATATATATATATATATAATTAAGAACATCATCTAAATCATGCAATATATATATATATATATATATATATTGCATGATTTAGATTATGTTCTTAATTTTAACATGGATGAAGGTTTAAACTATGCTACACTAAATTAGAAATAATACTTCTGAAGTAATTTCTAAAATCAAAATCTAAATTTATTTCAATCTGATAATCTTTATTAATTCAAACTTGTAAAATAAATCAAATTTGAATCATTATGGTTAAATTATAAAAAAACCAATTACAATTACCATGTAAATCTAATTTATAGAATGTAGACCAAATTTTTAATTATTTATAATTGAATAAAATAGCAAATTATTTTTATTTTAGATATTTATGTACATGTATGTATGATGTTGAGTTCTCCTCTTCAAAACAAATGAAGGTAACTATACTTCATATTGTCAATCAACCAACAATTCTCTATCATTAGTTGTAGTTTATTATTATTTGTCATAATCTTAACATTATTTTTGTTAGCATTTTAAAATGTATAGTTGCATGATCATTTCTAATATTTGCATCATTTACATGCATAATATGTATTATATTTGTTATATATGAAAGAAGCCAACAACTTAAGAATACCAATACCATTAACATTCATCAATCTTAATCTGTTGTCATAGCAAATTCATTTAATCAATAGAAGAAGAAATTTACTTTTATCTGTGGTCTAATATGCTTTTATAGAAACTAAAGATTACAACTTGAAGATGAAATTATTAATACAAAGAAGATTAAATGAATCTTATTAAACAAGTAAATATAACCTGTTCTGAAAGCAGATTACCTTCCCCCGCCCCCAACCCTTATCTGTTTTTTTTTTAAAAAATTTATTTTTTTTTTTTTAAAGTTGGTTGTGGTTTTTTTTTTTTTAAAAAAAAAAGAAAATTAACAAATAGGCAATTATAACTTTTAAATATATATATATAACAATAATTAACTATTATACAGTCTTTCAATCCACAGAAGTACTTTTGACTAATTTCTTAACCTACCTCAATCACTGTTAAATTCAAAAAACAAAATGGAAGCAAATATCATCAACTCTAATCCTATGAATCCCAAATTTTAATGTTATCAACTTGTCTATTAATTATATTTGTTTTATTTCTATTTATTAAAATTGCCTCCTTAATTTTTCTTTTAAGGAGGCAATTTTGATAAATAGAAATAATATAATTAATAGACAAGCTGCTAACATTAAAATTCCGGATTTACGGATTTGAGTTGATGATGTTTGCTTCCATTTTGTTTTTTGAATTTAGTGGCAGTTGAGCAGGGTTAAAGAATTAACTGAAAGTACTTCTGCGGATTGAAAGATCGTATGTAATAGTTAATTACCATTATATTTATTATTTTCATTGCTATTAAAATAGTTTTTTAATTAGCAGACATTTTATTTGTAATATATATATATATATGTGTGTGTGTGTATGTATATGTATATGTATCCCATCAGAGTAATGTATCTCTGGCATACATGGTTTTGGTTTTAAATCTATATAAAATTTATAAACTATCACTCAGGTTAAAAATCCAGATCCCACTCTTTCACTGCATTTGTATTTTAAATATCAATTTATCTTTATCAAGTGAACTAAAGGTTTGAGCTGATTTCAACACATGAACAATAGTCAAACTATTATATTTATATATTAAGAGTATGATTTGCTTTATTTTAAATGTAAATAAATTCTCAGTCTCTCTCAAGTATATATTATATAGTGTTTAAACCAATAATGTTTATATTAAACACAAGCCATATATAAATAAATCATTTTTATATAGCGCGATGTTTGTAAACTGTAATATTTAAAACAGCATTACGCTGTTGCACATGCGCTTTGAAGATTTTAACTATAAATGAATGAATACTAACACTCAACCACATGATAAAGTCTTTGGAAAAGATAGAATGGCCATCTATCTTTTCGAACCCAAACGCTTTTGTATGGGCGAATCTTAAGTGTTTGAAAGTGAAAGTGTGAATATATTAAATAATCACTTTAAATTACTATTACATGCTTGAATGAAAGACGCTAATGAAATTTACTAGAATTTACAATACGTCATTCTTCTTATTTGATATTAAATGTATGTAAATAAATCATTTTTATATAGTGCGATGTTTGTAAACTGTAATATTTAAAACAGCATTACGCTGTTGCACATGCGCTTTGAAGATTTTAACTATAAATGAATGAATACTAACACTCAACCACATATATATATATTGTGAAGAAAATATGTAATAATTAATGTTTTATTACTTGAAATATATATAATCAGCCAGATTTATGAATTTATAGTGCATTCCTATTATTTTAAGCCATATAAAAACACAAACTATTATTTAATACAAAAATTCAGGCATGTCGTCATGCATTATAAATGTATTTTGGATGCCAATTTAATTTTGTCAGATAAGTCTAAAGTCTGAATATCCTATTACAATACTAGAATAATGGTTCCAACCCTTATTCTGGTATTGTAATAATAGGATGTTCAGAATTCTGGCTACCTTTCTTTCTTTTATAGGAATCCCCAACAATAGATTTATTTATATCCCTAGTACATTCCTTAAGAAAATTCCATGTTTCAGTAACATGATAAATCTGAAAATCCAAATGAACATTTTATTTTATTTTTCAAATTTATTATTATCTCGGATTTCTACGCTGAACTATCCTAAGGCTTGCTATTAATCTCTGAAGCATAAGGATATATCTATATCATTTTAAGAGTTATAAATCATTCATCAAACATATTGCTACAAAAGATGAATCAGACAAGAAGACTTAGTAGTTTTAAAAATTGTTGTCGTTTTAAACATATTTATTTATCAAATATATTATCTTTGTCAAGCGTTGGTGGCCGAGTGGTCAGCACAGCCGCCTTACAAGTAGTTGTCCCGGGTTCGCTTCCCGACCAATGCTTTGACACATGGAATATATATATGATCTTTGGCAGATATATGCTTGAAAATTTAATATCAAAAGTGCTAAGTATATACTTAACACAATATGAACATTTAAAGCATCAAATAAATTATATTAAATATAAAAAAGGAACCATATAGGCGGTAGTTTGAAAAATTAAGGTGTACGCAGGTCGAGGATAATAGTTCTATTCAATTTGATCCACTTAGACTTTTTTTAAAAACTTTTCTCAGTTCAAAACTAATTTAGAAATCTTTATTTTCTTACCTTCAACCTTTACCTGTATGCTAAATACGCAATATTAAAAAAATAATAAAAAGTAATGTTTGCCTTTATGCTCTGCAAGAATTCGATGTATTAAATTTTTGCATTTTTTATATTTTTTATTAATTTTCAAGATAATATTGAAATGTGGATTGAAAAAAAAATAAATAATACGCATTTAGAAGATATATTGAATACATTTCAGGATTGAAACATTAACGCAGCTGCAAATAAAACAGTTAGTTAATAGAAATAAAAGGTATTGATTCAACTTCTGTAGTTAATTTTCTAAATTAAGCAATAGTTTAATTTAGAAAATACTTTTACAAAAATTAAAAACTGCTTTTCTTTTAAAAAAAAGAATAATAATTTATAGTAATTTTATTTAAGATCTGTAGAAAAAAAAAACGGCGAAAATTAAAAGCTAAATAAGATATTAATATGCTATTTATACAAATCCATTTACCTCTGTTTAAAACCCTCTAATCACCACTCCATCCTTTTTTCTTTTCAAAATATACATTACATATAACTATATAATCCTATAATTAAAACACTTCTAACAATTAAAAGTCTCATTTTCCTATTTTCTTTATAAAAACTTTATTTCTTGTATGTATATATATATCCACTTGTTCCAACGTTTCAACTATTTTTACTTTAAAGTCATTTTCAAGGATCTAGAAAAAACATATAAGTGTTTTACTGCAACAATTGGATTTTGGATAAAAGAAAATGTAAAAAGGGAAAGTTTTTTTGAGAAGGGAGGCAAATAAGTGTGGTATATATTTTATGTTTTAATTTAATTTATTTTAATGTATTTTATTTATTTTAATTTTTATGGCGTTTATATATTTTTTTGTGTTTTTTATATTTTTTTAGTCTTTTTGTTTTTGTTTTTATTATGTGAAGTTTGTTATAATGTAATATCACTAAACATCACATGATCACTATCTCATACTAGCACATAATTGTTATTAAAAACTGATGAAGGCCACAAGCCAGAAACTAGTCTGGGGATATTGGATGAGTAGGCACTAGATAGGGATTTTATGCACAAGCCTTCTGGCATCCATTGACTGCTCTTGTTAGCCCAAGATGGCACTACTGTATGGAGAGTTTTGCTTTGTTTTGAATTGTTTTATAATGTAATATGTTTTTTCTAGATCCTTGAAAATGACTATAAAGTAAAAATAGTTGAAATGTTGGAACAAGTGGATATATATATATACAAGAAATAAAGTTTTTATAAAGAAAAGAGAAAAATGAGACTTTTAATTGTTTGAAGTGTTTTAATTATAGAATTATATGCTATTTATATTATAAAAACTAAAGAAAAAAAGAAAAACTATTATGAAATATCCATGCTAAAGACTTTTGCGTCACGCAATGTTCGCCATCATCAACCAAGATGATAATAATACTCATTGCGGATTAAAGACCTCTCCACAAGGTATGGCAACATTCTTTAATCTTTCAGAAAATCCAAGTGAGTTATCTATCTTAAATTAGCATTTTTAAAGTATACTTTATATTTTTTTGGCATGCATTCCAGAAATGTGCTAATGTAATAATTATTATCTTTACTTAATGTTTTCTCAGTTTACCAACTCTCAAACTTCTAAAAACGTTTTAATATTTTATTATTCTTTCTGAAAATGAAAGCAGAATACGTTAAACATTATTCGGAGCTATACAAAACATAATACTGTTTAAATAATAGCAACATTCTACTCTCTAACCATCTACAATAAGCTTGAAAAATTAGGGCTTCGTCAGTAGCACTAGCAGCCAATCACAAATGAGTATGGCTGTTTCAATTTCAAGAGAAAAAGATATATATATATATATTGCAAGGAAATCAAGTCAAGTGTCACGTGACTTAATTTAATAAGCTTGTATTACAAATGTTATACAATGAGCATGCCAATAGCTCTTAACAAGCTTTTCAGAACATCCCTATCCCCAGACCGATTATAACATATATATATATATATATATATGATGACTACATAAAGCAATCTGTGAAATGCAAATGCCCAACTTGATCCATTTTGCCCTATATTTGATATTTTGTCATGCTGTCTTTTAACTTGTTCCGCACAAAAGTTTTCTTTCTAGAATATTTCAATAACATGTCTAATGGTAGCACTTTGGTGAATCATGCTCTTTGTATATTTTCCCAATAAAATCAATCAATATTGTATTTTTTAGAATGATTTGCAAATAATCTTTGTAATGTAAATGAAGTCTACATCTCTCGCAAAAAAGAACTATTTCAAATTCACCATAAAATTCTCCTTTGGAACATCTTGTTTTGTACATTTATTTTATATGTCCAATCCAACAAAAAGTTTGATCTTACAATAGTGGATTCTATAGTATCATATCTATCAAGTGAAGAACATATTCATTAGTCTTATGATTGTGCCATTGTATTTTTAAAATTTTACACAGCATTGTTAAATACTTGAAAACCAGGCACTCTTCACAAACCTGGAGCTTTATTGTAAGTATAGGGGATTTGAACTCAGATTTTCAAACACCTCTATCTATCCACACTATCTCATACAACTGATACACATGACCACACACATGTAGAAAAGATAAATAATCATCAATAAATGTATTTTGTGCTAAACCAGCACTCATCAGTTGGCCCAGATTATCATCTCCCACACACATTGGCCCAGATTATCATCTCCCACACACATATATAATCAGTACTCAGTTTATATTAAGATAGCAAATCTTCATACTTTAAGACAGGCTTCAATCTACTCCAACCTCTAGCTTTTCAGCCATCCATATTATTAAAAATCGGATGATGAAAACCCAAATCCCATGCTGATGCCAATATTATTGACATGCCCATGTTGACCTCAAATCACTCTGACCCCTCATGTATAGGACCTTATCCATTTAAATACAAATATTTCAAATATTTACACATTAAGCTTGTATCATGCCCACCCCTCTTCTATGTATTTAAATGGATAAGGTCCTATACATGAGTGATCAGAGTGACTTGAGGTCAACATGAGCATGGCAATAATATTGGCATCAGCATGAGATTTGGGTTTTCATCATCAGATTTTCGATGATGTGGATGGCTGAAAAGTTGGAGGCTGTAGTAGATTGAAGCCTATCCATTAAAATATGAAGATTTGCTATCTTAATATAAACTGAGCAATAGGAGATGATAATCTGGACCAACCGATGAGTGCTGGTTTAGCACAAAATATGTATATTGGTGATTATTTATCTTTTCTACATGTGTATGGCCATGTGTATCAGTTGAATGAGATAGTGTGGATAGATGGAGGGTGCTTGAAAATCTGAGTTCAAATCCCCTATACTTACAGCATTGTTAAATGAAATTTTTTAATATCTTTATGTTACATTGATAGAATATCTTACTTGCAGTAATTATTTCCTATGATATAATATCCTAACTTTTAATTTATTAAAAGCAGTAATAGGATATTGGAGACTGCTATATCTCAACAAGACTATCTTTCTTACTTATAAAATCAAGATATTTAAATTGACTTATGTTTTCAAATTGCCAACTATCTTAGTTTAAAAGTTAGTGAGGATTTTTTTCCATCACTGGTTACTAAATCAAATTGTTTTAAATGTTACATTCAAAAGATGAAGCTGCAGATTATCATTTGAACTGGCTAAAATAGCCCAACCATTACTGTAATATACATTGGGAATCCAAGAAGTTAAATTTCTTGGTTTTTGCTTTTAATCAATTTAAATTAAAAATTCTAGCATAAATCTTCATCACATTTTTATCTCTGTGTCATTAAACCAAAATCACCATACAAATTGAAAACCATATTGAAATAAATATATATCCTTATTTAACACCAGTTTTCCTTTCAAATGTTTTGGATTTTCCACATATAGCAATAATACTTTTTCTCATTTTATCATGTAGGAACTATATAATATGAATATGCAAGCAGTCCTCGATATTCATACATTCTACTTTCATACAATTCACTATTTTGTATAAAAGCAAATACAAAAAGATAGTGTGTTATAGAACTTTTTATCAAGAAAAGAAAAAGAAGAGTACAATTTAATTGTCTCTTCATAAATGTATAAAGAAAACGCCAGATACTAATCAATAAAGTGTTATTTATGTATATGCTAATACATCTCATTAAAAAATAAATATTTTAAAACACTTTTTGATGTTTTCTTTTGTAATGCTCTAATTTTATATATTTCAACTTTCATATACATTTCAGAAACCAATTAGTTAAGAAAATCAATAACTGTCTATAGTTTGAGCGACAACCTTTTAATTTCAAACTTTCCCATCGATTTGTTTGATTCGTGGAGTCAAATATTTTAAATAAATTAATAAAACAATATATAAATCACTTTTTTGTTTAAAACACTATTTTTTCTTTTATCAACTAACACAATCCAAGTCTATAGTGCTTCTTAATTCTCTAAAATCACATTAAGACTCTGGTAACTATTCATCTATGACAGAAACAACCTTCACCAATAAAATCATTGCATATTGCAATTTTATCTATTCCCATGACTTTTAAAAATTTGAATAATAAAAGCATTCTTAAGATCATATCACACAACATCACAGGCCTGTATATTTCTAAAAACTGTCAATATTTTTGAAGCTAACATATCACCTCCATATTCTAAAATCTCTTTTAACATTTGCAGCTTTTCTATTTTTAAGAATAGCAAAAGCTGTTTTGACTTCACTAATATTTGCCCAAACATAGTTGAATAAATAAAATGGTAAATCAATAAATTTTATATCAATTCTTGTATCATTGCTCAAAAGATAATCATAATATTTCTCTCACCTGTTCAAATTATAATTACCGTCATACAAGAATGTACCCATTTCTTAAGTCCATGGTTTGTTTTCAGTGTATCATAAAAATCTAAAGTGGCTATGATCAATAAATAATTGAATCTGCTTTGCATGTTTTTTCTTTGCAGTTTTAATCATTTTTATGCTTTCTTGTCAGTCAATGAACTTTGACCTTTAAATCTCTACATTTATTATAAAGCTCTATATTTAATCTTTTATTATGCCAAACAGAAAATGCCAAGTCTCTTTTTTTAATCAAGTAACTAATAATAAGATCATTTAAAAACCAGTATTGTTTCTTTTTTTATAGTTATCCCAAGGGTATATTTCTTTATATCCATAGTACATTTCTTAAGAAAATTCAATGTTTATGTCACATGACAAGTCTGAAAATCCAAATTAGCAATTTTACTATTTATAGCTATTTGAATTTAGCATATTTATTAGATTCTTCAAAAGAACAAACATCAATTTTTAAGAACAGTAAGATTGGATTAAGACTTATTTTTAATACAATTATAGTTTTAATCTTGGAACATATTAATTTGTGACATATCCAAAAATCTATACTTGTAAATATTCATATAATATGAACTTCTCCAATATGCTTAATTTTAATTGTAATTTCTTTAATGACATTGTTTTAAATATGGAGGCATTCATGTTCTATATAGAAATTTTTCTGCCAAAGTGTTATGACAGCCAATTTATGTGTTGCACAAAATTCAATAACAGCAGATCACCGAAATCATTATTTCCAACAATGTTTAGCCAAGTCTATTACTTCTACCAACATCTTTGGTGAAGTTTCCAAAAAATATAATTTTTTTAATGATATTTCCATAACATTGCTATCCTGCAAGGAATAAAAGCCCTCTTACCCTGAGTTCTCTGAACTTAATGTTGGAAGATAGGCACTAATAAAATGAGCATGGGTTCCATTGTGCAAGCCAAGTTTTAATATCATTATCTTTTCATTGATACATTCCATGATTAGAAGATACTAAATTAAACCTTATAACAAATCCAACAATATGTATTTTCCTATCAATGGTTAATCTGCTTTTCCAAAAAAATATGGAACCACCTGTTCTAAGATGGGTTTCATTAAGAGCAGTTCTGTTGAATTTAAATCTTAATAGTTCTTTAGTCATCTTTGCTATCTACCATTCTGTTCTTAGAAAGTTTATATAAAATAAAGTTCAACATATTTCATTTATCTATAATTAGAAAAAAATTTGAATTATATTATTTACCTTTACTAATACCATTACCACATGTTTTACTATTACTATTGATAATATTTTATCATTCTAATGAGTAATCTTCCAGGCATGACAACTTATTCAGATTGTGTGAGTCAGGTTATTTTTACAACAAATTGATTACAGCACTTCCATTTTTATGATAGGCAAAGAGATTCTTACATAAGACTGCCTAAACATATAATATTTGTCATCTTGAAACTCTTGTCTCAAATCCAATTCCAAACCAGTTTTATTAATGATTGTACTGCTTGAACAAAGATCATAATTATGAACTGTCATCCTACTGAACCTGTTCCCAACATTACTTTTTTAAAATTTCAAGGGCCTCAACTAAAAAAAAAAAAATAGAAAAAGGAATTGGTATCAGAAATATTGTACATATAATTAAATGATGGAAACTCAGTTAAATAATAATTAATATAAAAAAATGTGTGGTGGCATAAGTGGCTTGTGAAGACTATGCCCTATAATAACCTGATTGAAGAAGTATCAGAAAGAGGTGATGAACCAACATTCTATCTTATAAGGCAGCAGGAGATATTCTTTGTCAAGTACTGTTAGTTGTTATTCACAATTATCATTATATCTTCCACTTATCCATTGATCCTGTCAATGGACTGAGCACACTCCCAATAGTTAGTGATTGGCACATGAATTTAAATCCATATCCCCAGGTCACTGTCTGACTTGTATCTTTATCAATGAGCAAAAGATTTAGAACTGAAAATAATATAGGTATGCAGCCTAGCAATCACATTTATTTTATTATTCAAAGTAAAATCCAAGTAATTAGTCTGATATCCAGAATTTTTATGCATCTGATACACACTAATTAACACAAGCACAAAGAAGTATGGAGCTGCACTTATTTTAATTCAAGCAATCTAATTTTCTTGACTATGATCAAAATTATTTATAAAAATATATGTTTAAAATAGAAAAAGTTAAAACTAGAAAATTAAATATTGATACTTAATGAAAGTTATTATGGCATAACATTTAAAGAAGTACATGATTCTATTGATATCTAAGATATGTATTATGAGTACATCTGTGAACGTATATTGTTTGTATTGTATGCAGAGTTATATTTGTACATGTATATATTTTGGCATTTGTGTAGTGTGTGTATCATAATATATTGTGTTTTAGTTATGGTCAGGCAGTATAGTTTATTTACTTGTGTTTTAAATTATAATAATTATTAAAGTGAATTTATAAAAAATTTAAAATTAAATCATATTTTATAAATAATATAAGGTATATATATATATATATTTTGCTTTTGTTTAGGTCTTTGAAAAAGATTGTTGGTCAATTGAAATTTGACTTATTAAAAATAAAAACTATAAATCCCCCCAAAATGGTTTAAAAGTTCACAGCAATTGTACAAATTAACTCATAGATTTAAGTGAGTAGAAATAATAAAAGTTTACCACTAAAGAAAGTTTTCAATTAACATTAGAAAATAATATTTTGGATATAAGGGCTAATTTTGTTACAATTTTAGCCTTAAACTACTTTTGGAGAATATAACCCATCCACTTCAAACATGATTTTTTTTGATCACTTTTGGACATACAGAAAGAATATTTCATGTCTCATATTTACTCAAAAATGTTGCTTCACAAATCAACAAGATTATAAAACCACTAAAATATCACATGATCACCATTTCATGTGCTTATAACTCTCCATACAGTAGCACCACCTGATGCAAGCCTTAATAATCAATAAATGCAGGAAAGTTTGTGCCCAAAATTCCCATCTAGTGCCTTCTCTTCCAATATCTCCAGACTAGTTTCTATCTTGTAGCTTTCATCAGTGAGGAGTCTTGGATCTGAAAGCACTGCATTTAGATATTAGGATCCAATGCATAAACGATTACTATTTCCTATGCTTACTCAAGCCATTAAAACAAAGCACAAACCTTCTTGCAACTATTGATTATAAAGGCTTGCACTTGATGGCGCTGCTGTATGGAGAGTTTGCCACTGCAAAATTATAAAGTTGCAATTAACATTTAGCCACATCCAGAGATCATTTCTAAAATGTTATTACAATTAATAAGCCATTTTTCATTACTAATAAATTCAAAATAAAAAATATTAAAGTACAAAAACTCACAAATTGTAACCTTTTCTCTGATTGGTTTAATTGCAGAGTGACATCATAGTCTTTTTAAAGATATTTAACACTGATTATCATAACTAATTACCAGAAAAGGTTGGCCTCTAATTTTTAAACAAAATAAAAAAATTACCTGATTAATATATTTACAATTAAAATATTATAAAGATCGGAGATGGATTAAACTTGGAGAGACCTTCATCCTGCAGTGGATTGATAATGGTTGATGATGATGATGATGAACCAATTATTGGTAAATTTAGATATTATTATGTAGAAATAAAACCATTACAAATTTATACATAATATTGTACATTAATTAGCATGCATACAATTAAGAAAGTCATTAATAAGGAAAAGATATAAACTATATATCATTTTTTACTATTATATTGAAGATGCAGTAACACAAATAGTTTTCTGGAATATCATAAGAGTCTTGAATACACATAATGATTTAAATACATGAAAGCAATCAACACTTAAACAATATCAATAACAATCAATAATCTCAACCTGTTGTCAAGGCAACCTTCTTTAAACAATAATAGCGGAAATCCACCTTTATCAATGGTCTTAGTAGAATAAAAACATGGTAAGATATTAAATCAAAAATGAATCAGATATAAAGAGCTAATAAGAAGGTTTATTTTTGAAGTCACTGTCCATCTGTCAATGCAATATTTCTACAGAACATATAAATAAATTAGAACTGGACTATATAAAAATAAATCTTCAGGTCTTGCAATATTTTTGAAGTTATTACTCTAATCAGTGTAGGACAATACTATTTGAAAGATTTTTTCAAGGGTCATTTAATTATTAAAGAAAGCATGATAAGGTATGAAATCAAAAGTAAAATATACAAAGTATGAATCATCCAAAGATGATCTCAAAAGTCTGCAAGTATTACAGATTGAAACTATTTTCTACTTGAAAACAGATGGTTTAACGAAAATGAAATTGGAAGAAAAGTTGTGTAAAATAATATATAAATAAAGGCTGGTCATGGTTTTGGAAAAAATAATCATCAAAGTGATAGTAAGATTTTATTTCTACGGACATCATGCCAAGCATTTGTTAATTACTTCTTTAAGAAAGCAATATGAAGATCCAAATTTTACATTTTTTGCAAGAGACTATAGATTTTCCAGATTTAGTTCAGCATCTGAAAGCATATCTTAAAGAAATTACTATCATATCAACACTACTCATCTTAAAATTTAAGAAGTACTTTTATAAATTACTGAAGGATTAAAGTAATCTTAAATATAAGATATAGATTTATTTCACAGGTTTGTAGCTTTTGGTATTTGTAGATAGTTACATTTTCAAAATAGTAATCACTAAGATTTCAATATAAATTCCTGGGACTTACAAATACAATTTGCGCATTCAGGAAGGATATGGTATGTAAAAGTTTTTGTATAAATAGACATTAATGTTCATTAATTACTGAATAGAAAATATAATATTAAATCATCTTAGCTAAGTATTGTACAGTTATATTTAAAAATTGAATATGTCACTTTTCAGATAATGATGAACCAAAACACACACATATATTTAATATTTTCCTGGTTATATGATGTAAATAAAGTCTTTCTTGTGTTAAATCAATTAATCATAAAACTGAAGCAAATAAAAATTTTGTTAATCCATCTATTCTGAATAATCAAACATCATATATATATAAATGATTGTTCTTTTCTTCATGCTTAATCTCTTCATTACTTAAGACCTAACCATTCTTTATTAAGACCTTAACCTTGACAGTGATGAATAATATT
Organism: Epiperipatus broadwayi; assembly: GCA_028023455.1. Lineage (NCBI taxonomy): Eukaryota > Metazoa > Onychophora > Udeonychophora > Euonychophora > Peripatidae > Epiperipatus > Epiperipatus broadwayi. The sequence continues at coordinate 1,007,751 of JAQFVV010012461.1, read as the reverse complement.
TCATTAAAACATCAGGAATTTAAACAAAATAATACATGGCTTTTGAACTAAAAGAAAATTATATAAACATCAAATAGCAGCCAAGAAACTCAAATTTAATCAGGTCATTTTAACAATTCAGAAAAAAAATAGATTTGACGATATCATTCCAAAACAAAATTCAATAAAAACTCATTTTTTTCTCAGTCACTTCACATAATTTCCCTCAATCCTCGGAGCTAACTATTATAATCTTTCTTATAATGGTCCTTAATTGTATTAAGTGAAGTTGGTTTAATTATTTCATGTTTATGTTTAATTACAAAACAAATATATGAATCTTTAACAGGATTTAAAGTTTATATCTGAAATAAGAATATGATAATCTCTAGACTAATAAATAATTTATAATAATCATTAATATGTTTACCTGGGGTGAAGGGTGCCAAAGTTGTGAGGCAGAAAGTTTGATACTTTTAAATAAAATTGTAGAATTGAATTAAATGTAAGATATCTAGTTCTTATATAAAATCAACAATTACATGTTTTTAAAATAGAAATGTTCCATTTAAAAAGTAAGTCACAGACAGTTGTCATTTAAAAAACTCTTCAATAATTGGATTTATCTTACAATTTGATATTAGAACTTTTGAAAACAGTAGTGATAAAATATATTCATTTATATTCACTATAAGTGAATATAAATGAATATATATACGTTAAAAGTACGCTAAAAGTCTTTGTTAATACATTGATGTTAATTTTTTTGTATATATATATTGGCTGGATCATACAATTTATGACCCTAAATCAAAAATATAGAGGAAAAAATTCTAAATGGAATCTATATATATGCATGTATATTAAAATAAAGATTTCCATCAATAAAAGATATAAATATAGTTTTGGAGTTCATCTTTGTGCTCGGTTGCTTGTTATTGATATTATGATGTCACTTCTTGCTAAATTACCTGCCATTATCAAGGAATTACACGTAATTCAGTAGCTACAGCTAGAAATATAAATAACTGAAAATAGCATGCAAATTACTCAGTATATGATTTTAACTTCAGTCTGTTTTATCAAATAGTAAATTTTAAATATTAAAATACTGTTTTAATTAATATGCTTGATAAAAAAGTTCCACATGGTCATAAGCTTTAATGTTTCATTGTGTGTATTAATGTTGTTAATCTTTTTAGAATTTTAATCTTTCTTATAATTATTCTCTAATTGAAGCAGCAGTTCTTAATCTGTGGGTCGGACCCCTTTGAGGGTCAAACAACCCTTTTACAGGGGTTGCCTAAGACCATTGGAAAGCACAGTTATGCAGTAACAATAAAAATAATTTTAAGGTTGAGGAGTCACCACAACAAAAGGAACTGTATTAAAGGGTCACAGCATTAGGAAGGTTGAGAGCCACTGAATTAGAGTATGTCTTATCTGGATAAGATTCTATAAAATTTTAGTACTGACAAAATTTATGTTATGGATGGTATCTAAAAGATGATCTGTGAATATTATGATCATTGCTTCACTGCATTAACATCTTCATTTTATTTAGCTCATACAAAAGCCTTATAATCCTACAAGAGATTTTATACATTATAGGTTTTCCAACCTTTTTGACCTACCGCCCCCTTTTTAGAAAAAAAAATTATTCACCATCCCTCTAAAAATCTATATTTTATTAGGAAATAAGAAAGACATGGTAACCATTTTTGTAGTATCTATATTTCTATTTATCTCAAATTAATGATATAAAATATTTTGAAATAAATAAGACACTTTGGACATGCAATTATAAAATTATTTAATAAAATCAACATAGAATTAAAAATAACAAAATAAAATTTTCACTGCACATATACTAAATTAAATATTACCCTAATGAGAATGATGAACATTGTGGAGTAATACTCTATGAATGTCCAATTCTATTTTTGTCAGCAGTAATCTTAAATCACCACATTCAACTATTTGCAGTCATTTTCTTTTGTCATTGTTGTTAACAGAGTTGTAATTGCACTAAATCTGCATTCCATTAAATATGTTGTTGGATGTGTTATTAATAACTTTTGTACTATAGCCCATAATCCAGGATAAAGTATAAGTAGCTGATTCTGTCAAAATTTTCTTATATATTTTATGTGCTCCCAATACCCCCTTACCTTTATAGAAATCCCTACAACTGAACTTACTAATGCCCCATTGAATCATTCCATCACCCCCATGGGAGTGATATTATCCATTTTAAGAACCAGTCTTGTACATGCTATGGACATCAATATCTAACAAATCTTTGAATATAATAAAATATTGCTAATTTTATAATCATTGATGCAAACTCTTTTAATATTGTAATGCTTTAGAATACGACTAAACCTTAATTGTATATATCTCTTTTTTTAGCATTATTCTGAATATAGTGAATAGTTTTGAAGATAATATTATATTCGTTTGATATTAATACATCGTAAAATAAAATTAATTTGTTTTTCTAGAATAATTTATTAGCAAAAATGACCTTGTGAAAATAGATTTTGCTGTATGAAATTTTAAGTGATAAGAAATTCATCTAAACTTGTGGAATTAAAAAGTAATTTACCGAAATGAAATTTACATTATTACATTCATATAAAAGATAATTTTTTCATGTGTCATAGCATCGGCCAGGAAGCGAACCCGCTAATCCGGGACAACTGCTTGTAAGGCAGCTGTGCTGACCATTCGACCACCAACACATGACAAAAAGATAATTTATAAGTAAATCTTCAAGCAACATCAGAAAATGCATTCTCAATCTATATATTTTTTAGTTAGCAGATTTTTTTCAACATGTAAAATTATTTAAATTTTAATGATAGTAAAATCTAAACCAATGATTTTTTTTTCTTTTTTCTGGATAATTATAATATTTAAATAAATGTTCTGGGCATTCGTATACAAAAGGTAGGGAGTCTTTATACTTGAAACTTAGCTTCAATTTGTGGTTAGCATGTTTTCGATATTTAAAATATCGTAGCATTATTGCTTAGAACACTAAAGAAGAAATAATACTATGATTATGATATTTGACATATCGAAACCATACTAAGCACTAATAAAATCTAAGTTTAAATTATAAAGACTATCTTTTTAGTATGAATTTCCAGAACATTTATTTGAATATTATAATAATGGCAGGTGGGGGGGGGGGGTAGAACTTCACTAACAATAATTAAAGAACTTTTTAATAAAACAAAAGGATTACTTGATAAGTAATTGAAATTGGTATGAAAATATAATTTCAAGAGTTGGTGGCCGAGTGGTCAGCGCAGCCGCACTACAAGCAGTTGTCGCGGGTTCGCTTCCCTGCCGATGCTTTGACACATGAAAATATATATATAAAGTTGTTGTTGTTTTTTTTGAAGTAGTGCTACTTAATAAATAATTCTGGCAAAATCAAGAATAAAAAGCGGTGTTGAAGATTTTGAACTAAAAATATAAAAATAAAATGAACCAAAAGGAATTTTCCATCTTTAAAAAAAAAAAAGAATGATAATTACCAGTAAAATGAATGAAAAAAAGTGAAATAAATAAAAACAATTGTCAGACATATTCGAAAAGAAAATTAAAAATTGTAGTAGCATTGACCTATAAATACTATCATAGATCTATTAAAGAAATCTGCTATGCAACATGTCTTATACTGTAATTCAAGTCACAATCTAAGTAATTTTTTCTTTTTAAGATATATTTAATTATTTTTTAAAAATTAATTGTTTTGGTTTTTTTCTAATTGTCGTTATTTAGTTTATCATAAATAAAAACCATTTTATTTAACGTTCATTGACTTTACTTTCATTACTATAATGTCTTTAATCTCATAATTATTGGATCTTTTTGAGGTTTATTTGTTCTCTTATTACTTATATCATTATTTTCTATCCATTTTACTTTATATATTCATATATAACATACTAAGCTAAAACATATATATATATATATTGGATGCATCAGTCTATCAGTTTACTTTGACTCTTGACCTGGGACAGTTGTAAGTGTTTTCTATTTACGTTGATTTATTTAAATGGATAACTCCACACATTCAAGATTTCCATGTATATATGTATATAACCATTAAAAACAAAGTCAATACTTAGACAATCCCAATATCAATAACAATCAACAATTTATAACTGTTGTCAAGACAACCTCCCACCCTTATTAATGGTCTAATATACTTATATAGACATTAAACATTGTAACTTGACCACTGAGATTGAAATTATTGATACAAAGAAATTTAAATAAACCTCTTTAAACAGGTAAATAAAATCTATTCTGAAAGCAGACTAATAAATAGTCAGTTATAACATTACAAACTGTGATTATAAATTCAAATTGCATCCAAAGTATTATTTAAATAATAAGTGTAATAATGTTCAAGGCTAAATGGGTTTATAAATAACCATTAAAAACCAGTCAATCCTTAGACATCCCAAAAGCAATAACAATCAACATTTTCTAATTGTTGTCAAGGCAACCTTCTACCCTTATTAATGGTCTAATATACTTATATAGAGACTAAAGATTGAACTGTTTTATTTCTGCTTTATCTCATTGATATATATAATTTCTATTGCATTAAAAGTATGTTAGTTATTCACTTAATTTTATTCTCTATTCTCTGTTACAATGCTGTGGATTGAGAGTATTTCATTTACATAATAAATCAGTGTTGGAGTATTAATCTCAACATGTGTATTGAGATTAATATTCCAACACTGATTTATTAAGTAAATGAAATACTCTCTATCCAGGGCACTGTAATATAGAGAATAAAATTAACTTAATAACAAGCATACTTTTAATGCAATAGCATCATAACCTTGGTTTCATTCCCTATTTTATTGTCTAGCTAAGATTATCAAGATAGCCATTTACTGACCAACATTGGATGGTTAACTATGTTGGAAATGAGCTAATGGTAGATGAATTCAGATTATAGGTGTAGCAAAAAGCTACATGAAAACTATATTGCAAGATTCTTATTGGTATCAATAATCTATATTAATACAAATAGAGAAAAAAATGTTGAAAATGGCAATTGGGCATGATATCATAAAACAAGATAATCAAAAGTTGATTAACTGGTAGAAATAGTAAAAATGGAAAATTCTCAACTTTTAATTAGTTTTTGGTTCATTAAAGCCAATACTAAAACACATTTTCACTAAATGTAAGACTAACAAATATATAAAAAAAAAAGTTAAAAAGAGTAAATAAAGCAAAGCAATTTATTTTTTAAATGAATTGAATTGGCTACATATTTAAAAATGAAAAGTTTATGAAAGACATGCTATAAAATACTATTCAAAGTAAAAGAAAGGCATTTAAAAAAAAGGCTCAAAAAATGGAATATTTAAGAATATTTGAAGAGAGTACATGGGTTAGAGAAATGTGGAAAATGTTTAGATTGATATATGAGACCTGCCTTGCCATACTTCTGATTTTTATTATGAATTGAGTAGATTAAAAAAACAAGTCATTCTATACATGTGTATGTGTAAATTGTACAAGTCCAAATAAACTTTTAAAGAAAAATTAAAATACTTTATGACTCATTACTCTAAATCAGTATAGTATTTGAGTTTCGGAAAAACAATAACTATTAAAAAGTTTAGAGTAAAAGATACTGGAAAATTTTGAAAATAAGGATCTGTGGCAAAATAAAAAGTTAAACAAAAAGAATTAGATGATTTATTACTCAGACTTCAGAAAAATTTTGATTACTGGAAGGGCCCAAAATGGGCTTTGGTACATGAGCTTTGAACTCCAAAGTCAAAGTCTCTGCCATTGCTCTAACCATGTAAAGCAGTATGTGTGTGTGTGTTTTCACATAAAATTATTTTTTTTTATATAAATTTTTTACCAAGATAATTACAACTCATCTAGACTGAACTTTGGATTTTAACCAATCAAAAGAACAAGCTAAATTTAAAAGTGGTTTTCCACAATACATCATATCCAAGTGTTGAGAGAAGTCATAGAAAAGACAAATGAATATGAGTTGCCATTATGCTTTGGATTTAGATTATGAAAAGTCATTTGATTCTATAAGCATTTCTTCAGTGATTGAAGCATTGAATCAATCAAGGTATAGTTCCAGGATATGTCATATTCTGAAGAATATTTATAAAAATACAACAGCAACAATTAGACTACATAATGATATTAAAAGAACTAGTATTGAGATGGATGGATGTCATGATGAATCTATATCTCCAAAATGTTTTACAGCAATTTTGCAAGATAGACTTTGTGAATTAAAATGGGAAGCTAAGGAAGCAAATGATAAATGGAGATTATCTTAAGTCATCTAAAGTTTGCAGATGTTGTAGTTGTGTTGCAAATATTGCTTTAGAGCTTCAGGAAATGTTGCAATAATATCGCATGAAAGTAAGAAAGTAGGATTAAAGATAAATGTTAAAAAAACTAAAGTAATGTTAAATGGATTTTTTCAAAAAAAGAAAATAAAGATTGATAATAATGAGTTAGAAGAAGTTAACAACTACAAATACCTTGGTCAGATTATTACCACATATGGAAACATAATGAATAAAGTTAATCATAGAATTAAACTTGTTTGGTATGCTTTTGATAGAAATAACTTCATACTAAAAGGAAATATGCCTATGTGTTTGAAAAGAATGGTTTTTTAATAAAATGTGCATTACCAATTCTTACAGATCTGAGACTTGGACACTTAACAGAAGAGCGGTACAAAAACTTTGGATCACTCAATGAAGCATGCATAGATGTATGTTAGTAGTAACAAGAATAGATCAAAAATGAAATACATAATGAGAGAACAAACAGGTGCTACTAACATCATCAAAAAAATTAACAGATGAAAATGGAGTTGGGCTGGACATATTGCTAGAAGAGATGATAATAAATAGACAGTTGAAATCTTAAATGGGATTCCAAGAGATTGTAAAAGACCCAGAAAGAGACTACTTGTGAGATAGATGGATGAAATAAAATGTGCTGGGGTATCATGGGAAAATGAGACTAGAGATTGAAGAAGATGGCTGAACTTGGAAAGACCTTCATTCTGAAGTGAATTAATAATGATTGTAAATAATATATATATATATGAAAACCAGGCACTCTATACTTATATATATATATATATATATATATATATATAGAGTATAGATATATATATATATATATATATATATATATATATATTGAATTGCCAAAAGAAAAAATACTACAATGCAATACAAAATTGATGAAAAGAGAAAAAGTTTTGGTGGATAGGAAGTAAAAAATATTAAATGCTCTTAAAAAGAAAAGGAATTGCAAGAACCTTAAGAATAGTAACCAAGTAAAAGGCACAAATCAAACATCCAAGATCAGATACCAACAAATTATATATGAAATAAAGATTCTTCAATTAAACCACCGCAGAATAAAGATTTCTTTAAAAGTATCTCAAAGAGGAATGGGTAAGACATTACTCACTTTTCAACTGTGTTATCCCTCCTATCTTACCTTTTAATTAATAATTAACTCTATTTTCCAATTCTGAATGGCAAGTAGAAGTGTCTATGGGCCAGTTAGCTAAAAGATAACTTCAAACCCTATTTGTAACCTGATAAAGTGTTTCATGATTTACCTATGCAGATTTAAATGTTATTGACAGGTGTGTATGGCATTAAATATGCCTAACATTTCACCAAGGGACTAATATATATATATATATATAACAAGTGTTGTCACCAAGGGACTAATATATATATATATATATAACAAGTGTTGTAATGATAATACTTAATTTATTTATTTTTATAAGATTTACTTTTTAAAAAAAAATTGTTTTAAATTTGAGTTCATTAACTCTGCAACTGTAGATTATAAAAATGAAACTCCTTGATATAACTTTGAATAAACTTTAGATAGTGTTGGACATTTCCCAATTTTGTATCATTTAAAATTCTGTCAACTGAAAATAATAAATATAATATATCTCAGATTCTCAACTTAAATTTCACATTCTGTCCAATATTACAATGAGGAAATTTGATTATGCATTGAAATTATTAGAATTTAATTAATACTATTATTTGAATACATAGAATCAAGTTATTTATTAATGTCATTTATCCCTTGAAGATATTTCTCATATTACATTTTGTAAACTATTATTTACTAAAATACATAAAAATAGGAAAATTGAAATAAAGTTCTGAATATTTCATTTTTATTTGTTTTAATTCTTTAAAAAAAAATCCCCATCTTATTCTTGCAGCCAAGATTCAAAGCAGTCTTAAAAATAAATAACTTGTCAAGCGTTGTTAGCCTAGAGGTCATCGCAGCCGCCTTGCAAGCAAGACGGTTGTGGGTTCGCATCCCGGCCGATGCTATGATATATGAGAAAAAAAAAATTTAAATAAATAAAAAAATTCTGCAATATTAATTTTTTAAATCTTATAACTGATATTCAGTTACCAACAGCCTTTGTTTTCTCTCAATTAATTTACTGTTTTGTATCTATTCAATTTTAATTTTCTGTGTTTGTTTATACAATTTGAAACATATGATTAAGTTATAAATAAAGAAATTTATTATCAAATCAACTATTCAAAGGAAATATGCTTATGTGTTTGAAAAAGTTTTTAATAAACGTGTTTTACTAGTTCTTATTTATGGATCTGAGACTTGGACATATAATAGAGGAGCAATACAGAGACTTCAGACTATTCAAAGAAGAATGGAGAGATTCATGTTAGATGTATAACAATAAGAGATTGAAAATGCAATATATGGGTAAACGAACAAACAGGTGTTACTGACAATATTGAAAGAATTAAAAGACTGAAGTAGAATTGAGCTGGACATATTACTAGAAAAGATGATGATAAATGGACAATTGAAATCTTAAATGGAATTCCAAAAGATTGTAAAAGAGCCAGAAAGTGACCACATACAAGATGGATGGATGAAATAAGAAAGTCTGCAGGGGTGTTGTGGAAAAAAGAGTCTAGATATCAGAGAAGATGGATTGAACTTGGAGAGACCTTCATCCTGCAATGGATTGATAATGCTTGATGATGATGATGCTAATGAAATTCTATATATGTAAAACTTTATTAAGAAATTTACATATATAGCTAAATTTAGAGTGTTTCTAAGTATTCAGAGGCATTTGTAAGAAATGTATCCCAAAACTTATATGTGTATATGTAATTTTTTTGCATATGTATGTAGGTTTGATTTACAAAGGTTTTTTTCTTTTGTCTTTCCTTTATTTTATTTATCCGAATGCATTTTTGGTGACCACAGCCATGTATATATAATTTTGAAGTACATAAAATGTTGCTATTTATTCTAAATTAACAAAGAATCCATTTATAAATATAAACACATGGAGTAATTCAACTTCAACTCCATTCAATATTCTTGAAAAATACAAATAAAGAACATTTGAAAAAGGTAACGCAAGATGCATCTCATGCTGAACTAGTACTCTTCAGTTGGTTCAGCAACTAATTTATAAAGATTTGCCAAAAAACTTTAAAAAGTTCAGATATCTGATGAATTTTTTTAATCAATCAATATAATTTTTTCATAGATAATTAGTAGATAATAGAAAAACTCTAATACAATGATTGTTTTTTATTGTACATAAAAGTTCTATATGCAGTGGAACATTGGTGGACTTTGGAATTCAATGTTCATGATTCAAACTCACTTCTGCCACTTCTAGTCCTGAACTTTGAATGACCTTCGAATCAATACACCATTTGATTATATTTTAATATTATTATAGATAAATAAATAATTTATTTTAATAAATAAATAATCATATGGATCTTGTTTAAAAAATCATGTGATATCCAAGCAACAAAAGTACCTAACTGAGGATAATGGTTCCATTCAGTTGCCAAATTAAAACTTTTCTGTTTCCTCAATTAATAGTCAACCCAAAAAAAACTTTTATTCTTAATTTTATCATTTTTATCAGTGCAATAAACTATGTTGTCTTAAGCTTTGAAAACAAGCTTCACATAATATATTATTTATAGATGCATGGTATATGGGTACATATATACAAGAACATTTTATTTATTGTAAACCACAATAAATCTCTTTGTAAATATAAAATGTTTGTGGTATGTCATGATCAGAAAAAAATAGTGTATAAATTTAAAAATGAGATCTAGTCTCTGTTGAGCTTACAACTATGGGGGGTGACAAACTCAAAAACTAAATTTTCTGATTAATTCTTTTACTTCAATGTGCAAATTTTATCTGATTTTCAAAACAAGTAATCATGTATATATGTTAAACTAAATATTTCCATGAATTGTTATTATAATAAAAAATAAAATGAGATTATATCCATGTAAACAAAGATAACTTTTAGCTTTTGATGTTGCTAAGAAATTATCAATTACTGCTAATTAACAATCCCCGAGTCTAAGCAAGTTTTCTCATTAACCAATTATATATATAATCAAATAAAATGAATATGATAAACAAAACATCTGGAATAAATTATACAATATTCAGTATACTATTATTAAAAAAAACAGGTATAGCCAACTTATGCATGTACACCATTGAGTAGCATATAAAGTTATTCAAGATGGTGTACATGTCATCAGCTGTCTGTAGCTATTATTTAATTTTTTGTAATGGTATGTTAAATATTGTAGAGTTTATTCCAAGTTTATATATTAATAATTTGGTATTTTTTATTAGATCTAAGCAAGTTCTAAAATTGTCATTTTATGAAACTTTTGCTACTGGTGATTTTTTCATTTTTAGAAGATATTGTCCAGTTTAAAAGAGAGAGAGTAAAATGAGCTATCAAATGAGTAATTACCTTCTTATTTTGTGTTTTCCCTTCTAATATCATTAAAAGCAAGAAATCCTAAACATATTTAAAAGATCATTATTCCCAATCTGAGGGGGGGGGGACTAAATTTATTAGCTTTTTTTTTGTTTTTATTATCTATATTATGAGGGTTTGTTTTTTATAAATATCAAATAAATTTTAAACTAACAGATTATTATTTAGAAACTTATTTATAAAATATGTGAAATATCTAAACTTTAATTTCAGAAATAGAATGAACCAAACTCTAACTAAATTTCTTTTTTTCTAGTCTCTTATTAAAAAATAATAATTTAGAAATAAAAATAGAGTTTGCCTTAAGGTTCGAAATGATATTTTAATTGTATTTGTATATTGAACTATTCCCATAATCTAATATTAAATATTGAATGTCAGCAAGTGTTATTAGCTGAGAGGTCAGCGCAGCCGCTTTGAAATCAAGCTGTTGGTTGCAGATGGTTGTTGCGGGTTTGCCTCCCGGCCGATGCTATGACATATGAAAAAAAAAATATTGAAGGTCATTAGAAAAATTTAACTTTATTTAAATTTTCAAAGTACATTCAACTGGTAATAATAGCACACAGGTTAGTATATACTCAATGTTTCGAATGGTATTCTTCTCTCTTCTTCAGGTATTGCTGGCCTGATCAGTGACAGTGCTAGCATAGGAATCGAACTTGGACATTTAAATTCTTGAATATTGAATTTTAAGGTAATGCACTAACTAACCTAGTCATTCTTCAGAATGGCTATAAGCAAATATTATAATAGAATGGGCCACTGGGGATATCCTAATATATTCTAGTATCAGAAATGCTGATGGTGATTATTCTATTATTAGTGAAGATTTAAAAAATAATAGAGTTTAAAAAATAAGCTTATTTACAAAAAAAGCATATTTGTAAGTAAATGAAAAGTTTAAAATAAAGGTATATGGTGATGTAATTGTGGTCCATAGAGTAAAAATGGGAAAATAAACAAAATATGTAACTTGTATCAAATTATCTGTCTTATCACATCAGTTTGAGAAATTCTTATTACTATTAGCAATTTTGATTAATGATGATTAATACAGCTATGTATTCTTTGCTCGAAGGCAGATTGGGTAACTAAGCAACAGAGTACTATTATCAAGTAATAATGTGCTAATCACTGGTGGAAGTTTGCTATTTTCTTAACATAATTTGTTTTAGTATGTCAATTTCAGAACAGCATGCAAACTTTAGTAAATTCTATATAAAAAAAACGAATTAAGCAGTTGTAATCATTAGGACAGATAAAAACTAAATTAGGATAGCAATGCAATAAAAATTTTGTAATAGTTGGATTAAAAACAAAAAGAATTTTAAACAAAATTGTTAAGATATAACAAAAATAAGGCTTACAATCAAAGAGTAGTAGCTATCATAGACAAGGCTACTGCAAGACATACCCTACTTTAAAAACAAATACAAAAGCTATCCAAATAAAGTGTTGGTGGCCAAGTGGTCAGCACAGCTGCATTACAAGCAGTTGTCCTGGGTTTGCGGGTTAGTTTCTTGGCCGATGCTTTGACACATGGGAAAAAAATATCTGAGTATGCCTGTTAATGATTGACCTTTTTAAAATTTTGAAGTTAGGCAAAATAATTAATACTATACTATAATTTTTTATAAACAAAGCAAAGCAAAACTCCATATAGTAGTGCTACCTGTGCTAGTATTGGAGATGTGATCATGTGACTATAATGTTTTGTAGTGGATCTTCTATTATTAAGTGACTTGAGTCACCCATATCATTGCCATTATGATAGATAAGATCTAACTAAAACATTAATGCTATAATAATAATAAGCAGCCATATTTACAAATGACTCCAAAAACTTTAACCACCCACACACATGTGTAAAAGTTTGTTTTAATTAAAAATATATAAAATCATAAAGGAATAGGAAATGTTAATGTCAATTCCATATGTTCTTATCATTGCAGCTGTTATTATTAAGTGATCTTTCATAAGGTAAATGAACATTTACAAGATGCTCTCCAACATGCATTAGCCAATACAGGTTTTTATCTCTGAAACTAAAACAAAGAAATATTACAGTATTATCATTTCTCAGATATCTGATACTTCTTAACTGAATCATCAGTTGAACTTTCTTGAAGGCAGAATAAATGTGTGGATGTCTGTAATAAGACTCATTAAATGCATAAATAAATAAATGGCTTTGTTGCTCAGGTGTTCATAAAAAGTTTAAGTATGTGAAATGCAAAATTGAAATTGATGTGAGGACTTTTTGCTTAACTCTCTACCACTGAACCAAATCACATTTTTTTCATAATGTGCATTTTCTTTTACATTATTTTGAAAGAAGAGAATGTTAAGAAGCATCAGTTTCGGGGACAATTCGATTGTAACCTTCTTATGTAGTTGTAGATCATTTACCACAGAAGGAAGATTTCATATGTTGGAAAAAGAATTCCCCAGTGTTAAATGTGGTGTTAGCAGATTTTGTGAAAGTAGGGGAGGGAGAGCTGAAAAAGGAATTAAAAAAAGTGAATATACATTTTAAAAGGCACAAATTTAGAAAGCTCATAAAAAATTATGACGTAGCTCTAAAATTAAGAAGCTAAATAATTTGTTAAGAGACTGTCAAAGCAATGGTAAACTACCATTGATGATGATCAAAGATTGTTGCTTAATCAGAGCATTTTATTTCTTAATTACTTTATCATATTTCAGACAAAAATCTAATCATCAACAACAGCCACTCATAAATGAGTATGGCTTCCAACTCCAAGAGAAAACAAACTAATAGAAAGGCAAAGAATACCTTAAAAAATGAATTTTACAATGGCCATACAAACTAACCTGTCAAACACAAATATATCCACATGTAGAACACATTGGTCCATTACTATATGTTTTAACTTCATCTGAATTGTAGTTCTCCATTATATTCTATCCCCAGTCACATCTTCCCTATGCAACAATTGATATTGCATTTTTTTAGAATGACTTTTTTATAAATGCATCTGCCTCTCTCACAGAAACATACTCAAGGTCACCATAAAACACTCATTTAGGAAGTCCTAATTGTTCTTTCATTTCAAATAACCAATCTAATAAAAAGATGCAATTTTATAATAATGAACTCTCAATTTTCCATACGCATATACAATCTAAATTTTATCATTTTTGACATTTTTGTTTTGTTTCAAATATTTCCCTCCACCACCCTTATGATAAAATAAAGAAAATATTATTAATATAATTATAAATTAAAAAAGAAAGTAAAAATCCATAGTTAATTATTAATATACAATGACTATTTGTTACTTTATTCTAACAAAACATAGCGTAAGCTTGTGGTTAAAACACCTGTAGAGGTCCCTACTATCGCATTTTACACGCATATTATCGAGGTTATAGCCTCAGTAAATATTACTTACGTAATGTGCGTTTAATAAATTTATAATTATAGCATTATATAAATAAGATGAAGTTAATTAATTTGTCATATCAGTACATATGTTTTTTGCGTGAATTATTAATGAAGTCCCATAATTTAACAAAAAAATGAATATATAAATTTAAAATGACAAAATTCATATGCATTACTGTTTCTCGTGATTTTTTTCAATAATCCTCAAATGTTTAAAAAATGGAGAGTATTTAAAAAGTGAAAATAAATGAATTAACCATGCATAATAATTTTAGTAAGAATTTATCATATTGCATTAGATTCATATATCAAATATTTTATCATTTTTCTTTATGAACAAAACTTGTTGCACTATGCAAAGAGAATTTTAGAATTAGTTTAATTTGTATTATAGCTGCAGTTTTGACCGCAATTGAAGTAGTAAATTATTCAAATATTTCATTAAAAATAAAACTGAGTTTGAACTAAACTATTATTAGATAGTTCTTTTTACAGATAGTTAAGAGTGCATTATTTATATTTTCATATAATCTAACTTTACCATACGCTAAGATTTGCGTTATTGATTCAATAAATTCGTAATGGATTACATATTTTTTATTTTTCTCTTATGATTGTCATGATTTTTAACGACTATTTTTATATTATTAGAATGAAATGCAAGTTTTAATTTCATTACATGGTTAAAAGTGCCAAGTTATATATAGGGTTGTCATTATCATCTTTATATTGAAGATATGTTATTCTTTTTTTAAAATTCACTTTTATTTCAATATAGCATTTATACAGGCAATTAGAATAGCCATATTCCAAGCCATGTGGGTAACCTATTATTTTTATCTTATTACTAATATTATTTATAAGTCTGTTTAAATTTATCAATATAAATCCTGCATTAAACTTCTTAGTGGAAATATTTTTAATATTGCTAAGAATGTAAGGAATAACCACCGTAGATATCCACTAGCTTTCTTATTAATAATCTTTTTTTTTCTTCAAATTTAATACCCGCACACACGCATACACACACATAGATAGATTTATACGTGCGTGAGCATTTTTTTTTATTCAGTTATTGTTTCTATCAATTTAAATGGTGCTTGTCTTATAGATAAAGATGCCGTTGGATGGCGCCATTTTTATGCTAAAACTATAAAATATGACCATTCCCGGGCCATTGATTATAATAATTTTGTTGTGCTTTTTTGTAATGCGAAAATAAAAACAAAACAAAATCGTCTTTTATAAATATTATTTTTTATTAACGTATACAATTTAAATGATAATAATAAATGTAAAATAAAATCAACAAATTACAATTTGATTCGTGTTTTTCTATCGTATATTTTTTTGTGTTACGGCTTTTTTTTTATAAATTTTCTATCGGATATTTTTTTACTTGTGTTACGGCTTTTTTTTTATCAATTTTCTATCAGGTATTTTTTTACTTGTGTTACGACTATTTTTTTTGTTGTTGTTTAAGTAAAAAGAGATATTACAGATATTTTTACTTCAAATAGAATGACAATAAAAAGTAAAAGTTGTTACGGTTAGGTTTAGGGTTAGTTTTAGGGTTAATGTTCTGTTGTTTGTAATGCTAAAATAAAAAAATTCAAAATCGGAACCGTACTCGGACAAAATAAAGAAACTCGAACTTTTTTAAACAACAACAAACTCATATAAATGTTTTCTTTACTTATTAAACATGTTTATAATATTTGCTTTTTATGAAATTTACAAAAAAATCATGTATATTTGTACTTTTCTTACTGGATATTTTTTTGGTACCGCTCTTCTTTGTCTCATGGAATGTTACTAACAGTACATTACTTGACACGTTACCTAATTGCAACTCACTAAAAACATAGATATTTAACATTTTCCCAATTAAATCAATACAGTACATTGTAAAAAGTCTTAGAATTATTACTTTAAAAAATCTGAACATTTCAATACTTTAAAATAAAAAAAATCCAATGAAAACAACATTTCCATCCAATTCAAATACAAACTCTCTCATCAAGCCATAACTATTTTATAAACTGGGTGAATTAGGAAAATGTAATTGCTGCGATGTGACATACATGCTGTACTGTGACGCATCATAGCGGCCTGCATTCTGTAGCACAACAAAAAAGTTGTATTATAGTAAAACGCGGGTTCGAACGTGTCGGCCATGGAAACAGCATTTTTATGTGTTTTGGTGCAAATAACCGCACCATAGAATGGCATCTTTAGCTATAAGATGAGTACTGTAAATTTATGGAAAAGGAAGAAAACATTGATATATAAGTTGAAGATTTTGTAAAAGTGATTATAAGCAAGCACAATTCACAAACATTACAAACTTTCTTTTTTTAATAGTAGTATTAAATTTGAAAAGTCATTAAAAAAGAGTGGATATCTATGCCATTCATTTTTTCCATATTTATAATAATAATAATAAAATTTATATTAAAAATTTTAAGATAGAATTTAGAATACCTTTAAATTTAAATAAACATAAATAATAACAATGGCATGATAAATAAACGTGTTATAATATTTAAAAGAGTATATACAATGGAAGGTGGCTGCCCAGCATCTATAAAGCCAGAGACAATAGTATGTATTACAGTATCAATTTATCCACTCTACTTTGAACACTTAGCAGCAAAAAACTTTTTATTGTATATATATGCATACACAATCTTACATTTCAACTGCCCTGCAGTCTTCTTCAGAGCTATGATATAATGAACAATATGTTGTTGTTGTTTTTTTGCTAAAAAGGGTTCAAAGTAAAGTGGGTAAATTGCAATTACATAAGATATTATAGCAAAATAAAGAAACCAGTGAATTTGGTAATGTATTATTTTATATTATTTGCCTATAAAACAGAATTATGTTACATATTACATTCTGAAAAAATGAAGTTAATGGACAAAAAGCATTATGATTGTGAAGAAAAAAGAAAAGAAGCTTTATATGTCATGAATTTAAAAGTTGTGATGATTCGAATATAGAAAAAATATAAATAATGCACTTTTCAGCAGTGTTGGAAAAACAGGCAAAACTCACTATACATATTGCCACACACAGCAAGCTAGAGTAATCAATGGATGCCAGAAGGCTTCCCCACCAAAATGTATGGGTACTGAACTGGGTTCGGACACATATGACTATATAAGCTAGTGGGCTTGGATTGAAAACATTAAGGTGTTTTCAGTTTAAGACTCATAGTTTTGTAGTTAAATTGAGAGAAAAGGTGGTTTCTGGAGGGTTGCATTAGATCCTAAGATCTAGGTGCAGTGCTCTCAGATCCAAGACTCCTCACTGATGAAGGCCACAAGCAAGAAACTAGTCTCGGGATATTGGATGAGTAGGCACTAGATGGGGATTTTATGCACAAGCCTTCTGGAATCCATTGATTACTCTAGCTTGCTGTGTGTGGCAATACATATAGTGAGTTTTGCCTGTTTTAACAACAGTTATATACAAGCATAAGAGATGGTGGTCATGTGGTGTTTATTGGTTCAACGTGTTGAAAACATAGTAAATCATGAAAATTATATAATTAAGTCCATAATTGGAAAAACATTAATTATGTGTGTATAAATAATGAACTAGTCATCCATCACAAATAAATATATCAATTTTTACATCCATCTTTATAATTCTTTGGTGTTAAAAATCAATACCATGAAAATGTTTTTTTTTCAACCTGTTTTTGTTTTGTGTCTCCATCATGAACAAATAATAATTCTAATGCATATTTTTTATATGGATGGATTCTTTTATTTTAAATATGAAAACAAAAATTTCTTATTTTATTTTTAAAAAATGATAATGGTTTAATTTTTATAATTTAGAGATAATAGTTTTTTTAAAGAATAAGAAAGTTAGAAATGATTAACTTAACTCCTAATCTTTTTTTCATTTTGCTATTCATTCTTTAAAAAGAAATGGGTTTTTCTTTGACTTACCTGCTTTTGCTTTCTTTTGAAAGACTTACGAAAAATATATAAATACATATGATTTCAGAGATCAATTGAAGTATATAATTTATCCAAAGCAAATAAACATCAATTTATTTATTTACTAAATATAAAGTTAAAACAAATAAATAAATTACTTTTTAAAGCAGTAGAAAACTTTTTGAACAGCAGGGCCATCTACTGCAAACCTTAGTAATCAATGGGGGGATGGATTACTGTATAATACTATTAACAGTTTGTGTGAGCATAGGAAATGGTAATCACATGATGTTGTAGTGGTTTCAAATTATGTTTTATAATAAATTAATAAGTGAACTAAATTTTTCATTATAAAAATAATATTATATAATAACTATAATTAATATTAACCTTGATATTTTAAACATATATATAATTATTATGATAAATGTAAATAGAGGGATTTAAACTCAGAATTTCTCAACCTTAGAATTATTATGATATTATAATTATATATACATTTAATTTTGAATTATAATATTTAAGATGAACTTAAAACTAAAAATCAGATTCTATATTACATGAACAATATTTCAATAAATAATTATCAGTTGTTTCTTATCAATAATTTTAATAAGCTTTTCCATCATTTATATATAATAACATTTTTTCATTTTTTTTTTGAGAAATAATGGGTCAATAATTCATTTTATGTGTGTACATGTATAAATATATATACTAAATTAAATATTTTCCATTGATTGTTAATCTAATAAAGACAAAAATAAGATTTTATCCATGTAAACAGAGATAACCTTCACCTTTGATGTTGCCAGGAAACTATCAATTACTACTAATTGGAAATCTTCTTGAGGCTAAATAAGTTTGCTCCATTACCTATAATAGCTCTTTTGTTAAAGTTTATTGCTGAAGTATAATAATAACAAAAATATGCTAACTATCATAATATACAATATTATTTAAATTAAATTGACATTTATAAATTAATAATAAATATTTTATGTATCTAATGGATTTCATTGTTCCAAGCAGAAGAGTTAAATATAATTAATATTTTGCCTACTATCCATATTAATAGTCAGACTGAAAGGGTACAAAATATATGACCCACAATCACATTTCTAGACCATTGAATGTCTCCATAGATGCAGAAAGCAACCACATGTGATTAGAATATCAACAGAAAGGATTTCAAAATGATTGCAGCACTTGATTTTACCAGCTAGCACAAAAAGTATGAAACTGGCTCCTAATCAGACTATCAGAGCATGTATATTTATGATGCACATATATAATTATCTCTACATTTACTTAATACTATTATAGGGTGATTAAAATGTTATATGATGAGGTATAGAGAGAGAGAAGCAATCCATATTAACAAACTAGAAGTTCATGTTTATTTACACACTACATATATAAAGCAAAAGTAAAACATTAACATAATATTCAAATGAAAGTGAAGTAAATTAATTATGGCCTTTTTTGCTAAAGATTAGTCTATTTTTAAAATAAGGGTAAACAACACAATTGCTTTTAGTTATAAAGTTTCAAAAAAAAAGTTTACCTAGACATTGAATTTCATATTTTATACTTACCTAGAATTTTGTTGTAACTTTATTTTTGCAGTGATCACCCCTATTCTCATAAAAGGTTATAGAAGTCATTAGTGGTGTTCCTAGCTTCTTTTGGCAGCTGTTTGATCTCATAGTCTGGGTTGGCACATATCTCAGTCTTATTCACAATAACACCTATATTTACAGGCATGGATCTCAGCAATGGTAGACAAAGATCTTTACTACATGTCGGATATCAGATGGCAAAGAAACTAAGTAGTGAAACCTGAATAAACACCCCTCTGCAGCTCAGAAGCACATGGTAATGTATAGATGTTCATGAATATTGTTATACATTTGTGATTGATGACTGGGAAATTTTGTATAGCAAATCAGCAATAGAATAAATGCTTAACAGCCCCACCCTACTACTGACTTAACTAACAGCAAAACTCAAGCAATGTTTATAGACATGTCACAGCAAAATTTGTCAGAAGAATCAAGCAATAGGAAATTTGTAGCTTTTATATCTTTGTCATCCATTGTGATCACCCATGTTATTAATTACTTTTCCAAATTCTTTTAATTAGTTAATATTCTTTTCTAAATCTTTAATTACAATTTGATCAAACTTATTATCCAATCAGTTAGAAATACTAATTTTTAATAAAACCAAATTTCTTCTGATCAGATAATTTAAGCCACTAAACATCACATGATCACCATCTCTTATGCTAGCACATAACTGTTATTAAACAGGCAAAACTCTCCATACAGTAGTGCCACTGTGCCAACCAGAGTAATCAATGGATGCTGTAGTGTTGCATTAGATCCTAAAATCTAGGTGCAGTTCTCTCAGATTCAAGGCTCCTCGCTGAAAAAGGCCAAAAACCAGGAACTAGTCTAGGAATATTGGATGGGTAGGCACTAGATGGGTATTTTACGCACAAGCCTTCTGGCATCCATTGATTATTCTGGTTGGCATAGGGTGGCACTACTGTATGGAGAGTTTTGCCTGTTTAATATCAGATAATTTACACAAAGTAGAGATCTTTAATTATCTACTTTCAATTATTGTTTGTACAGCAAAAAAATTTTACTAAGTAACATTATATTTACTTTTACATAGTTAAATTTATAATTTATTCTTTTGTTTTTATAATCCATCAGAATTCTTTTTTTTTCCTCATTAACAGATACCAGATAAGTATTCTTTTAAATATTAAATTTGGAAAAAAAAAACATCCTATATTTTACTAGGTTTTATCCTGTCCTTTGATTTTATTTAAAGAAAAATATATTTCTGTTTTTACCTAATAAATTAACTGTCTCCCTTTTTTTTTTATTTTAAAAAATATATATATCATTTTGTTTTTCTCTTTCTAACTTTTATTTTTAAATCATTCTATGTAACACATAAATGCATATGTATGTGTCACAACTTTTAATTATCTTTATATATAAGAACGTAGAGGAAATCTTTTTCAAACAGCAGGCAAGTCTCATGAAATATTATTCATCATAAATTGAGCCACAAAATGTTAAAGTATGTGAATACATTTTTTTACATCATAATGTTTATTATTTTATTTCAGTTTTTATTTTAACAAACAGTATTCTCAATATTTAAGGAAATAAATATAGTCTAAAATTTTAACATGAATATGAAAATATTAACATAAAGACATTGAATATATGTGAATATTAATTATATTTGTTATAAGTAATTCACTATGGATAAATTGGTTTATTTATAAACTTTAAAAAATGTTTTAAATTATGCTTAATTTTTGCATTAACTACATATGCATAAAGTCATAATAATTGCATGTGATCCATGGGTTACAGTTGCATATTCATGTTATATCATAACAAAAAATTATGTATTTACTTATATACGAGTATATGAAGTCATTTCAAAAGTTTTAAATTACCATCATTAGCAGCTATTCAAAAATGAGTATATTGATACTAATTCTAAAAGAAAAAAAGAACTAAAATAAAAA
Source organism: Epiperipatus broadwayi (assembly GCA_028023455.1). Classification (NCBI taxonomy): domain Eukaryota; kingdom Metazoa; phylum Onychophora; class Udeonychophora; order Euonychophora; family Peripatidae; genus Epiperipatus; species Epiperipatus broadwayi. The sequence continues at coordinate 985,930 of JAQFVV010012461.1, read as the reverse complement.
GAAAGACAAAGAATAAAAAGCCTACAAAACTAAAGAAAATATTAGAGTGTGATTGCAATGTATTTAAAAGATAACAAGGTGATTGAATAACTGTCGCAGTAACTGCAAAGAATTCACTGTTCGCACAGTAGACTCACTGCAATCAAACTGCACCAAAGCAAATAGCTGAAGACAACAAAACAGATGAAAATGAAGAAAAAAACAGTGTTAATAATAACAGATATAAAATCAATTTTAAAAGACGATCATCCTGAAACGTTCTTTAATCAAATATGTTTTTATCAACTCCCATCATTTATGTTTATTTCATAGGTGTGATGCACTCACATAATGTTACAAATTTGTCATCAGTCACACATTCTTTATTCAAACAATATTCATCAAATGTTCTTTTAAAATAATATTTAAGAATAAATATAACTATTCATATCTGAGCTCCTAGCAAACTTGCCATATAATAGTACCATCTAGTGTTAGCCATCGTAATCAACAGATGCTATAAGATTTGTGCCTAAAATATCTATCTAGTGCCTACTCATCCAATATCCTCAATCTAGTTTATTGCTTGTGGGTTTTCATCAGAGAGGGACCTTAGATTTTAAAGTACTGCATCTAGATCTTGGGATCTAATGCAACCCTCCAGCAGCCATTTTTTTACCTACTTAGCTAACTACAAAGCTATAAACCCAAAATGAAAACACAATAATGTTTCAATCCAAGAAAATTCACTTGTATAGTTGTACAGATCTGAACCTAGTTCTGTATTATTACATTTTGGTGTTTTTTGTTTTTTTAATAATTATAATCACTATCTATATGGATTGATATTAAACCACTAAGACATCACATGATAATCATTTCCTATGCTTAAGATATTAAAGAAGTATCAAGGCTGTCTATAAAATAATGTCACTCAGTTGTATTACATCCAAAAGTCTAGTTGCAGTGCTCTCATTTCCAAGACTCCTCACTGATGAAATCCACAAGCTGGAAACTAGTCTAGGATATTGGATTAGTAGGCACTGGATATGGATAGGGATTTTATGTGCAACCCTTCTTGCATCTATTGATTACTCTGGCCTGCATTGAGTAGCACTACTGTATGGAAAGTGAATTACGGATATAATAGCTTGTGTAAACATAGGAAATAGTGATCATGTGATGTCATTCTACTACTTATGGCAGATATAGATTATTAATTAATTTTTTAGGAAACCAATATTTTTTCTACAGAATTATCAATAACACAAATAATTTCTGAGAATGTTCTTTTTTTAATGTGATGTACTAACTCTACCATTTAATAATCCATAAAAATCAATTTTATCTGTAATCATCTTTTTTTTTCCTAAAAAACTAAACTGTTTCTCTGATAAAAGATCATTCAGTTTTGCATGTAGTAAAAATTTTTCTACAATCAAATTAAGTTTACATTAATATGTGTTATTTTTTTTCTACAACTCACTAAATCAAATTGTTTTTATATTGCAAGGAAAAGACCTACATCTTTATTTTCAAATTTAATGTTTTCAATATTTCAACATATTTTGATACCTCTAATGTTATTTACTATTGTTGTTGTTATTATTATTATTATTATTATTATTATTATCATCATCATCATCATCATCATTATTTATTATTATTATTATTATTATTATTATTATTATTATTATTATTATTATTATCATTATTATTATTATTATTATTGTTGTTGTTGTTGTTTCAAAGATAAACTTTATTTGTCTTAGAGAGTTACAAGAGTTTTACATAGCTTACATTCCTGTGTTTATATGGGCAATCTGTAGTTGTAGGTTTATATATGTATATAAAAATTGATTTATTGATTTACATAGGATTGCAGGAATTTTTATATACTGTGGATTAGTTACAAGGGTTTTACATACTGTGGATTTCTGTGATTACACGGGCAATCTGTAGCTGTAGGTTTACATATGTAAAAGTTGATTTATTGATTAACATGAGATTACAATAATTTTTTCATGCTGTGGATTAGTTACAAGGGTTATATATTGCATGGATTGCTGTGGTTACATGGGCAATCTGTAGTTGTAGGTTTATGTATGTACAAGTTGATTTATTTATTTACATAAGATTACAGGAAATTTTTATATGCAGTGGATTAGTTGCAAAGGTTTTACATAGCTTGGATTCCCATGGTTACATAGACAATCTGTAGTTGTAGGTTTGCATATATAAAAGTTATTTTATTGATTTATACAAGATCACACAAATTTTACAAGATCTGGACTGCTGTATCTACAGATGCAAACCAGGTTTAGTTTTATTTGGTTGAGTTGCCTGGATAACATAGGCAAGAGACTAGCAAATTTTTATGATAGTGTGGCAATTGTCTATGAGGTCTACACTATTATGAGATCAATATGTTATTTTTGATTTTTTAGGGTGCTGTATCTTCTTTGGATGACCAGGTTTTCTTCTTGGTTTTATTAGCAATGTGGGTTGGGAAGAGTGTTGGTGTGGATGGAAGACATGGCAGGATTGCTTCCATAATTGGTACAACCCAACCATGCCTGATTTCTGATAAATTTGAATAGATGAGTGTCCCAGAGTGGGGAGGTTGATAGCTATGCTAGAATTGGTTGCAATTCTTAACTTGGTGTTTGTGGGTAGGTTGGTTAGACTCAGGATCTATCTATGTGTTAAAGGTAGAGGCTGAATAAGGCTTTTAATAGGGTTTAAGTATGAAATCAATGAGTAGAGGGTCCTCACTTCCAGAGGAGACTGCTGGCACAGTTATGTTAGAACTGTTTTCTATTGTTTACTTAGAGTTTGTCATAGGTTGATCAGACTCTGGGTCAGGCTGTCTTAGAGGTAGAGGGCGAGTGATGTGATTTAAGTGTGAAATTCATGATTAGAGAGTCCAAACATAGGGAGACAATAAATCTGGATAGATAGTTAAACTCGACATTGCTATTGGAAGTAATGTTTTTTGAAATTATTTAGTAACTTGATGTTAGTTGAAGATTTGCATGAAAAATTTAATACAAAATTGGAAATAAATTATCAACTGATTGGAAATTGAAAAAGGTATATAGAGTTAGTTTTTTTTTTCCTGCTAGCCTAAAGTTTTGACTTCTTTATAAGTATAAACAGTCTGAGCTTGTTAAGTTGGTTATGAGCAAATGAATTAATTGCTGGGAACTTGAAATCGAATTTTTATTACTAAACAAAGATCAAAGTTTGCTATAATAACATTAAAAATAAGCATATGCTTGACTGACCTTTGGACTTTGAAACTCTGTGCTGGTATTATTGGCGACAGGCACTGGCCATCAGTTGGCTTTTTTAAAAAAATTATCGTTAGCTAACTTGATTTTAATTGGAAGTTTGAATTAAAAATGTAACACAAAATTGGAAGTAAGTAATCAATTGATTAATGGTATATAATTATCTTCAATTAGACTAAGGTTTTGAATTCTTTTTTAAGTATAAGAACCAGAGCTTGTTAACTTATTTGTGAGAAGTGAATTGCTTGTTGGGAAATTTGTAATTGGATTTTTTTTTTTCTCAACAAAGATCGGAATTTAAAGCGTTGGTGGCCTAGTGGTTAGCATAGCCAAGCAGTTGTTCCGCTTTCGCTTCCCGCCGACCCTTTCACATATAAAAATTAAAAACAAGCCTATGCTTGACTAAACTTTGGATTTTGAAACTTTGTGCTGGAAATATTGGCAGGAAGCATCTGGTCATGTGATGGCTTTGTCTCCATGTTGTTTTCTAAAATTATCGTTGGGTAAATTGATTTTAAATGAAATTTTTAATTTAAAATGTAACACAAAATTATTAATTAATTATCAGCTCATTGAAAATTGAAAAAGATCTCTCAGGATATGTTTTTTATCTTGTCAGGCTTAGATTTCGAGTACTTTCGGAGCATGAAAAACTAGAACTCTTTAACTTGGTTGTGAACAAATGAACTGTTGCTGCTTAATTATTATTATCATTATCATCATTTTATCCTTATAGATTTAACTATATATTTTTATTATTTATATATAATAATTTTAAATATGCCTCTTGTTAATATTCCAATATTTAGTTATCATTAATGCTTCATTCATCATCATCATTATCCACTGCAGGATTAATATATCTCCAAGTTCAATCCATCTTCCTTATCTCTAGCCTTTCTCTCTATATCACATCAACACACTTTCTTATTTCTTCCATTCATTTCACATGTGGTCTCTTTCTAGGTCTTTTACAGTTATTTGGAATCCAGCTTAAAATTTCAATTCATCTCTTTCACCAATATGTCCAGCCCAACTCTACTTCAGTCTCTTAATTATTTTCTATGATGTCAGTAACACTTGTTTTGTTCTCACCCTCATGGGTTATTTTATCACCTGGAAATATTTATATCTATATAAATCTGCATTTCAATGAGCTTTTCCCAAGATTTTGAAAGGCATCTTGAACATTCATTATTTTCTTCACTTTTAATTATATCTATACTCCTTCTTCCTAGATCCACTTTTGGCTACCTTTACAAGTTCCTCTTCAAAAAAATTTCAAAGCTGAAAACCTTTTGGATAAAAACCATTTAAAGAATAAAAAGTGTTTGCTGTTACCAATTTTCATTTCTGAATTATTGACATTTAGTACTCAAAACAATATTTACTATCTTGATATTATAATTATTAGATAATGAATAAAGAATAAAACAGCTTACTATATTTTTAAAAGTGATTATTTCCTTTTTATACTCTCATCGTCATCGATTTATTATCACACCGTTAGATATTTATGATCAAAATTTTGCAATATAAAAATAGAACTTTGCAATTTTTCATTAATTTTTTTAATTAAAATATTTAATTTTGAAACAAAAACGGATAAATAAGATATAGTCGTAATTCATTTTGTTGACTATACTGAAAGCCAACTGTTAAAGTAATGAAATGTGAAAACTGTATAACATGCCTTTATTAAAAATCTTACTAGAATTCATGATTCTATCTAAAGAGGAATTTGGATTTAGAAAAGATAAAAAAATTTGAGTGATGAGGCTTATATTTATGATATATAAAAAGTAGAGAAATCAATAGCAGTTTAAAGAGTATTTAATAGAGGGAAATTTTTTAAATTGTATTTTGGTATATATTTTGATGAGGATAGGTGTAATTTGAAGGAAAACTGATTAATAAATTACTTGTATATGAGATAGTAGACATTCATAGGAATAAATTGTTGTTGCACTTTCAAAAAAAATAGATCATGGAAGAGGTACAAGTTGGTGATACTTTTTTTTCCATGCGTCATAGCATCGGCCGGGAAGCGAACCCGCTAACCCGGGACAACTGCTTGTTAGGCAGCTATGCTGACCTCTCGACCACCGACGCTTGACAAATTGGTGATACTTATCTCTGTTTTAGTTAATATTTACTTAAACATGTACAGGAAAATGCTATTATATCTTAAGAAAAACTTGCTAATACCATGTTAGTGCTTGAAGATAGTAGGGATGTTCTTATATTAGGTTGTGTTAATAGTTTGGTAAAATGATTGTAAATAAACAGATCCAATGAAAATTAAATTAGATCAAAAATGTTAGTTGAATAGAAAATTAAAGAGCAGTTTAATGAAATGCTAGAAAACATGGAAAAAATTAGATGTGATTTGAAATGCTTAAATATACTTTAATTAGAATTATTCCATGGAATAATTCCATTTAAAGTTTCACTCTATATAGAGCAAAGACTTGAACAACTTTAAAAAAAAAAGATGAGATTGGACATTTTAATAATGTGAATTTAAGTGAAATTGCAAAAAGTTGAAAAGATAATATTAGGAATGCATTATAAATAATAAAGGGAAAAGGATTATTTATTAAAAAAAAAATAGAAAAATAGATCTTGTGTGTAATTAAGAATAAAAAATTATGATGGACGTAATAGAGAAAACTATGGAACTTTTTGTTGAAAAAAAAGGTAGATAGAAGAACTTAATAGATTATCTTCAATAAAATGGCAACTTTGAGTTTTAAACAGGAGTAGAAGAGTATAATCACTATATAAAACATTTTTAAAACACAGCATGAAATATATACTCATAATATGTATTTTACTTTATCAATAATTATGAACATATTCTGAGTAGCAGAATAAGTCATGATTATCACATTAAATAATTATAAAAATTTAACTGTCCATCAGAAAAGGAATATTTTACCTACTGTAAGCTATCATGTGCTAATGACAACTGATGATTGCTGGTTTAGTGTGAAATACACATGTTGGAGATCATTTATCTTTTTCACATTAATGTGGTCATGTGTATCATTTGTATAAGCTGGAGTCAATGACTGAAGAGAGCTTGAAAATCTGGGTTCAAATCTTCTAAATACATCTAGCTTAAGGATATACTCTATTTGTATTTTAAAAAATATTACAGATCAGACAGCATTCTTCCCATCCCTTTTCTATGTATTAAAATCGTCATAATGTCCAACATATGTGAGATCAGAATGACATGGTCAACATGGGTATGATAATAAAATTGAAAAATAAGGGCTTTAAACATGCCAGAATGATGGCTGAAGAATTGGAAGAGTGAAGAAAATCGAAGCCTGTCGGATTTCCTATTTTAATATAAACCAAGCACTGATTATATACACACGTGAAAGATGATGATCTGAACCAACTCAGGCATGTTGGCTCAGCATGAAATACATATATTAGGGATCATTTAACTTTTTCACATGTATGTGATCACGTATATCAGTTATGGAAGATGGAGTGGTTGGCTGAAGGGAGTTTAAAAGTCTGGGATCAAATCCCCTATAATTACATCTAGCTTAAGTATATATACTACATTTGATTTTTAAAATGCTACAGGGGGGGGGGGGGGGAATACATTTGATTTTTAAAATGTTACAGATTCAGCCTGTATTCTGCTCCTTCCTCTTCCGTTCATTTAAATGGTGTTAAGGTTCTACATATGAGGGGGCAGAATGAGTTACTTTGATAACAAATTTGTCAAACAAGGAATTTGAATACGCCATCATCAGATTTACAATGATATGGATGGCAAAAGAGTTGGAGAGTCGATAAGATTGAAGCCTTCCCATTAATGTTTCAGGATTTTCTATCTTAATAGAAAGCAAGCACTGATTATATACATGTGTGGGAAATGGATGATCTAAAACAATTGATGAATACTGTTTCAGCATGAAGTATGTATATTGAAGATCATTTATCTTTTTCACATATATGTGGTCATGTGTATTGGTTGAATAAGATGGAGAGAATGGCTGAAGGGAGTTTGAAAGTCTGGGTTCAAGTCCCCTTTAATTACAAGTATAGTGACAATTATGTACTAAAATTTTAAAAAAAAATAATGTTTTTTTTTTCTCTCTCATTTTCGGATTATTGTAATATTCTACTAAATGTTCTGAGTATTCATACAGAAAAGATATTTTACATATTTTATATAATGAAAGCATGCTTAGAATTAATAAAAGCTAAGTTTAAATTATAAAGACTACTTTTTTAGTTGAATATTAAAATTAAAAAAATTAAGATTAGGATTAAAAAAGAAACATTTTTTTTATTTCGGTTAATGTTAAAAATAAAACACATTTTACTAAATAACAAATACATGTTGTAGCCTTTTGGAAATAGCTACAAATTAAAAGAACAATACTAAGAATATATGAAGTGACATAGAGTAAGGTGAATTTAATTCTATTTATGGCCCTAGAATATGTCAATACACTCTCTTAGTTACTTTATTTCTCTTTTATGTAAATATAAAATCTAAATGTATATAGCATATAATAGCTTATATTTTGTTGATAACATTTATTAGATCAGAATACATATTATTTACTTAACTGCAAATGTATAATTCTTTTCATTATACACACACATATATAACATTATTGTATGTATAATATGCATATATAAATTAAAATTATAATATAAACAATTTTTTTAAAAAATAAAAATATAGTTATTAATGGAACAATGATGGGATACGTTTACATATATCTTACTAAGTTTGAATTCAGTCAAGTATACACTGAAGCAATAAGAATAAGAATGTAAATATCAAAAAAAATATAATAAAGTAAATAACAGAATGTCTGACTTTTCTCACCATTAAATGCACTCAGGACAATATCCTTTTAATTCATTAACTTTTTCCTCTTAGAGAAATATAATAGTGGTTGTACTATCAAAAAATTAGGATCTTTCTTAATGTTTTGACATTTTAAAGTTAATATCAACTTTTAGTATACTCTGAAACAGGGGTATCCAACAAGTCGATCATGATTCACCGGTCGATCGCAAAGCCAATTTTGGTCGATCGCAAGGCCAATCTGACAAGAGCTGTCAGATAATGAGTGAAACAAATTAAGTCAAGATTTTTAAGTTTTTTTGTTATTTTAGTTTTTGTTCTAATTTTTTTTTTTCAATTCTAGTTAGGTGAAGTCCACTAATGGTGTATCATTACTGAAAATAATATTTTTAATCTTGACTTAATGTACTTAATTTGAATTAATAAATATTGTTAATATTTACTCATGTTGCTTTAATTCCCCCAGACAGTTTTTTGGCCCATTAAATGTTATTTTTTACTAGGTAGATATATAAAAATAGTATGTATTTCACACCTCCCTCCACTTAGACTATGCCTATGACAACATTCGATCACCTATGACAACAGGTCGATCGCAACACATTTTTAAAATAAAAAGTAGATCTTATGAACACAAAAGCTGGCCACCCCTGCTCTAAAATTTTTGTAACCTTTTAGCATTCTATTTAGAAAATATTTTATTATGCATAATACTGCACATCAAATTCAGAAAGAATAATAAATGAAAAAAAAATGTATGTGCTTTGAATATAACATAAAGAAATTTTATTAATAAACATAATTATGTACAACACTTTGAAATGAAAAAGTGGCTACTTGCATATTGTAAAATTTATTTACATTTTTTTAAAACATGATAGTGTGCAGTGCTCAGGTAAGAAAAAAATGGTTGTTTGTAAAATGTTACTTTTTTTTTACATTGGGGGGGGGGGGGGTAGGAGAAGTGTGTAATTGAAATAATGTAGTTAGATGCAGAATAATTCACTGCTATACTGTAATATGTACTTTATTGTATTTAAAGCTTATAAACAATGCATCTTGTTATTATATATGATTTGTAATGTTAAACATGGGTGCCTGAGAATAAAATACACCTGGGTCTCATTTTACACGATAGATAGGTTCCTCAGAAAACATGCGCAAAGGAAATCGCACAAAAATAGATGTAACTTACCTTGAAAAAGGGGGGATACGGACTGTGATTTTTCAAAAATTGCATAAAAGCAAAGCACCAATGTAAAATTCTTTAAAATTCACGCAAAAAAAAAATAAGGAAATAAAATATGACTAATAAAAAATTTCAAATTTGAAAAAAATTGATACAAGACAAACTTTTTTTAACTATAATATTTAATTTTATTCAAAACAATATATTTTTATGCATAATTTACAGGACAGTAATTTACATTTTTTATACACGTTTTAATTATTATCGCTATTTGCCGATAAACAGGTTTGTTTGCAAACTGGTAAAAAATCAGATTTTTCACAAGAGGAAATACAACTAATGCTAACTTCACTCTCATGTTGTGTTAATGGTTTTCTGGTGACAATGTAATTAGTAATTAATCTTTGAGATGATGATTTTATTAATTGCTTATGAAGCTCGTAATATCCAGACATACAACCATTTAGCTCTCGTTGGAATTTAAGAGCACGTTCGTGATTAGTGTCATTAATAAGAAAATAATTTGCCAACTGATTAGAAAGTTGAAGACCTTCTCGAATCATTTTTGCAGTGAAATGTCACCTTAAGTAATTTTTAAATTGTTAATTACAATTAAAAATCAGATTTTAATTTTTAATTGTCAAATTTAATTGTGCCCACTGCTATTACTCACCTTTTAAAAATAAACTTGCAGACACTAAATGATTAATAATTGATTACATTCTTTTTTAAAAAGCAAAAACAGAATGCGATTTAAAATGCAAAATTAACATGCACAATGTTTGAACAAATTTACATTATAATCTTGTAAAATTTAATGTGTGTATACATAAAATGTGGAAATCATGATCTTAATTTCATTATTGCATAAAATCTTACTATTATAAAGCACTGAAAATATTGAAATTATTAAGATAAAAGTCGAATTCCAATAATGTGCTATTACTTTCAATATGACATAAGTGTGCGAAATTTATTATTTAAAGAAATAGCGCATTATCGGAGTTCGACTTCCGAAGAAACATGAATCGCATAACTTCAAAATCACGTTAAATAAATCTGGGTAAAACGAGACCCAGGTGTAAAGATATAGCAAGTATTGTGTCTCCACTATATACTAAAATTAATAGATATCATCCACAATATTTGTTTTAATTTCTTGAAACTTATGTGGGCTTTAAAGACATGGTAGTACTATAATGACAATGATGAATCAGTTTTGCAAAAATAATACTGCAGAATAACTAATCAATTAATGGTGGAAACCAAGTGTGTCATATTAATGCACCTTTAATAATTTACTGATAGATATACAATTTATTTTTGAACAAATGACAAAATCAATCATTTATTTATTTTAGCTCATCATTAAATATTATGCAATTGCTAGCCAGAATGTTTTATCTGTGATATTTTCTCACACTATGATGTCTTTGCCTAACATAAGCATGATTGATGATGATGATAATAATAATAATAATAATAATAATAGAAAAATAAATAGATAAGTAGATAGGTAAATAGGTAGGTAAGGAAATAGTCATATGGATGAATAGATATGGATAGATGGATGGATGAATAGATAGATAGATAGATAGATAGATAGATAGATAGATAGATAGATAGATAGATAGATAGATAGATAGATAGATAGATAGATAGATAGATAGATAGATAGATAGATAGATAGATAGGTAGGTAGGTAGGTAGGTAGGTAGGTAGGTAGGTAGGTAGGTAGGTAGGTAGGTAGGTAGGTAGGTAGGTAGGTAGGTAGGTAGGTAGGTAGGTAGGTAGGTAGGTAGGAGGAATAGATAGATAGATAGATAGATAGATAGATAGATAGATAGATAGATAGATAGATAGATAGATAGATAGATAGATAGATAGATAGATAGATAGATAGATAGATAGATAGATAGATAGATAGATAGATAGATAGATAGATAGATAGATAGATAGATAGATAGATAGATAGATAGATAGATAGATAGATAGATAGATAGATAGATAGATAGATAGATAGATAGATAGATAGATAGATAGATAGATAGATAGATAGATAGATAGATAGATAGATAGATAGATAGATAGATAGATAGATAGATAGATAGATAGATAGATAGATAGATAGATAGATAGATAGATAGATAGATAGATAGATAGATAGATAGATAGATAGATAGATAGATAGATAGATAGATAGATAGATAGATAGATAGATAGATATAGATAGAATGTCAAGGTGTATATGACCTTGGCCAAACCAATCATAGAATAAACATAAGAAAGGAAAAACACATTTTGGTAGTTAGAGAAAAATCTAATTCATCAGCCATTTATTTGTACAATAAATTAATCAATTTTAATAAAACACCTATTCTGTCAAAAATTGAACAACATTACCAGAGATTGCTAAGGGAAGCTATAGACATTTTTAAAAGGTCTTGGAGCATAAATAAAAGCATGAATTAAAGAAAATTAACATTATTTGGAAAAAGCTATTGGAGGATAAAATATTTTTTAAAACTTCTCAACCAATAAATTTTGAGAATGAGGAGAAAATAACAGAAAAAAAATAATGAATTTAAATCTTACCTCACACATTCTTATGATTTGAGTAAGAAAAAGCTCTGAGGAAAGTACTTGTTATTGTACTGAAACATCAGCTATTTAGCTATTATATTTTTATTATGCAGAAGCCCCTGGAAATTGTATATATATATATATATATAAAGAAAAAAGAAAAATATGACTCCAAAAAACTATTAATTAGATATCCTATATAAAAAAAAAATCATATGTAACTCTAGGGTAAAAAAGGTTAACAAATTATGCCATTGCTTAACATCATGGCATGATAACAGTTCAAAGATATAAGGCTAACATATATGGTACTTTACTATCATCGAAGCCATTATTAAATTAAATCCACAAAATAATTCAGTATAAAGTTATATCAGGGATAGATATTTGAAATAGCTTATAAAGTAATTTGTATTACACCCTGAATAATTTACCTAATAGTCTATAATAAATTTGATTGAATAATTTACTTAATAGTCTATAAATATAGGGGATTTGAACTCAGACTTTCAGGAAACCTTCAATTTTCCACACTATCTCATACCACCGATATACATGACCACACAAATGTAGAAAAGATAAATAACCAGCACTCATCAGTTGGTCCAGATTTTCATCTCCCACATAAATATATAATCAGTGCTCAGTTTATATTAAGATAGCAAATCTTTATACTTTGATAACTCTTTATACTATAATAAATTTGATATTGTTATTCAAGTTTTATATTCCAATCTGCTCTTTATTTTACATTTTGAATATTTTTACAATAACATATATATTTTTTGGATTTCTTTTAATTTCAAACAGAACAAATCTATCGATAAATATTGAAAATTATTGATAAGATTATTTAAATTTTGGAATTGTACTGATTAAAAACAATAATAAAGATAGTAATTAATTTATAGAGCACACAGAGAGCTTATGTAAATAGTCTGAACAGGCACTAACCTGTATTCAATGCACTTTAAAATTCGCAATAATCAAGCATATTTTGCCGATAGAGGGATCTTCCAAACCATGACACAAGATAGCGACTTTTATAAAGATAAGAGTGGCTATCTTTAACCTAAATGTCCATTTATATAGGCAAATCTGAAGCATCTTGATTTGGAAGCATGAAGTAGTTGTTTTCTCCACTATTTAAATCCACTATTTCCTTTACAAATTAACTTACATGAAATCTTGCGATTTACAGTGAGTTAAAAGTAAGATCTTAATGTTGGAAATTCTATAAACTATTGAAGAATACTAATTAATTTATAGAGCACACAGAGAGCTTATGTAAATAGTCTGAACAGGCACTAACCTGTATTCAATGCACGTTAAAATTCGCAATAATCAAGGATATTTTGCCGATAGAGGGATCTTCCAAACCACGACACAAGATAGCGACTTCAGGTTAGTGTTTAGACTATTTAAATAATAAAGATAGGAAGACCAAAATCAGAAATTATAAATTTAAATAATGAAAATTAAAACCTATATTTGGCATTTTATAACTAACTATTATAACAATGCAATAACTTGATTATTAGAGTGTAAAGAAAGAAGCAAATTATCTTGTTATATAATTTAAGAATTATAACTCTGAATGTGCATATTTATAGACATTCAATAAACTTGCAAGTATTTCCCTTTCTGATCAGACCAATAGTTAACTAAAAACTAAATTAACTTTTATCTGATTCCAAACTCATATGGATGAGTGATACGCTATCTATGTAAGAACATAAAATCAAATAAAAGGAATTTACTTTTTATCTAATTAGTGAAATCATCAGAGGATTCTTCATTTGCAAGTTTATTAACTGACTCTAGTTAGTTAACTCATAAATATTTTTAAATGATTTAAATAATTTGTCTAAAGCTCATAAAATCATGAAACATCATTTAAAACATTTGTGTTGATTAACTTTAATTTTTAAAGATAACAAGAGAAATAAATAAGTAAAGTTTTAAAAAAAATAAAAAAAATGTTTTAACATTTTGTTAAGAAATTTTGTTTTAATTAAAGTTTTTTTTCCTCTTATGTCTCTCCAAAAGAAAAGGCAATGTTTTTAAATTAGTGTAATTAAAAGATCTTGTTTTTCTTGTGGCATAAAAAAAAATATGCAAAGAGGAATTTCAAAAATTATGATTATTTTTAATAAAAAGTGTAAAAAATAATGTTTTGTAGAAATAGACCCAATTGGTAAGTGTTTAATTTAATAATGTGATAGATAAGATATGATTGGATGAATACTGAATTGTTTCTAAATAAGATAAGGAGCAGGGTAAATTAGTAGACCTTATTGTCCTGTAAAGAGTAGTCATTCTTGGTTAAGCTGTTAATGAAGTCAGTAGTAGCAGTTAGTTCTGATTCTGCTGTTGAAAAAACAGAAGGAGTCAGCTGTGAAGAGAACAGTGAGAATAGTTATAATAGTCTGAAGTAAAACTCATACTATACCTAAAGAAAAAATATTTTAAAATAGATTTAAAGAAAACCATGTGCTAAGTTTCATCTAGAAGGTGAATATTGTCAAACCTCACTATGTCTCCATCTAAGAGCATGATTGTATATCCTAATCTGGAAAATTATTAAATTAAAAATGGTTAAATTTATTATGTGTGACATCCCAACCTGTAAGTTATTTCATTGGAAAAATGACAAAATTCAGCATGTGTGAAACCTGAATATACGAGCAAATTTAATTGTTTATATTAACCTGAAAAATACTTTAATAGAGAAGCCTACAAAAAGTAAAATCAAGATGGAAAAACCTGGAAGTTACAACTACCAAAGAAGCACTCAAAAAGAAAAATCATGGCTTTTTAAAGTATTATAAATGTGTACATTATATATACATTTATAGACAACTTTAAAAAACAATTAATGATAGTAAATAGTAATTTTATTAGTATTTTTTAAAATTGAAACATGTTTTTTTTTTCTTTATTTTGTCCTTCAAAATTCAATTGTATAGAATATTTTATTTATATAAAAAAGGGAAAGGGTTTAAATTAATATTTTTTTATCTTTGAAATGTTTTGAAATTTTAATCATTGAAGAGGAAAATAATTATGTTTAAAGTTAATATTGGTTAATTGAATTAGTAAGAGCCAATAAGAAGTTCATATTATTATATAAAATTATATTTTGTTGATAAAAATGTAAGTTTAAATTATCATATATTTTTTATCAGTTTACTTGATTATTTATTAATTTATTAAACAATTGTTTTTAAAAATGTAGTTTTTGTCTTTATTCCTCCAGCTATCTGTTGTATGAATTGATAGTGTGTGTGACTGAATTCCATTATAGCATCGAGTTTTAGGGATTTGTAATTTATCCCAGTAAAAATATTCAAATTAAAGTAGAATAAGCTTATGTGTTTATACTTTCACTTGCTCACAGTCACAATCCCTAGTATCTTATGATATTGAACTAGGTCAATAATGGTTAATTTATTTAGATGTTTAGGTTTATGTTTATGTTTGAACATTCAGATAGTTCTCTGGATGTCACGAAGGTATCACCTTTAAAACCCATTGACTGCATTTTATATTTTTAGAGAACATTTAATTTATAGTTGGCTTCTACACTTATGGTAGTCATATGGCAGATTATTGATAATGACCAGCATATTACAGGATTTCAGCATTCTTTTTATATTATATTTTAACACTTAAGTAGTTACATCCAAATAATTATTGTATATGTTGCCCTAAGTTTGGCAGTAGCTAGATAATTATCCTGTTTATAATGTACCTTTTAGACACAATCACAAGAGATGACTGATGATTGTTGATGTGCTTATTATTAGTATAATTGATGGTGATATTATAGCTTATTAATAATTATAGTGTACTCTTTTATTGCAATGCTGATCTCATGCTCCTTTTATGTTTTATTATTTTATATTCCTTTCTTTTATATTTTATTATATAAGAATGATGATATCTTCCTATCTCTCCATTTCATTCCCATATCACCCCCATTCCTTCCACACTATTACAAAATATATCTAACAATCAAAACACAAAAGGTTTTTATTCTTTCTTCATATGAATTAGTCTCTTTTTCTTAGATTAATATTTAACTTTCGACCAAATAGAATATGTAATATCTAATTTAAATAATTACCATAATTATTTTTCAATAAATTGGGAAGCATTCCTAGCTGATCAATGAGAGATATAATTCTGGTGTTCCACACTGAAAACACACTCACCAGTGCCTAAAAAAAGAGACTAATTTATATGAAGAAAATAGTAAAAACCTTTTCTATTGCAGATGTTAAAAACATTTTGCTAATTTATTACAAATACAAATAAAAAGTAATATAACTTATTTTTATAAATATGAGAAAATATAATTTGTGTTTAATTTAAAACAATGACTTTCAAAATAATCAATATCATCTCTTAGGCATGGTGGATTTTTCAAAGAAAATAGGAAACAATTATGATAGAATTAAAACTTTTAAGTTTATTATAAAATAGTTTATGCTACTAATAGTAAACAAATTTTATCAGTAGCCTATTGTTTTCCTCAATTGGAGCTCAACATATGAAAATTCAGCATATGATTTATTTTCTAGTTTATCTTCAGTTTTTACTTTACTGGTGAATTATCGGCAATTGCTTATATTTTGTTAAAAATTTAATTTAGTAGCTCCCATTACTAAACTAATCAACTTATAAACAGCATCGATTTTATATATATATATTGCTTGAAAGTATATCCTAAGTAGTCAGAAATAAAAAAATTTAATTAGTTTAATATTGTATTCACCATCATTTTCATTCCTTATGAATCCCTTTGAGGTTGATAATTTTTTCCAATTTAATGCTGTTTCTCTGGTTCATAAATTCTTTTATTCACATTATTTTATCTAATTCCTTATTCATGCACTTTATATAGTTTCTTTCCAGATTTTTTACATTGTTTTTATTACATTAAAAGGAAATGATTCATGATAGAGGCATTAAATTTAAAGAAGGAATTTAGATGACATATTAACATCAGAAAATAAACTACTAACATGTTTTCCTGAAAGTTTGTGATGATAGTGTTTTAATTGTATTTATTGTTTGGACTATTTCCATCTAATATGAGTATTGAATGTCTTTAGAAAAATTTAACTTTCTTTAAATATTCCACATACATTCAACTGTTAGTAATAGCATATACTAACCTGTGTGAATTACTAACAGTTGAATGTATTTGGAATATTAAATAAAGTTAGTTTTTTCTACAGACATACAATACTCATATTAGATTATGGAAATAGTCCAATATATAAATACAACTGAACTACTAACAATCTATCTTATAGGTGTTAAAACTATTTTCAAATAATAATATGAAGTCCTCCAGTTTATTTGAACACTTGGTAAAAATTCATTCAGACAAGACAAATAATAGTTTATTCTTCTGTCAAAATCTTTGTAACAAATTTAAAAGACAGCCCTCTATATGACACAACAAAGAAGCAGTAATTGGCGAGCTTCACACATTTCAATAATAAATGTAATGTGTGCTTATACACAACTGTAGAGAAGCCTATTATTTCTATAAATCAAATACAGTTTAGCAATTTTGAGAACTTATGGTGTTCTCTATAATTTCTTATATGTGTATTTTTATTGCATTCTGTATAGAAGAAGTAAAAACAGTTATCGTCATTACATTTTAATACTATTTGTTGCTAAATTGAAAAAATTACATTCAATTAGTGATTTTTTTTTTTGCAACTTATAGTTATTAATACTGTTTTATAACATCACCTTACAATATAAAAACATCAATTCCACTTAGCTGTGATACAATTCCAATGTACATTAACAAAATGAATAAACTTGTAAAAAATAAATTTTATAAAATTTTACCCTTCTCTACATACATTTCGTAAATAAAAAATAAAAAAACCAATTTTTTTTGTAAAACAACACAAATATTTCTATTTTGTCTTACAATACCATCAATGCTATTGAATATTTATAGCTTACTTTAAAGAAGTTGTATCAGATATTATTACAATTTATTTCTTCTACGAATAACGTTAATACAAGAAAAAAATACACTCTGTTAGACAATTAAATAAATACTTTGCTGAGCATAGCTTTTGACCGGGGAGGGGGATCATAATCATATCAGTTCAGCTTGTCAGTCCAACTGGTGTTAATATAAAAGAAAACATGATCGTGGTAGTTGCTGTCTTACTGGTTAATATATAAGTATATAATTTAAATATTCCACTTACGGGACAAAGCTATGCGGTAGTCTTTTTTGTTTATCACATGGTTGTTATTAGCGATAAACCAGGCCTTTTTAAATGTTCTTCTCTTTTCGTTGTGCTCAGCAAAAACTATTTTAATAATCCATGGATCGAAATCACGATCAGAATTCAATTGGTGCACAAGAAGCACTGGCTTTACATTGGGATCTTTTTTAGGTTTCATTTATAAATTGTCACTGATTAGTCCTTTATGAATCAATTCCCAATTAAGTAAAATAAAAATTAAGTCTCAGATTAATCGAATATCAGTGTTCTCATCATCTGATCATTTTGTTGTTCCAATGTCATATGGCCTCCTTTGTATGCAATTAATTATTTTAATGATTAAAAACAATCTCTAGTCTAATGAATGACTAATAAAAAATATTAAAGTAGATAATTATTCATTTATTTGTACATTTAAAGCAATTATTCGTCATTTTACTCATTAATAATTATAATTATTAATGCAAATTACATCTAGATTGATGCTATACTAATTATTCAAATAGCAAATACATTGAGAAATAATACTGACATCTGCTTATAACAGAAATGAATCGCATTATATATATATTCTCTTCTCTTTTTTTCATCTGCTTAAATTTTATAGTATAATCTAATCTAATATGAATTAGATTATCTAAAATTGTATTTAAATATTTGCTGTAGCAGACTTATAGATGATGATTAAATTAATGATATAATTACATCAGATTGAAAAAAAGATAAAGCAATTACCTTTTGTTAAAAGAAATCAGTCATTTAAAAATATCATTATGCTTCTCTTAACCTGTCTGTACCCTCCAGAACAAATAATGAAATTACAAATACTTATACTGTACATATATATTTTTAAATTCAGCCTCATTCCTGTAGTTTATAGCAGTATCTGGACTCATCATGGCTAACGTTATCGAATGTAATAATTTATCAAGATTACAACCTGATAAATAAAAAGAAATCTCATACCAATTGTGTATACGATAATTTGATTTATAGATTTTTTTTTCAAAAAAAAAAAAAAGAAAGAGACTATACATTTTACATATATGTATCAATTTTTTTTAAAAAAGTAAATAAAATAAATTTATATTTATTTCGATATACACAAATTTTTACTATAAAATGTATGATAATATTACAGTATTTCTAAAGATATAAAATATTTATGTACAATATATAATAAATGAATTCCACAAGGTCTATGTTAATAATACATAGGGTTAAAGGCAGCCTTGCTTGAAGTTAAGCATATAAAGTCACCGAATCTGCGGAGAGAGGAGAGGTTGCAAATTCATGAGTCATTCTCTTGGGCTGCAAATTTTTTTCACCTCTGTGCACCCCCTGGTGCCCCCTTCGGCCACATGAAAAAAATAGCCAATATTGAAAAAGACCAAATCCCTTTGAGGCAAAATGTTCTCTCGTGTAAGGGGTCGCTGTTAGACACTAGGAACCTCTTGCACCAATCCCTGACTCACCTCCTCCTATTTGCTCTGTATGGATAAACATCCCTATTTATCCAGTCAAATATGTTAGTATATTGGCAGAACCCCATAGGGTTGAGGACTCTCAAGCTGCTACAATACTTATAGTTTGACCTGTGTTTAACCTCCCCCCACCCCTTTAATACTGGGTCTCTTGACCCCAATTCATTATAAATTTGTCACTAATTGAAGAAGGCACTAGCCTAGGGAGAGTTTGAAAAAAAGTTTTAAAATTTGAGAGAGAGCTACATCGAACCTGAAATAATTTTATTGCACTTTTGAAGAGAGTAATCTACAAATCTTTTTTTTTTTTAAGAATAAATTTACCCTCCTATAATTAGTATTGATCTTTCTGTATATTTAATGACTTTATTTAAGAAGAAAAAATCATGTAAAAATGATAGACGTGAAAATTGTGTTTCGGGTAAATTTGATTAGTTTTGTTAAATGAAAAACAAGATTATACTATAGTGATCATTTTAAGTGTAAATCAAGGGAGCAGACGCCTTTGTCCCGAAAATAATAATTTGTTTTACATTTTCATTTTAAATAAATAATAAAATTATTATACAATTAAATATATTTATACTAACGCAGTTTTTTTTTTATCATTAACACCCCCCCCCCCATTATAAAAAAAATTAACAATACTTTTCAAATTAGATTGTATAAAATATATTTTGAAACTAATTTTTAATGTTTTATGTACGTATAGACCCATTTTACCTCTTCGGGATTTTTTTTTAGTATTATTAGTCATTTCCATGTAATAAAATCATCTTATCCTTAATCGTAGATATAGAAGATTTGAACTCAAGACTTTCAAGCACCTTTCAACTATCCGCGCTATCTCACACTACTGATACACATGACCACACACACGTTATCTTTTCTACATGTGTGTGGTCACGTGTATCAGTTGTATGAGATAGTGTGGATAGTTGAAGGATGCTTGAAAGTCTGTGTGTGGTCGTGTGTATCACTGGTATGAAATAGTGTGGATAGTTGAAGGGTGCTTGAAAGTCTGAGTTCAAATCCCCTATATTTAAAATTGAGCTCCAGGTATATGAAGAATGCCTGTATTTCAAATAGTGCTTATTCTTAATCCAAAATAAGATTACGCTTTGAAATTACTATTATCTAACTTCGAAATTTTAATAACTTTTACCGGAACAATGTAATTCAAAATAAATACATACAAAATGTATATAAAGAAAAGGTTTCTTTAATCCTAACATGCTTTCGACTACCTGGTAATCCTATTCATAGCAATAGTTGTCCGAGGAGTTTTGTGATATGAGCAAGAGAGGGGATTTGCATAAAATTTGAATAAAGGATGTAAATAAGTTCTTTTAAACAAACCACTTTTAAAAGGGGAATACACAATCATGTATATTTTGGGCAATATATTATGCTTTCTTTATGTTTAGCATCATTTTTGTCAGAGCAGACAATGCTAGCAGGTGTAGATTCAAAGCTGTGGCCAAACTTAGTCTCATGCTCAAAGAAAATGGATATACTTCCATGTTCACCTTAGTTTGAGTATATTGGTATAGGTGCTGTGCGATTCTTGTAGATAAATTGGCAGGTGATTCACCTTAATAAACTGCATGGCAGTTTAGGTTGTTGCATCCAAATTTGTACACCACTTGTTGACGATTTTTCAAAAAAAGAAAGAATGATAGGCAGTATTACAAATATAAAAAAATGGGTTAGTTGTTCTGTATATCATGTGACATTCAAACACCAAAAATTATAAGCTTTTATTCAGAAATCTTTATTTCTCAAGTCTATAGCTCTGCCAAAATGCATAAGGCATGCGATGGATAAATTTATCATACTTGGAATTTTTTTACCACCCAACTTATAATCCATTTACTAATTAAGTAATGTGTACTCATTGTTAGTTGCAAAGTAATAGTCCCAGATCAATCTGGGCTGGTCAAGTAAGTTGTAGTGTACTGATTGTAAAAAAGTGATTGTAATATGATAACATTCTTCACCGTTACTGAGAAATATCATACTTCTACAAACCCTGAATCAATGCTTTACTTTTAATAGCAATGATGAACATGTTATTGAGATAGTTGAAAAACTAAATAGAATGACTTCTAGAAAAGTATCCAACTCTCCACACAGTAAATGTAATCCAATGCGAAACTATAGTAATCAATGGATGCTAGAAAGTTATGCATAAAATCCTTATCTAGTGCCTATTTATCCAATTTCCCCAAATAGTTCTATAGCTTGTGGCTTTCATCAGTGACTGAGTGGGTCTGAAAGCACTGCATTAGATCCAAAAGTCTAGGTGCAGTACCCTCAGATCCAAGGCACCTCACTGATGAAAGCCACAAGCTAGAAACTAACTTGGGGATATTGGATGAATAGACACTAGATAAAGATTTTATGCATAAAGCTTCTTGCATCCAATGATTACTAAGGCTTGTTGCACTACTGTATGGAAAGTTTGCTACAGTCTTAATAGCTTGTGTACACATAGGAAATGGTAATCATGTGATGTTCTAGAGAAGTATCATTTATAATGTCATATGGTGACAAAAATGTTTTAATAATCCCATTGATTTTTAAGGATAGCTTGATTATTTTAGCCTCAGAAATATTTAATGTAGTGTTCTGATCAGACATTTTTACAGTAGTTTTAAGCAAGTTTTAAAACTTTCTGTTAGTAGATTTTATATTATGATTAGTTAAAACATATTTTTACACATAAATTAAAGTTGTCAGACATCTTAAATAAATGATACTTTTATAAATTACATAATTAAATATCAAGTTTCATGCTAATTGTTAATTTTTATGCAAAATGTGTCATACTAATTATCATCTTCCCACTCTTACTTTTGTTTTGCAATATCTACTAAAGCTTGTTTGATGAGATCTGTGGGTAAAGCATACCTTTACTAATTTATGGGTGCAATTATTTTATTTTTATTCCAAGTTAGAAATATAAGCATGTATATACTGATTTAGTATGGTAAGTAGATTTTTTTTATAAATACATTTATTTAAAATGTGCCTGTTTTTTTTTTCAAATATATAGTACTTTTCAATACACCCATATATATAACACAAATGCTTTTTATATGTATAGTATGCATATATAAATTAAAATTATAATATAAACTACTGAGTGAGAAAAATATATTTTTATTACTTAAATAAAATACATAATGAAATAAACAATGAGGATTGCCAATACCTCAACCAGCTTTGTGTTAAATGCTTAGCCAGAGAAAGCATTTAAAATATCTCTGTCAGGAACCCCTCCCCCAAACCCCTAACCATAGTTTCGTGCTTTGGCATTCCTCAGAGAGGTGCCAGGGTAGGTTCAGACACTAGTTTGGGGGGGGGGGTTCCTGACAGATATTTTAAATGCTTTCTCTGGCTAAGCATTTAACACAAAGCTTGTTGAGGAATTGGCAATCCTCATTGTTTATAACTTACAAGTTTAAGAGATTAGGGTCATGTGATCTATGACTCTTATTTTGACTACATAATGAGATGTGACTTTCATCAAAATTAGATATTTATTCCAGTAATTTTTTTCTTATACAAATATAAGAAACTAATCTTTTTATCAAGAAATTATGATCTCTCTAATTGTTTTGATGTTTTTAAGTAAGCTTTAACTTTAAGTATAATATGCAAAATACTACACATAAAATTCAGAAAGGTTAATAAAGGAAGAA
This sequence comes from Epiperipatus broadwayi, assembly GCA_028023455.1. Lineage (NCBI taxonomy): Eukaryota > Metazoa > Onychophora > Udeonychophora > Euonychophora > Peripatidae > Epiperipatus > Epiperipatus broadwayi. Next base: position 962,571 of record JAQFVV010012461.1, on the reverse strand, counting down.
TAAAATGTTTAACAAAAACTGAAGAAATTTTCTTGCTCTGAAACAAAAAAAAATAATTGCTATTATCATTTTAAATGTATAAATTTTATTTTTATAAACATGACCATATATGGTGCTCAGAAATAAAAAATGGCTGTTTAACTTTCATAAAACATTAAATTAGAAAATTTTAATGTTTTTTTTTTGTTTATTTACATTTTTGATGGTTGTTTACATTTTTTTTTGATAGCATATAGCTAAAGTTGTGTTCTTTAATACAGCATATTTTATGGCTTCACTATATATACATTTATGTTTTGATTCTAAGGAAAAGTAAAAAAAAAGATTTATATATGTACTACTATATAAACACAAGTTTTTTTTACACAAATTGAAGGTTTAAAAGTAATAATAATGATGTATATTTAAGATTTAGTAAACTTTATTTTTCTTTCTAATATATGACATTTTTTTAATACTCATTGACTTAATAGAGTAAAAACTTTTGGTACTTATGTATTATCCTGTCTCCTAGGCTTCACAATCAATTTTGTTTAATTATACTGTTTCAGGGGCATACAAGTATTTGTTAATGGAGTATTTTCTGATTTTATTTTAACAAATATTTGTTAGTTGTTAAGTTTTAAAAATTAATAATTTGATTATAAATTCCATTCAGAAGGTTTATTTCAATTTATATTTATATTGTTACATGTAAGTGCAACTTACTTCAAACATTATCATAGTTTGTTTACATTCAGTATCTTTATTTTGATCATTACCATTTTGGTAAAATGATAAAAGTTTGGGATCTTCCTTTGACAAAACAGCATGCAGTGGAATATTTCCAAAGGTATAGGATCTTACCCTCATAAAAAAACCTGCATTAATGAGAACAATATAATACTTTATGTTTCTTATATTTTTTATGCTTATATTAATAAGTTGAAGTCTTTCTTAGTGGGCACGATGTAACATTTTATGTTTCTTAGGTATTTTTATATTACTAAGTTGATTTAATAAAAATAAATAAATAAATAAATAAAATGAGAAATATAATTAATTTTTGCAGAATTTTTTTCTCTTTAAAATAATAATAAACAAAACTATAAAAAGAAATTATTTCACACTCAGCTGCCTACTATATATATATATATAATTTTAATGCACCAATCAGCACATAACAGCAGAGCTTATTAAATCACAATTTATTATAAACTTAATATAAATTATAATACATAATAATTATTAGTGCCCGAGTGCTTTCAAGAGAACTTAGCTCTCATAATCATGGGCAACAAAGAGTAAACATAACCAGGTTGCTATATGCAAATATATGCAGATACATGTAAATTAATTGAACTATATGCATAAATCTAATTAATCCATTTCTTAGAAATTTTATAACATGCATCTTTCCTATTCATAGCTTTATCATCCATGGCAATAAAACATGCCTCCTTAACCTTTCTCTTAACATCATTTCTTTCCCTACAAACTATTCTTGGATTTTCAGGTTCACATGCATGACCATCTGATTTCTGATGCATTGCGAATATTGAGTTGCAAGTCGGGTCTGCTTGGGCCTTGTTGTAAGAATATCTTTGCTGGGACAACTCTCTCAACAAGATTGTCCCAGCACAGATATTCTTACAACAAGGCCCAAGCAGACCCGACTTGCAACTCAATATTTGCAATGCATCAGAAATCAGATGGTCATGCATGTGAACCTGAAAATCCAAGAATAGTTTGTAGGGAAAGAAATAATGTTAAGAGAAAGGTTAAGGAGGCATGTTTTATTGCCATGGATGATAAAGCTATGAATAGGAAAGATGCGTGTTATAAAATTTCCAAGAAATGGATTAATTAGATTTATGCATATAGTTCAGTTAATTTACATATATCTGCATATATTTGCATATAGCAACCTGGTTATGCTTACTCTTTGTTGCCCATGATTATGAGAGCTAAGGTCTCTTGAAAGCGCTCGGGCACTAATAATTATTATGTATTATAATTTATATTAAGTTTATAATAAATTGTGATTTAATTTGAAGAAGCTATGCTGTTATGCACTGATTGGTTCATTAAAATTATAATAAACAAAACTGTAAATATTAAATATAATTGTTTTTGTCAGCCATTTTGTTTTAAATATTTATTGTGGCCCTGAAACTGTATAAGTAAAAAATAGCTACCAATTATTTTGTTATATGAATTAAAAAGGCTACTCTTTTTGTATTTAAAGTCTTCATTATATCACTTTTACTTCATTGAAATGATACTTGTTACAAGATAAAAAGATATAGAAGCAGGATCTTGTGAATAAGCTACAACTGAGCCATGATCTGAGATCAACAGGTATGATAAATTGCATCATATTATTTTATGTCAATGTATTAATACTTATCTAATTACTATGATTACCTAATAGTTTTTTTTACTTTACACCTGCAAATAGTTAGCTACCTTTTATTAATGTGTTGGATAGCTAGTTAAATTGATTGTGATCTATATACTTCCTGAAAAATATCCAGATGAAAAATTTTTCAAGCTTTATTCAGATTTAATTCATAGATGATATGCATTGAAAAAGAATGCAACAACCATAACAGTATGGGACTTCAATTTGGAGCTTCTTGCATACTTTAATGGTGTGTTTAAAAAACGATTATTAAGTAGCATTGATCAGACAAAAATGTCGATGAAGTTTTCATTCATGACAACTTTTTCTACTTTCTTCATAAATAAAATAACAAAGCCAAAATAAATTACCATAAAAGATATCTGTCTATGATGCAACTGATTATGTTTAACAATATAAAAGAGTTGGATAAGTATTAGTTTGTATTTGTTTCAATAGAAGATAAAGAGTCCCTACTGCATAATGGAGCAATCATGCTTAATTCTCTATTAGCTAATCTACAGAAACCTCCTCCTTTTTCCAATATTTAAAGCTGAATTCTTTAAACAAAGTATTAAATAATATTAAACTGATGTTAGTATTGTTGCATCTATATTATATTAATAAATTAAAGGGGGTTTGAACCCAGACTTTCAAACTTCCTAGAGTCATTCAATATAACTGATACACATGACCACATATATGATGAAAAAGATAAATGATCTCCAATATATCTATTTCATGCTAAACCAGCACTCATCATTTGGCCTGGATCATTATCTCCCCACATATATGTGGTCATTGCTCAGTTTATATTATGATAGCAAATTTATACACTTTAATGAACAAACAACAGTCCTCTCTATTTTCCAACTATTCAGCTATCCATATATGTGATCATGTGTATCGGTTATATTGGATAGAGTGTATGACTGTAGGGAGCTTGAATGTCTGGGTTCAAATCCCCTTTAATTGTGGCTGGGTTAAGTATGCACATTATTCTCATATTTCAATATTATATTAATAAATAATCTTAAGAACAGGTACTCAGGAAGTCTTATAATATTCAAGGGCAAAAATGTCAGCCCGAGCACAATTGTGCTTTTTTTTTTAAACTTTCCTCAGTGAATTCATCATTCTTATCTCTATCTTCATTTTCAACCAATCACTGCAAAATGAAGTTCTCTCCATGTTTAATTCAGTTTTTCCAATCCACAATTTTCTTCATTCACATCATGCTGACAAACTTTTTTATTCCATTTATCCATTTTACATATATCTTTTTAAATCTTTTATAGTTTTTTGAAATTCAATTTAAAACTTCAATTGTCCTTATATTATGTTTTTTGTTGTTCTTGTTTTTTAGAAATTATATCTATTCCAGTTCCATTTTAGTCTCATTTCTTTCAATGATATCAGTAATTACTGTTTATTTTCTCCCCAAAAATTTCACTTTTGATTCATTTTTGTTAGTCCCAACATATTTCTCCGCCATACTTCATTGAGTGGTCTTATGTCTCTGTATTACTTTTCTGTTAAATGTTCAAGTTTTATAAATAAGAATCGATAGAACCCATAGAACACATCTTTTAAAAACTTCCCTTTTTCAAACATATCATACCTTTATGCCCTGTGTGATTTTCTGTAGTAATAGATGGGCAGATTATGAAGCTTAAGATCCATGGATCAGTTCCCAGAACTCTTTATAAATTCTCAACCAGTAAACCATACAATTATATTAATTGCTAAAGATTATTCCTAACCTAGATATAAACTTTAAATTCAGTTACATACTGTTTTTTTTTTAAGCATAACCACATAGTATCATTAATCCATTTTTCTTTCTCTTTGGGTACTATCTTTTCAGGTATATTTACAACATGACAATTTAAAATATTTATAATCTTTACAAATATGTTAATTAAATGATAATATTAAATAATAAAACTTTGAGTATTTGCATTTTTTTAAATTTTAAGGCATTAAAGCCATGTGCAATGTAAACCGGCTTTTTTTTCCCATGTGTCAAAGCATCATCCGGGAAGCGAACCCGCAAACCCGGGACAACTGCTTGTAAGGCAGCTGTGCTGACCATTCGACCACCAACGCTTGACTAATTACAATATTTTGATTACAATATTTGCTAAAAATATAAAATACCATTTTTGATTCATATATCCCAAGTTAGCTGACATTAATGGTTTTAAAATAAATGTTTAAAAATGGAATTTACTAACTTTTTTAGCGAATACGCACCTGTAAATTATGTTCTCTGCTTAAAGGAAGGTAGGGTACTCATGCAATAGAGTATTACATCCAAACAATAACACTTGATTATCATCGGAGATAGATTGTTATTGCTTGGCACACTGTTTTATCATAATTTATTGTAACATCAAGGTTTTCTAGCTAGATCGTAAACTTTAATAATTCGTTCACAAAATAATATGTATATATGGCACATACAAACTAAACTATTCGCTCTATCTTATTTTGAATATTTTTTAAGTTTTTTTTTTAATAAATAAAAGAATTCAATATAGCTAGCTTCTCTCATTAGTTTTGATGAAGCACATTTAGTATATTATTGACACCTTGAAGAACTTTTTTTTTCTGTCATAATAAATTGCTTTCAATTAATATTATATAATTATGTTTCAGAAATTTTGTTTCAGGTAGTTTTTAAAAACTGCGCAATGCAACAATATGAAAATTATTATTATTACAGTAATAGCCAACCATTTATTTAATGTGTTCTACGACAGGAAATTGTACCAGTATTCCATGACAATAGGAGCTAGCTGAATGAATTATGGTTTAAAAAGATATCAGAAGTTCATGTTAAAAATAGAATTATAAAAGCAAAATAGATTTCTAGTATTTTTTTTTTGTCTCCATTTCGCTCTATTTAAACATTGACCATTAACAAGCAGTCTATTTAGATATATAACTTTTTATTTACTCGCTTTGATTTTTATTTTTTGATATTCCATGTTAAAATTGCTTACGTGAATGTACTGCAAATATTCATATTAATACAAATGTTATATTGTTATAAATCTTTGCCAGTAAATAAAATGACATTTTAATGTTTCTCTTAATTAGACACTAATGTATATATTGTCTATGCTTATTTTTATAAATGTTAAGTATATATGCATATATTATTGATTGAATGAAAAATTATCATTGCGCTTTTATAAATAGCTAAATAAAATAAAAAGATATATTTTTAAGTAAAAGATGCATATTAAATTAGAAAAAGTGACGAAGCAAATTATACCATAATTGTGACTAGGTACAATTATTTGAGAATGTTACCTAGTCACTTTTAGTCTTCCAGGAAAAAAAAGTTACACAACTTTTACTTTATATGGTCGTTGGTTTTTTTATATATGTCAAAGCGAACCCGAGCCAGCTGCTATGCATAGATTGAATAGGCATTGATTACTTGTTTATGGTTTGTTAGATTGAATAGGCATTGATTATTTGTTTATGGTTTGTATTTGATCACAACTACATATGTCAGAGGCTGTTAATTTTTACTTCTGAAACAGATATGTAAAGAATTCATAGGTGTTTTGATATCAGGTGGTGAGATTGTTAATTCTAAAACCACTAAAACGTCATATAATCACCATTTCCTAGGCTTATGCAAGCTGTTAAAATAGTAACAAATCCTCCATACAATAATGCCATCTAATATAAATCATAGAAATCAATGGATGATAGAATGTTTGGGCCTAAAATCCTTATTTAGTGCCTATTCATCCAATATTCTCAGACTAGTTTTTGGCTCTCATCAGTGAGGAGCCTTGGATTTGAGAGCACTAGGCCTGGATCCTTGGATCTAGATGCATTGTTTTTAAATCCAAGGCTCCACACTGATAAAAGCCACAAAATAGAAACTAGTCTGGGGATATTAAATGCATAGTTACTACAAAGGGATTTTTTGCACAAACCTAGCATCCATTGATTTTTATGTTTTGCACTGGGTGACATTACTGTATGGAGAGTTTGCTATTGTTAGTTATAGGGAGGGGAGTTCAATGTCTTACAAATAAAATATATCCTACCTGTAGCCCACACATGAAATATATGTCTTCACATGGGTACTAGATTTCATTTTGTGTTGAACTCTCTATTAAATGCAGCAAATTATGAAAGCTACTTAACCAATTATATCTAAATAATCATATTGTAAATTGTTTCAGAAGTGTTGGAACATTAAGTGATGGCTTTTTTTTTACTTACTTTTACTAGAAATTGATTAGAAATTTTACTTCTCAGGTTCACTAATCTCACCTCTATGTTATGCTGTACAGGGCTGAGTGTACAAAAAAATAAGATTAAAATTTTATGAAAAAAAAGTAATTTTGTGCTCAGATGGTCATTCTAATGTTTGATCATCACATGACCTCCTGAGCAACTGCTTATATAGTTTTAATTTTTTTTAGAGAAAATGCCTTACACTCCAAATTAAAAGCAGCAATCATATTTCTATTTTCATGTAAATGAAATAAAATGCTTGCATGTTACCATTTGCAATATTTAATTGAAGACATATATTTACTTTTTCCTCGTTTTATTTTGGCAAACATCTCCTGTTCACCAATAGACCAATAAAGTAAGCAAGTAAAAAAATTGAAAAATAAACATTGTGTAATTAAAGTGAATATTTGTTTAGCACCCATCATAACATCTATTGATTTCATTCAAAGAGCTTATATATGTCAGTCTATTTATATCAATCATTTTATTTGCCATCAAAACATTACATGATCACCATTTCATATCTTTACACAGGCTGTTAATGGATGAAGCAAACTGTCCATACATTAATGTCACCAAATGCAAGCCTTAGTAATCAATGGATGCAATAAGCTTTGTGTATAAAATTTCTATCTAGTGTCTACTCATCTCATATAGATAGTGATTTTATGCACAGACCTTTGGCATCCATAGATTACTAAGGCTTGCACTTGGTGGCGCTACTGCATGGAGAGTTTGCTACAGTTAATCTTTTTATTTTTTATATTTTGAAAAATCTATCCAAAAAAAATTAAAAGGAAACATGCCTATAAATATAAAATCATATAGCCACAGCCAATGCTTAGTAAACCAATAGAATATCAGCAATATGTTGTATTGGTAATACTCAAATTAGATAATAAATGGAATCCATTTATTATCTAATTTTAGTGTTAATTTAAAAATAGAGTGTTAATATTCTATTGTTTTTAAGCATTAACCATAATGATGTAATTTTTATATAATGACAACTTAGGTGTTAGTATTTGTGGTGTAATATGTATATAATCTTTCAAAAGAAACAAAACAGAAACTTCAAAAAATAAAAAATTATGGTATAATTTGATATTTCAATTGATATTATGTTCTTATATCAGATGAGTTACTTTAGTTTTATCTTACTAAAAAATCCAATACATATATGAATATTATTTGAAACTTAATGTAAAAAGCAAGATATATTCATTATTTTTATTTTTTGTATGATTAATTGGTTTTATTCTATATTCAATTATTAATAATTTATATAATTTAAAACAATTAAAAAGCATAGCATTAATTAAATAAATAAAAAGATAGAATCATGTTATAGCAATCAGTACTTTGTGACCAATGTGATAGGCACTATAGTCAGATACCCCATATGGTATGTAATCTGATAATGATTTTTAACAGTGTATTATTGCATACATAATTTCTAATGTTTACTTAGACTCATAATTCTGAGATAATGCAGAGTGGTTGAGAGAATATTTCCAGGCAATTGCTCAGTAGGGTCTCTCACAGTATGGATGAAGTGTCTGATGATTACTAGCATAAAAGCAACTGATCACTGAAAGATATGTGCTGTCATTATCTAAAAAATTCATTTAAATATTTTTGAATTAATTGACTATTAGTTAGCCTACTTTCAGAACAGATTATGTTTACCTGTTTATGAGATTTCACTTAAACTTCTTTGAATTAACAATTTCATTCTTTGTAGTCAAGTTGCAATCTTTAGTCTTTATATAAACATATTATATCATATATAAAGGTGGATTCCCACTCTTATTGTTTAAAGGAGGTTGCCTTGACAACAGATTGAGATTGTTAATTGTTATTGATATTGGTACTGTTTAAGTGCTGGTTGTTTTCATGTATATACATATATAGAAAATATATATTGCAGTTCATCCATACATGGTTTTGATTATAAATATACTGATGCTTCAGTTTGATTAAACAAGTCATGAATTGAGTATATTTATAATCAAAATCATGGATGGTTAAATCAGCAAAATATATTGTTTATATTTGTAATCCATAAAATTCTTATATATATATATATATATATAACTATGATTGATGATTGATAATGAAATTTGTGGCTAAAAATCAATTTCCTGCTTCTGAATAACAGATTAATCATTTCTGCGTTACTCTCTTGCCCAATACAGGCATTGATGATTTAGAAAAAAATTGTAACTTATTGAAGAATATGATGTCATTTTTTTCATCAAAGCAGTTTTACAATTTTCGGCATTGGCAGAATCTTGCAGTTAACATTGCAAAAACTGCTTAAATGAGTTTGTCCGTAAAATGTTTAAATTATTTATAATGAGAATATCCATCAACAATGCCATCTATCAAATGCTCTCCAGTGAAATCTCTGCCCAAAATTACTAACCTTATTACAGTAACTCTTATTAAAACAGGCAAAACTATCCATACAGTAGTGCCACTCAGTGCCAGCCAGAGTAATCAATGGATGCCAGCTTGTGCATAAAATCCCCATACCTACTCATCCAATATCCCCAGACTAGTTTCTGGCTTGTGACTTTCATCAGTGAGGAACCTTGGATCTGAGAGCACTGCACCTAGAGATTAGGATCTAGCTGGCACTGAGTGGCACTACTATATGGAGAGTTTTTCCTGTTTTAATAACAGTTATGTGCAAGCATATGAAATGGTGATCATGTGATGTACAGTGATTGTTCTTATCTTTTTGAGAAACACATTCAATTATTTTCCAGTACTATTGTGCATGTGCTATGTCATGTAAAAGTGCATATGTCTATAACCATACTTTTTTAATTACACTGAAATGACCAGTATTTTTCTCCATATATCAGAAAGCATTCATGCCAGTTGACTTTTTTACATGTATGACACTGAATTGAATGTTTCTAATTTTTTTCTTCTTCTGTTTGTTTCATTTGTTCTGCTTAGCGTATGTTTTGATATTCTTATTATTATCTATCAACATTAAATTGTTACAAATGCTATTTGTATACAGTCTAATTCACTCAGATATTCATGAAAATATCATTAATGATATGCTCTAATGTATCTACTGTAAATACACAAAAAAATACAGCAGGGTTTCAGAAATGCTCGTCACACTAGCTTTTTCTATACAAAAAATTTCAGTAATATATTTCAAGAAGTTTTATATATTGAAGCCACATATTTGAACAATGAACGTTAATGTATGTTGATGGTTTTAAATATGAATGTGTATATAAATAATTTTCATGTATGTGTGTAATATAAATAACTTATCAATCATTTGGTAATGGTTAATTTTTTTTAAATAAAAAAACCTTAAATTGAACAACATTTACAAATGTTAATAAAGATTTGAAAAATAAAAGCTTACAAAGGATTAACATTTATTTATTTTATTTTACTCATACAAAATTATAAATTACTTTCTTTAAGGCCATTTAGATAGTAAATGAATATTACAGTTTTTCTTGCAGGCTACAACAAAAAAGAATCTAAGTCTCAACTCAAATATGATATGCAAATTTTTTACTTGATGTTTTTACTTTCTATAGTTCCTCTCATATCATCTAATCTGCGAATATATATATATATTGCATTCAATCTAATCTGCGAATATATATATATATTGCATTCAAACTTATTATCTAAAAAAAGTATGATTATAATTTTTGATTTTTAAAAAACAAATAAACAACAGAATTATTCTAAATTTTAATGGTTTGAAAATTTTCTGCTACATTACTTCTGTTTTTATAGAAATTTTTTAAATATTGAAAACTAATATTTTGAAATTTTTATAATGTCATCATCATCAACCATTATCAATCCACTGCAGGATGAAGGTCTTTCCAAGTTCAATCCATTTTCTTCCATCTTTAGCTTCTCTTATCCACATTACCCCTGCACACTTTCTTATTTCATCCATCCATCTCACATGTGGTCTCCTTCTGGGTCTTTTACAATCTCTTGGAATCCAGTTTACAATTTCAATTGTCCATCTATTATCATCTCTTCTAGCAATATGTGCAATCCAACTCCACTTCAATCTTTTAATATTTTCAATGAGGTCAGTAACACCTGTTTGTTCTCTTCCCATATATTGCATTTTCGATGCATTTCTCCATACTTCTTTCAGTGGTCTGAAGTCTCTGAATTTATAATGTACATGTCAGAAAATCATCATTAGAATGTTAACTACGAGTTAAAATAAAAATAAGTATCACGTTTAAGTTTGAAGGATAAGATTCAGGATTTATTGCTCACTGGCTTTTGTCCATTCTGTTAGGCAGTAACTCAAAGTTAACTCGTTTAATTTTCTAAGTAATGAAAGTTAAAATGCACTAATTACGAAGAAGTTATGTTTAGTTTTATGTAAAGAATAATTTAAAATATATATATATCAATATATGTAAGTGCACATTTTATTGTATACAGTCATTTAAAAGTTGACTACATTTAAGTCCCTCGAAGTATATATTTGAACAGTAATCTCTAGCATCTTATAGTTACTTGTCTTTTGCAATTTACTGCAGTCATAATGTGATGAAATTAAAAGTGTTTGCCATTTTGATGCACAATATTATATAAACTCCAGAACAATAACCGTTCAATTATTTTCTTATAATTATGATAATCTGAACCTTAGTAAGAGTTTTATATTTGTCAATGTTTCATATTACACTGTAATTTTATCTATTTTCAAAATATGGTACTTAAAAAGATCCTGAGTATAACAAGTCTGTGTACTTATCTATTATCTCACAACTGAGTAAATCTTGAAAATATATTCATATACAGTTGTAGAATTTTTCCCCAAGCAACTGATCTATATCCAATCCAGATTGGCAAGTAAGTGGATTTGTATTAAAATTGAATAGAGGATAAACCTCCTGTGTTAATGTGGGTTGGGCAGATGTGTTTCAGTGTACTGAACAGTAAAAACAAGATCTACTAAGTAACTTGATGCACTTTTTATCACTAACAGGAAAGATGTAACTTGATGCACTTTTTATCACTAACAGGAAAGATGTCAGTACCATCATATAATGGAATTGATCTTATTACTAAAGGAAGAGATGACAATTGTGAGTATTAAACTAATTTCTAATATTGGAAATATCTTATTTCATGGGATTAAATTCAAACTGCTTCAAACACTTTTTAGCAAAACTCTTTATTTGTACATACACCTTACATTTTGACTGACCTGCAGTCTTCTTCAGAGCTATGATATAATGAACAAAATAAAATGAAAAACATACCTATATAATAACACCATAAAAAATTTAAACAATAAAAGACTAAAAACAACATAAAATATATATATTTAAAAAACTGAAATAAATAATCAAACCCAAGTAAAACAATATAAAATAAAATGTACAACATAAATAGAAAATAAATATAAATTATACATGTGTATTCCTAACTTTATACATATATACATTCAAGAACAACTATTAATCTAAATATATTATCTATTTTATTATTATTAACAATCTACTAATTATCTCTATTATTCATAAACTTAAACTTTATGATTAGTAACTAAAAAATTTTTAATTTTAAATCATATAATATTTATTATTTCCTTACTCATTCTTCTTTTAAAAATAATATTTTATATTTATTATTATTTCTGAATATTTAAAACCTATAAACATTATAATCTTTAAACTTACCAAGTTTATTTTGATCTTCTAAATAAAAAAAATCATTTTTTTCAAAAAAATTATCTTATACCCTAGCTCCCTCTATTACATATTATTTAAACTAAATATATATCCCCTACAACTCTTTATTTATATATTTTATTTTATACACTTTAACTTTTATTATTATTATATAATTCTCATAAATTTATATTATACTGCTTTATATGTTTTTATATATATATTCCCTACAACTTTATTTACATATTTTTTATTTTATTTTATATACTTTAACTTTTATTATTATTCTTATATAATTCTCATAAATTTTTATTATACTGTTTTATATGTAAATATTATGCTAAGTTTATTAATTAATTTATTTATTATTTTTCTATTATGTAATATCTATAAATATACCCACATTTATACTCCTATTTAACTTAACCATTTTTTATCATCCCCAACTCATTTATAAACAATTATCTCTTTACATATTTACCTCTATATATCTTATTTAATAACTATAACTATACCAATCTCATCCTAATCCCAGAATCTCTATTAAATTCTGGTTTTATCTTTCTTATTAATATAGCTTCTTTTATTTTTCTTTCTTTAATACTTTCTGTATGTAACTTCATTTTTATTGAACTTTGTGTAAATTTGTGTCCTGTTTTTTTTTGTATATATATATATCAGTGATTTATTATCTGCCATATGTTGTTTTTAATCTTGTTTTTATAGAATTTTTTGTTTCTCCCACATATTTGTTATCAATCCCACTATCTAGACATTGTTTGCATTTTATCACATATACTCCATTAATTATTTCTTTATTATCTTTATTATATCCTATGTATTTGTTATCTATCAAATTTAATAGGTTTTCTCTTTTTATTAACTATTTTTGTATTAATTATTCTTTTGTATCTTTTATTAATCTTCTTTATAATTTTGTTAAACTTATTCACTATGATATTATTATTTGTTTTTATTCCTATATATCTATTTTCACCTTTCTTTTTCCTTTACTCTTTTCATTTTTATTTATCTTATACTCTATTTTTCCAATACTTCTTTTAATTATATATATAGGGACCATTCATTTTTAACTCATTGATTATTAAATCTTTTTGTTTATTATAATCTTCTTTCCTTGAACAATACATTGCAGCCCTGTATATTCTTGAATATATACAACTAATTTTATATTTTCTATCAATGTTGGAAAACCAACTTGTTATGTTGTTACCAATATTTTTCTTTTTATAAATACTTGTCTCAATACACCATTTTTTATCTATCAATTTCTTTTGAAACATTATATCCAGATATGCAATTTCATTATTCTCTTCCTTCTCAACTGTAAACTTTATATTCTCCTCTATTTTATTAATATCATTAATAAACCAGCTTATTTGTCTTTGGCTTTTATTAAAAATCATTAAATAATTGTCTACATATCTGTTAAAAAACAAAAGAGAATTTTTATTTTCTGTTATATTTTTATCAAACTCATTCATATAAATATTACTTAAAATTGCACTAAGAACTCCTCCCATTAACAATCCTTCTTTTTGCTTATAAAATTCTGTATTATATTCAAAACCTACATCCTTGCAACATAATTCCATTAAATCTACCAAAATATGAACAGGTAATTTTATTGTTTTATTTTTATCCTTAATATATTTCTCTATAGCTAAATTTATTGCTTTACCTACATTTAAATTAGTATACATGGATAAATTGTAGGATATTATGGCAAACATAAAGAAAAGTGTGATTTTGGTAATATTTATCAAAATAAATAATTGTAATCTTTTAAATATTAATGTTAAAACTTAATACTAAATAATAATAATAATAATAATAATAATAATAATAATAATAATAATAATAATAATAATAATAATAATAATAATAATAATAATAATAATAATAATAATAATAATAATAATAAAAGAAGTTACAGAAGGCTTCTTTTCTTTTTGCTTGTAAGTTAAATTGCTTGTCTGGAATTTGCTTGTCAGGCAAAACTCCTCTCTTGCCTAGCTACAGTTGAACAGCATTGTGCACAATTATTTTATCTTGGCACCTTATGAAGAAATGTACAAATGACAACATTAAAATCCAGTGAAATCCAACAAAATCCAAAGAAAATATTAACATCCTATAAAATAAAATGTTTATTTCAGTCCTTTTTGAAAACTTTTATCCAGGAATTGAATATTTTTGTAGTATAATAATAATAAAATCCATTTTATATGCAATATTTTCTTATGTATGTTTTCAGCCACTAGATATAACAGATATATTTTAGAAATATAATATAATTAAGATTCATATTTTCCTTGGTAAAATATTAGTAGCACACATTATATAATAGATTATTTATTGAACACATTTATCAGCAGATATTATAATATGAATTAGAACAAATATTTCTTTCTTTTGAAAAAAATATGATTTTTATATCCTTTAAAACATATCTTTTCACTAAATAGTTTTCTTCTCCAGGTAAAACAGCTATATCATTCCAACATTTATTAAATGATTATATTTTTAATCTTTTATAAGAAGTTTCAGTTCATTATTTCCAGAGAGAGTTACTTTTAAAGTAAATAATTCATTTATTAAGTTAATTATTAACAAATTCTTTAAAAGACATTCAAAACCATTTCCTTCAATTTGTCTCTAAATACATCATTCTTAAAATATGTTCATTTTGATTTCTTCAAAGACAAATCAAATGTGGGTTATTACTATCATTCATAGAATGAAACAAACATTCATCACACCATAAGATATTTAAAGTTCAGTTTTAAAACACAGGCGCAGAGCCTTTATTTTTGTCTTTTTTCAAATTTAGTATTACAAAAGATTTTAAATGAATATCCAGATCATACCATTCATTATGAATAAATTAGCTGCATTGTAATATAATAAAGTCATTCCAAACACACAATTTATAAAAATTACAAAGATCTTATGCAAATTCACTCTGGCTTTATTGCAGTAATTCTCCTGGTATTTGGTATTCATCTTCCACAATATCTAAGTAGCCACTATCACATTCCATACAATATTGAAGGTCCTAAGCTAAATTCAAGCAGATAAAACTGATAGGAAACTTTGGTGTTTAGTGATTCATTTTTAAGTAATTATCCTAGTTATATTTTTTTTTTTCATATGTCATAGCATCATCCGGGACGCGAACCCACAACCGTCTGCAACCAACTATTTGCTTGCATGGCGGCTGTGATACCTCTCGGCTAACAACACGACTCCTAGTTATATTTTTCAAAACATTTTAAGCAAAATAATAAAAGTTTAAAAGAAATTACCATTGTTATAGTATAAAATAAATATGGTTATAAATTTCGAACTAAACCTGTAAAACACTAAAATCACTGAAACCACATTTAAATAATATGAAAAATTTCTAAAATCTGTCTAGACTGGCCTCAACCTTGGTTTTTATTCTGTTCTTGATCCAATGATTTCATGGGTCAGTATTGCTTACACAAATTTGCTAATTTATATAACTACATCAAATATGATTTTTAAAATTAAGTTTTCAAACTATGAGTCATCAATGTTAAATATCAAATTATTTAATACCTCCAATATTAAATATTTTCATCTAAAAAATTAAATATTCTTATTAAAACAATTTTTAAACACTTAAATAACCTGAAATTAATTTTAAAAAAATAAATTATTATACTTATATAAAATAATAATAACTTTAAATATTATTTTTCTATTATTTTCTCTAGACTGATTATTTTGCTATACTTTATTGTATCAAATTTTTGTTAGAAAGCTAAAATTAAAGTTTTCTCTCCCTAACTTTCTGAAAGCACACATATTCACACACATTTAATCATGTGATACTTTCAACACCTTTAAAATAATATTAAATTAATTTATCATTTTAAATAATATTTTAAGCAAAATAATTATCTTAAACATATAATATAAAATATTTATCACTATTATTAAGCTATTCTATCTCTGTATTTTTAACTATAATAAGTAAAATTAATTTTGTATTTAAATAATATATTGTATCATTTTATATTTAATTTATCTTACAATGAGTCCAAACTACCTAATCTATATTTGTAAGCTCCTAACCACTGCGTTTGAACTCCTACTAGCCATAATATTAAAATTATATATTAGAAAATAACTTAAATTTAATTTTTTTTAAAAAATATAGTTACTCTCTAACTCTACCTAATTACCTGCACCAATTATTAAGGGTACAATATATATCACTTTATATTATAATTATTTTTGGGATATTCTGTGTAATAAAATAGCTAAACAGCTGATGTTTCAGTACAATAACAAGTACCTTTCTTCAGAGCATCCTCTTTCTCAAATCATATGAATGCGTGTGAGATTTGATTTTTATTTTTTCTTTCTCCTCATATTCAAATTCTATTGGTTGTGAAGTTTTAAAAATTAGTTTGTCTTCCAATAGCTTCTTCCAAATGTTAATTTTTCTTTAATTCACACCTTTCATTCAAACTCTTGGGCCTTTTAAAAATCTCTATAGCTTTTCTTAGCAATATCTGGTCATATTGTTCAATTTATGCTAGAATATTTGTTTTATCAAAATTGATATCATGATTAGTTAATTTTATATGAGAGTAAATAGCTGCTGAATTATATTTTTCTCTGACTGCCAGAATATGCTCATCCTTTCTAATATTTATTCTACGATTAGTCTGTCCAATATATGAATGTGAACAGACTCAACATGGAATTTCATATACACCATGATACGTCAAAGAAATATGATAAGCAAAACAAGTTATAAATTTTGTAACTTGCTCATAGCTTGCATTTATGATCACTATGTGGAGCTTTACCAATAGCTCACTAACAAGTTGTTTACATAAACGCTGAGAGAGATAGAATTCAATATCTCTTTCATTGTCTCCAACCTTTAAACCATGGTTTCGAGCTAGTTGGCTAATGTCAGTAAAGGGTAGGAAGATTAGAAACTAGATCTAAATACCAACTCTACAATCAGCATTTATGAAACACGTTTCTATCAGCTTGAAAGCATGAACTTTTCAGATACGTAAATATCTTCAAATCCAGTCAAACAAACTAGATAGCTATATGGGTCTGAATTCAGTTCAGTTTCACCATATAATAAAAGCCTCTGCAATCTATATCATTGCAAAAACCTTCAAGGGTACATTTATGATAAACAAAACAAGTTATAAATTTTGTAACTTGCTCAGAGCTTTCATTTTATGATCACTAGATGGAGCTTTACCAATAGCTCACTAACAAGTTTGTTTACATAAACGCTGAGAGAGATATAATTCAATATCTCTTTCATTGTCATATATATATATATATATATTTATATGAGGAACAGCATATCTGTTTCAATATATATATATATACTACAATGTATTCATTATGTCATCATATGTGCTTGAATATTATATCTCTGATAAAGATTTCTTGTCAGTTGAAATTGCTAGAAAATAATATCAAGAAGTAGAAATTTACTGCATTGCAAAAAGTGACTATTGAAAGTATATTAAATAGTATTATATTAGATATATAATCATTGCATAAAGAATTAAGCAATGAAAAAACAATATTTCTATCTTCTCTCTGTTTTCTTTCTCTTATTTCACTCTATTTGCTCCTTCCATTGTACTATCTTCAACAAATCATTAACCCAATGTAAATTTAAAAGCTTTTTATTTTTAAATATACTTCAACACTTTGTTTCTGCATTTAATCTGTTCAAAATTATAAAATAAAAGTAGAAAAATAAAATTAATAATGAATACTACAAAATTATTATTTTTTAATGAATTTCAATAAAGAAGAAAATAACGATTAGAATGAATGGAAATGTGAAGATTGGCATTAATCATAGAATTAAATTTAGTTGAAATATTTTCAATAATAACTTAATAAATTTATTTAACGCACATTGATTACGTAAGTAATATTTACTATGACAATAAACCTAAAGCATATGCAGTTGAAAGTATGAAGGTAGGGACCTCTACAGGTCTTATCCACAAGCTTACACATTGGAAGAGAAGAGGGTTTGAAAATGTGAAGGTAGGGACCTCTACAGATCTTAATCACAAGCTTACACGTTGGAAGAACCCTCTTTTCTTCAAATGCGTAAGCTTGTGGTTAAGACCTGTAGAGGTCCCTACCTTCGCATTTTCAACCACACATGCTTTAGGTTTATTGCCTTAGTAAATATTAATAACTTAATATTGAAGGTAAAATGTTTTTGTACTGAAAAGAAAGAACTTTCAGTTGATTTGTCATTACAGTGCTTATTTATGAACATACAATTTAAACATTTAATAAAAGAAAGTATAGAGGAGCATATAATAAAAGTAGAGCAAAATACTATGAGTGAGGGAATAAACAAGTATTACTGATATTATTAACAATGTTAGAAGAATGAAATAAAATAGGCTAGACATATTGCTAAATAACTTAGCATTAATGCGTAGACTTCAAGAAAAGTATAACATGAATGGGTGAAATATAAAAATTATCATAGATCATGTGGAAAAGGAAAGGTACAGATCAGGTTTGATAATGTTTAAGATGTTAGTGATTATACAAATTTAGCCTATGTTTCTCTGTGTGAAAATTAAAAACCATGTAAATTCCATAAACTGCTGCTTTCCATATGTTTTTTCACTTAGAACAAAATTTTATAACCTTTATAAGTCACAGATAATTATTAAATGCATTCACTATGAATGTTCTTTAAAATATCAAATATGGGTTGGTTGGTTTTTAAGTTGACCATTAGATATGTTGCAGTACTTTTAAATTATCAGCACATAGTTTATACACTAAAAATATCATCTTAATATTAATCTTAGGTAATCATATAAAACAATCAAAATTGAATCTTATAAATATTCAAATAGTGTTCTTATCTCCATCTGGTAAAACAGAAGTCTTACAAACTAAAGATGTTTTTCTTTTCAAGTGTTTAAAAGAGTTAAAACAATCAAGAGTTTGTTGCTTTAATAATATGTTGTGTGTGTGTGTGTGTGTTTAGCTACTGTTAAGGATGGTAGCACTTTATAAATATTATTGCAACTTTATCTACAGTTGTCCCACTTCAGCACTCACAACATTGATATTTTGCATTTAGATTTAAATTTACTTAAAGATTGCATATATATGTTTTTATTAAACATAACTACATAATTTCATATACATATACATTCTTGAAATCATTAATTTTAAGTAAATATGTTACAATTTTCATTTTAATTAAAAAAAATGGCATTGCTTCCAAAACCAAATTATTTTATATCGACACATAGAGGCAAAACTCTCCATATAGTAGTGCCACTCAGTGCAAGCCAGAGTAATTAATGGATGCAGGAAATCTTGCACTAGGTGGCGCTGATGTATGGAGAGTTTTGCATCTGTGTAAACAGCTTGTGTAAGCATAAAGAATGGTGATCATGTGATGTTTAGTGGTTTAATATTTTATATCTTTGTTAATTTTATTATTTTTTATAGATTTTTAGCTATTTTTTTAAAATTTTATTCTATTATATCATCATTAAATTTTTCAATACCATTTTATATAAGTCAACATATTCAGCTTTTTTAATGAGCCATTTAAAATTATTTTTATGTTCTCTTAACTGCATAAATTATCTTGTTTCAATAAAAAAAATTATGGTTGAAATGTTTATTTATTTGTTGTTTTTTTTTTGTTATCCTCATATTGATCTCATTTAAGTCCAATATATTTTTACATTCTTTTAAGCATTTTAAAACAATTTGTAAGAATTGTATTTTTGACGGTTAAAGATATTAACAGTTGTCAAGTGTTGGTGACCTAGTCGCTAGCATAGCTGCTTTCTAAGCAGTTGTCCTGGGGTTCACCTGGCCACTGACGCTTTGACATATATATATAAAGACATATACTGACGCTTTGACATATATATAAAGATATATATATATATATATATATATATATATAAAGACATCAACAGTTAATACTATTTGTTTTAATAGCTTTTACTTTTCTACATTGATAATTTTTATTAGTTATTTATTAGTCTAGATATTATCCATTTAATGAATAATATTTTGGTAGTGAAATTTTCACTATACCACTTACACACAAGATAGGGACTGATTTCTATCTGCTTTTAACACTCTGTGGAGATATGTAACCATAAATATATGACACTAGACACTAAAAAAGCTCTATGATACCAAGATGCACATTTCTTGTTCAACCAGCACTCATCAGTTGGACTAGACCATAATCTCTTACACATATTTTGATCATAGTTCATTATATATAGATAACCAATTACTACAGTTTAATTGCTAAGTGCAATTAATTGAAATGTGCATCTTTGAGATTATACATCTTTTTCACATTTTTGGTCATATGTTTAAGATTACACCTCTCCAGAAGATGTTAAAAGCAAGAAAAAAAACAGTCCCTTACCTTGCATGAGAGTGGGTAGTGAAAATTACACTACAGAAATATTATCCATTATGTTAACACATATTTAACATCTTAATTAAAAACATCTATAATATTTTAGACAGTGATAGCATTTATAAGTGCAGAAAGTTTTTGGATTAAAGCTCCACCTATAACTTTGATCACATGACTTTCTGAGGTATAACCATTCAATTATATTTAATTTAAAACCATTCTATTCACATTTATATTTTTTACTTAAAAGCCTTTTATTCCTCTATGGAAAATTTTCTTCAACTTTTTTTATCAGATTAATAATTAATTGGGCATATACTAGAATTCTGCATCTGATTCCTTCAGTAAGTTTATTAATTAATTTTGCTGTTACAATATACCATTAAGCTCAATTTTTTAATATTTTATTCTAATTAATTTTCAATATTTATTCTGTTGTACCAACGTACATATCCATTTTTCTTATCAATTGTTTATCTATTTTCCTAATAACACCATAATTCTTACAATATTCCATTTAATATGCAATATTTCTTCTAATTTATGTTTTAAAGAGCAGTTATTTAATCCTATTTGAGCTGTTTATTATGAGCTTAAATATTCAATAAGTACTAGATACTAATACTATTACATTCACATTCTCAGACCATATTTGAAGTTTACCTTTATCAGTGAGAATTTAAAGTTGAAATAAATACATGAATCTAATAATCATCCTTATTTTGTTAAATACTATTCAAGCTATCAAACTCACATCAAAAATAATCTCTAAAGTTTTGAACCCAAACCAACTCACTTCTATAGCTATATAAATCTGGCATCATGTCAGTAATAATGTATCACATGATCACATATCCTATACTAGCACATTAATTGTTGATAAACAGAGCAAAACTCTCCATACAGTATTGCCACCTGTGCTAAACAGAGTAATCAATGGATGCCAGAAGGCTTGTGCATAAAATCCCCATCCAATGCCTACTCATCCACAAGCCAGAAACTAGTCTGGGGATATTGGATGAGTAGGTATTGGATGGGGATTTTATGCACAAGCCTTCTGGCATCCATTGATTACTCTGTTTAGCACAGGTGGGAATACTGTATGGAGAGTTTTGCTCTATTTATCAGTAATAATGTAGTTAAATGTTATCAGATTTATACTAATTGTAGGATTTTTTCTAACCATTAACTGAAAAATAGATGGCTCTGTAATAGTGTGGGAAAAAGTTAAAATGTATGTGTTGAAATGAGGCTGAAAAGTCATTGAAAAAGTTTGTTGGTATTAAATTTTTTAGCCAAAGGGTAAAAGAGTCTATAATGATGTCACTAAAATATATGGTCTTGCCCTGGAATTTGATCTCAGTAATTATGCAAGTGAGTTGATTTAGATCTAAAAGCTTAGAATCAGCTTAAACAATATAAAGAAATTAAAAGTGGTTTTTAAATGAATAATTGCATTAGTATTAACTATGAGTGCTAAGTTCACACTAATGAAAACAAAAACCAGAAACTGACCTTGGGATGTAGATATTAATAGCATTTGTCACCTAGTGTCCATTGCCTATTCAAGTTTATAATAAATGTTTCTGAATAAGATGGAGATAGTTGATCTTAGAAGCATATGTTTGAAATAAGCTGAAAGAATCATATGATTTTGTTGTCTTTCTTCCAATTTAGACAAATTTTTTATGATGAGTTATAGTTGTACGTGGCTAATTATAATCCCATTTTTAGAAAAGCAGTTTAATCTAAAACCCCAAGTTTATTTGTTCTCTATGCTTTTAGTCACCAAATGATGCTCTGATTATTTTAATTTTTCAAAAATGAGGGCTATTATATATATATATATCAGAAATATAAAAAGAATTATACATAGAGATTTATGAGGGCTATTATATATATATATATCAGAAATATAAAAAGAATTATACATAGAGATTTATTCATTTAGTCTTAAAAACTCCTAACCAATGTCTCAATCAGGAAAGTTTGAGTTGTATATAATATAAACTTAGTATCAAAAATAATAGTGGCAATGAAAAGGAAAATATGGAATGATCATTAGGAATTTGCTCTTATCGGTTGCTTTAGTTTTCAGCGAAGAATCATCAAATTATCAATCAGTCATGCCTCAGTTAATATCAGACTTGGTTTGTCTTTGATAGTTTATTATATGTTAATTATATACTTTTAACTTTTGTTTATTAGTATGTTCAGAAGTATACTTGTAATTTTAAAAGAAAAAAAATTGATCCTTAAATGACAGAAATTTCAATATTAATAAAAGTATTTTCATTACATAAATATCTGACTAAATTTTCCCAATTTTATCAAAATTGGTTAGAACAAATTTTTGACCAAATCAAATATAGAAATTGAGTACAAAGTTCATAACCATTTAAGGTTAAAATCAGAAATTTATAAAAATTTAAAAGATTAAATGCACCTAAATTCAACAATCTACATTTTACATTCTAAAAGAAGTTTCTTCACACTACTTTAACATATAAACTGTGTATATATTCAATAGCTTACATATTTATTTCTTGACATAATCTCCACTGATATTGACATTAAGTTCTTCTATTTGAGACTAGCAACATATGGCAGCTAATTGTGCTCTTTTTTTTATAAAAGCTAAGTATTTAATAAACATTTTTCATAAACAGAATTTTTTTTTAGAAATTTTCTATGCATAAATTATTTTGACTCATAAAAAAAGGCACAATTACACATGAATATGCGCATATGTTGCCTGGATTAATTGATATAATCCCAGTGTTTAAAGGATGTAAATGCCATGTACATACGTTGAATTAAATATTTACATGCATTTTTATTATAATAAAGAATAGAAATGAGGAAACAATAGCCATATAAACAAAGATAACCTTTAACCTTTAAGGTTGCCAAGAAATTATCAATTAATACTAATTAACAATCCTTGAAGCTAAATAAGTTTCTCATTAACCTACAATAGGTCCTTTGTTGAAGTTTTTTGTTGACATAATATATATATATATATACCATTAAAAGCCAGTCAATATTTAGACAATCTCAATATCAATAACAATCAATAATTTCAGACTGTTGTCAAGGCGACCTCTTTTTAGCAATAAATTATATATATATGTAAGTTATTCTACCATTATTGGTATCTCATTTTTGTTATACTATTCTTTATAGCATGATATTATCAACCCAAAATAAATATGCTATTTTGTGACTTAGTGCAATGATAAAATGGTGGTGCAAACACCTAAGAATCATGGATGATACCTCGTCTGACACTTTAGGTGTTCGAATGTCATATGATCCAGCAAACGAACTATTTTTATTTTGTTCTCTTTTTTCCTTATTTTCAGTTATCATATCACAATTAACTGTTGTCAATTACAAATTCATTTGTGTTTGTATATATGTACACACACATATATAATAGATTTCCTTAAGTTTTAAATTTTAAAAAATGTCTAATTTGTTAATAATTACAAGTCACTTTGTAGGCTTTGTTTTTTCTGTTACAGTTTTTAGTTATCTTAAGCCCTAAACATTGGTACACAAACTATTAATAAGTTTAATGATTTTTTTTTTTGTAATTTAGTGACAAAATGTTTTCCCCCTAATTAAGCACTATTTCACTTGCTGTTATAACACAAATTCACTCGATTTTTTTTTTTTTAATTCAAATTACGCCGTTATGAATTTTAAATTCTTTTCTTTTATTAAATATAATCTCTTTTCTTACTATACATTTTACTCTTTTTAGAATTTTTTTTTAATATTTATATTATCTACTAGTAATATCATTTAGCTTCATCTGTATTTTTTTTCCGAAAATATTTTCAATATAAATCATTAATAGTTCTGAATTCAGTTTAAATGCCTTTTTTTAACTTGAACAAATTTTTATTCTTTTTTTTTTTACACGATCTCTTATCTTAATTTATTACTTCATTTAATTATATCAGTTTATTCTTCAATAGATTATTTAACACTATTGTATTTTTGTATTACTGGACTGGTTTTTCATATAAATTCCAGCTTAAAGTTTCTTTTAGATTATATTATTTTCCTTAAACTTTTTCATTGAAAATTATTCCCACAGATATATTCCGCGTTTCTTTTTTCTAAAAATAACTTTATCTGTTCACTTTAATAGTTTATGGTTTACTTTTAATTAGTTATTCGGCTTTTTTTTTTTTTTTTCAACTCTCAATTTCTATAGTTCTTTTCCCAACTTGTAAATTTTCTTAACTGTCATAGGCTAAAAAATGTGACAACTTTCTTTATCAATTCAAACTGTCCCTTTTTTAAATAATATATATGCCGCCATTTTTATTTCAAAAATAACTTATTTTAAACTATTATTAATCTCTTTCTTTAACTCTCTAAATTTAAAAAATAATATTTTAAATCTTATAATTTCCTTATTTTTTAAAAAAAACTATCTATCAATTAATCCTCATAAGCTTTATTAAAAAAAACATTTTGCATCAATGTACTGACTAAAATTATTTTACTACAAAGGCCAAGTCCATTCAACTCGACCATAACTCTTAAAGATTTTGTATTAGAAGACAAATGTTTGTCTGTGTGTGTGTGTGTATATATGTAGAAACAGATTTTATTGATAGTAATAATGATTTAGTAATGGTGCATTAGGGATAATAAAATGCAAAAGTAGCTTTAATTATGGCATTAGCGATTTTTATTTTGATAGACAAATGATAAAAACAATAGCAAACTCTCCATACAGTAGCGCGACCCAGTGCAAGCCATAGTAATCAATGAATGCAAGAAGGCTTGTGCATAAAATCTCTACCTAGTGCCTACTCATCCAATATCTCCAGACTAGTTTCCAACTTATGGCTTTCATCAGTGAGAAACCTTGGATCAGAGAGCACTGCACAAACCTTCTTGAATCCATTGATTACTAAGACTGCACTGGGTGGCAGTAGAGTATGGAGTTTATTACTGTTATAACAGCTTGTATAAGCATAGAAAATGGTCCATCATTTGATCGACAAATTATGTCTTGTATCAACACTTTCAAAGGTTTTACTTTACATATGATTATGTACTTTATTAAAAGTTCTGTTTTGTTGTCAAGCATTGGTGGTCGAGAGGTCAGCGATGGCTGCTTTACAAGCAGTTGTCCCGGGTTAGTGGGTTCGCGTCCCGGCTGATACTATGACACATGAAAAAAAAAAGGAACTGATTTGTTAAAGAATGAATTATACTAAGTAATTAAATAATTAAAGAGATTGAAGCTAAAGTTCCCCCAGTCTTAGCAACTGCCAAGATAATAATTTTTTTATACGCAAACTTCTGGGAATTTTTTTTAAATGTAGTCTCAAGTAAAAGATGATTTGCTTCATCTTTTGCCATTGTTGTCATACCATTTATGAAAACCAGAACACATTATCATTGTTCTAGTAAAAACAATAAATTTTAAGTAGTAGAGAGAAAACACATAACAAAGAGCAAATTATTCAAACGGAAGTCAATCTCCGATAATGTGTCATACCGGTAAGAGTTTAAAAAACTTAAGTGAATAACTCTTACTGATGGGAGAGTATGCGAAGATTTATAATATTTTAAGAAATAACGCATTATCAGAGATTGACTTCCATTTGAATAATTTCAATGTTTTCAGCACTTTATAACAAAGAGCAGTAATTTCTCATTTTATAAACAATTAGCAACTCTGTAATAAATTTTTTGATAAAACATTTATTTTTACTTTGTATTAGCATATAGACAAAATTGGACTGATTAAATAGCAAGTTATTAAGTGAGCAAATTTGTACAGATTAACTTTATCAAAGGCCTTACAAAGTTCAATCAGCAAATAAAAGATATTATAATTTTTAGCATGTATAGTAATTTTATCCAAGTTAAAAAAAATGTATGCAATAAATGATTATAATTCAAACAAAGTGATCTTATGAAATTTTGATTTCAAGGATTGTAGGCTTTTTGGAGCAATTTATGAACAAATATTTTAGAAATTATATTTTCTATCGAGATTGATCAAAGATACTTTAACAGTAAAGATTGCTTATCTATTATTATTTTTTAAAGTCATAGTTTGCTTATTTAAGTTTGGTAAATTGTAAAACTAGTTTATCATGTTACTTTTGGTAAAATAGCTTTACAATGCTTGTGAGCAAACTAAAGTGAAGTGGTAGATTATAGTTCAGGTTTATAAATTGATAATGATATTGACAAATAGTAAGATGGTAGCTGAGTTCATTATATGAATTTCTTGTAACTATTTCTGACATGAATAGAAAAGCTAATGTGCTATAGGTTTTGGTAATCAGTTTCAAAATCCGTTAAAAATTGTGGAAATTAATTGTAAAAAGGTTTATAAAAGCTTGATGAATATTTATTCCAATAAGAATAATTTCATCAGGAGGTTAATAGCATCATTAAATTGTATGGCTGCTTGATAAATGCAATAAAAATCCTATATAGTTTCTCCATGTACTTTCTAAAATATAAATAACACTTTATTGATTAGTATCTGGTGTTTTCTTTATAATTTATCAAGTAGCGAATTGTGTGAAGGTCGAATATATTTTGTAGATGACTGCCTGCAATGACCAAAATAATATTTTAGAATGTATTATTAAAAACACATTTTTGAAGTATTTAAACTTAGGTAATAGAAAACATTTTTTAGTATTATTTTAGTGAAGCCAGAAATGTCACCTCTATCACTTTTTAATATTTCATGATAATATTTTGAAATATGAATTTTTTCTACAGTACAGGCTTTTTCATACCTGCACTATATATGTAATATATAGAGGGTTTGAACTCAGACTTTCACATGACACTCAACCATCCATGCTATCTCATACTGCTGATATACTTGATCGCACATGTGTCGAAAAGATAAATAAACACCAATATACGTATTTTGTGCTAAACCAGCACTCATCAGTTGGTCCATATTTTTGTTGTTTCAAAATATTTACATTATTTTAGTGATTTGGAAAATGGATTTTTTAATAATAAATGTACCAAATATATATATATATTGTTTAAACTCTACTCAAACAGAAGGCCACATGTATAAAAAATTGATTCTTTTATTTTTGATTTAGATACATTTATGGAATGCAAAAATATTAATAATATAAATACATCAACCCTACATCATTAGTTAGGCATTCATTTGTAGATTGTCAGATTGGCTCATGAATAGATCTATTTTATTACATTACTTTTATGAGATATAAGCAACATGTAAACCCACACATAAATGCTCATACAATTCTTTTATAGTAGCAGAAATCTTAATGTTTCCTGCATAATTTAGTATAATGGTGGAATAGTATACTCTAGAGCTTAAGTTAATGGATTGTGGCCCAGCTCTGCTATTTCTAATGCTCAAACTTATGAATTCCCAAACAATGAACCATTTCATTATTTATTTATTTTAAATGTAACGCGCTTTAAAAGTGTGAATTCTACACCTAGAATATAATCACAAAGCACATTGTAACAATTGATTCTGGATAGATAAATAATGCAAGGGCAGAATTTTTAAATTAATTAATCTTGTAAATCTTAATACCGTAAGTTTGTGGTTAAGACCTGTAGAGGTCCTTACCTTCGCATTTTCAAGCGCGCATTCTTGAGGTTTATTGCCTTAGTAAATATAAACATTATTTAGTAAATTTTCAAAAGTATTTTAAACATTTAGATAATATCAATATTATTAAAAATCAACAATTTCAAACTGTTGTCAAGGCAACCTTCTTTTAACAATATATATATATATATATATATGCATAAAAACTGGGCTGAACAATCATAAAAATGTTAAAACTTTACAGATTTTTATTATGATTGGCAAATATTAATTAGTACATCACAATGTAACAGTTCATTTTGTCACACTCTTATGAGCAATGGAAACAACTTACGTTAATTTTCTCAGCTTATCCAGATCACATGACGATAATATAATAAACATGTCATGTAGTTCCATTGAAAGTAACTGATATATTTTTGTCAGATAGTATATAATTATGATTAATGTAATGAAAAAAAAAAATTATCCTACAACTTTGTGAAAATAGATTGTACTCTTTCTCAACATATGCATATGGATTTTTATATCTCTAAATTTGTAGTTATCATTAATTAATGGAATCAAGCTCTCAAAGAATATCAATGTTCTAACTAGTATCTATTTTCATGTATGATTACCATACTTTGCTTGAAGTTTTTGTAGAAAATGACTTAGTATAATTAGTTTAATCTAAAAAATTTGTAGAAGGAATAGTTTAAATTTCTAATTAAGTATTTAATTTATTGTAATATTTACAGGTGAGTGCATGTAAATTCTTGAAAAGTGCATGACTGAAGGTTTATTCTCTTTTCTAAATTATATACGTAGTCAAGCATTATATAAGTAGACTATTTATTACAGTAAATTCAAAATTTAATATTTATTTCTAATCGCAGGTGGTTAAAAATAAGATTCTATTTCTCTTCTGCTATAGAATGAATAAGTTAGTACAATTCATTTATCAAGTTATGTATTAGGCACACAATAAGTTAAAGCTCAATTTCAGCATGGTGAGCGAAGATTGGCTTATATATTGATAAATTCTAAGCATAAGTGATCCACTGATGCTTTTTAAACTGATACTTATTGGTGAGTGCATAAAACTTCTTGAAAAATGCATGCCGAAAGTTTATTTCCTTCTCTATATTATTAATTGAGCATTAGCATTTCTTTTTCTTTGATCCCATTCTTAGATCTGCAAAACTGTTTATGGAACCAATTTATCCAAATCATTTCGAACACTTTTTAGCAAAAACCTTTTATTGTACATATATACACATAAACTTACATTTTGACTGCCCTGCAATCTTACAAAAACCTTTTATTGTACATTTATACACATACATCTATGTTTCAACTGACCTACAGTCTTCTTCAGAGCCAGTTTATTTAATCTTTCAAAAAAACTGTTTTTTTAAAAAAGATTAAAGAAAATTGGCTCTGAAGAAGACTGCAGGACAGTCGAAACACAGATGTCTGTGTATATATGTTCAATAAAAAGTTTTTGCTAAAAAATGTTTGAAGCGATTTAGATAAATTGAATCCATATAAGATATTATAGCAAAAATAAAGGAAAAGGTGATTTTTGTTTATAGACCCTTAAAAAAGAAACGAATTAAATAATGGTGGAACAATAGAATTAGATGCGGATTATTATAAGAGTTAAATAGATTATATATAGACTTATAATTGTTATTATAACATAAAATATAAAGTTATAATTTTATTACTCTATCAAATATAAAAAAATTTAATACAAATAAAAATAATAACCACCTAATATTTAATATTTAAACACCTGCTGAAAAAATTGTTTTGTTTTTCCTTCTCTATTTTCATATTTCCTAAAAACATAGAAGAAAAGGAAAGTGGTTACAGACTTACTAATAAAATTTGTAAGGATTTTTTAAGAAGCATTATGGAAATTGGTATTCTTTTTATTTGTGGTGTGTTCCTTTTTTTTTTTTTTTCCAAGCCAATCCTGAATACAAACACATTCAAAATTACGGCTTTATACTAAAAGCAATAACTGCAGTGTAATTTCATTTTACTTCTTCCATTTAAAATTCTGATTGAATTATACAAAGTAACAAAGACAAGGAGACAAGCTAAAGTAAACAGTAATTGTGGAAGAGAAAATGTGTATGAAAAATGTATTCTTTTTTGCCTCCACTATTTTATTTTTTTGTTTACTTAGTATAATGTGATTTTTTTTTTTTATCATTTTTGCTTCTTTTTCTCTTTTTTATTTTGCATATTACTAACATTGGCCATATGGACAGTTATTATTTCTCTAGTTGTTTTAATGACGTTTCTAGGTAGTAAGCAATGTATCAGAATTAAATCATTTGAACATAATAAAGTAACAAAGAAAGCCACGATTTTTAAACAGATTTTTAGAAATAAATAAATATGTAGATTACTTGAACTTTTATTATTTTAATGAGAATCAAAATAGTCCTTTTTTTTTTTTTGAAGAAAGAAAAGAAAGATTATTATATTTTGGTGAATACAAAACAAAATAGATTATTACCCCCCTCTTCCCTTTCGCACGTGCTCGCGCGCTCTAACTGATCTGTTAACGGTTGCTCAAAAATTGTTTACACCTAAATAATTATAATTTAAAAATTTTAAAAAACAGGCGTTTAATAAGAAGATTGATTTTAATTTACAAACTTATATAAAATTAAATTATGAATAATCTTAAAATATTAAAATTGTTCAAGGTTTTTTTTTAATGAAAACTAATTATTCGAATGCAATGAGTCTATATTATCGTTATGTACCCGCCTGCTATTATATGATGTGGGATTCAAACCTAGACAGATAGATCTTAGGAATTTCTAAGGCTACACGCAGGTTTATGATTTTTCTTTCAGTTCAATGATCAACCTGGTTAACTATTGAATAATAGATATCTAGTTATTATTATTTTAGGAATAATGGTTGCAGATTTAACGGTACTAATCATGTGAGCACTGTCACATTCCTTGTAATATATATATATGATGGGAAAGAAAAGATAATATATTTTCATAGGCATTGAATCTATGGTTTATTCTTTTTTTTATATAGTAAATAAAAGAGTGAAAAAAATAATAATTTTATCTGAAAGAAAAAATTGTACTATTATTTTTGAATGTTGCTAGGTTAAACTGATCCATCCATACTAAGAAAGTTGAATAAAAAGAATGTAATAGATAGTTTATATCAAGATAAATAGTATAAATATATGGAAACATTAGTGAAGATCAGAATAGTACCTGTGATAATGTCTATAGATGAGATAAACAACTAAATAATGATGAGAGAATGCGGAGAAAATATTGGTAAATTAATTATTTTGAATGTAAAACAATAGATGTAAAATAAATATTGTTATTATTACTATCTATATCAATTATTTTAAATACTATTATATATATCTACATTAATTAAATAATATATATTTAATGAAAGTTAATTACAAAAAAAAAAGTTATTCATGAACAATTTGTATTCAAAACTTTTTCCATTTAAATCTACGTAATTATGTTAAAGTAGATGGAAATAAAGAGCCAAATATTATCACGTGATTGTAGTATTTAGTATGATGTAATTTCAACCGGGGGGGGGGGATGGCAGAGAATTTAACAGATATAAATTTGAATATGTTTTATTTTGTTAACATTAAATATTAAATATATAGGGTAGATTAACATAAACATAAAAATGTCAATAATTGTTGTCTAAAAATCAGAAATTATATAGAGCTGGGTTTCTTAATTGTATTATTATTATACCCAAGGAAAAGTTTCATAATTCTAAAAGTATACATAGTCAATAGTAAAACTTTTGATATTATATTTTAGATTATGATTACTGTGAGTTCAGGTGAAAACTATCTATTTGTTGTCTTTTCAAAGTGGGGAGATTAGAAATTCCATTAATTTTAGCAAAATTTCATTTTGTCCCATCATTTTTTCACATTGGTCAAGAAGAAATTCCAGGAATATTGCAATGTTGATAGAGGTCACTTCAATCAACACTTATAAAGCAACAAGAGAATATACATGCAAATGGAAAAATGTGGGTGATTTAGTCTGCAAATTGTGTAAGGAAGGCATCTGTTGATTGAATGTAAATGCTTGAAAGCAGA